>JBBPDH010000001.1:26456042-26468919 GCA_037974565.1 Clupeocharax schoutedeni
TGTGTTGTCTCTCATGTCTTTCATGTCCTTTATGTCTTTATGTTCTATCTGTGAAGAGGGTGTTCAAGTAAGAATTTTATTGTGCTCTGTACATATGACAATAAACTTCAACTTCAACTACTACAATATTTTATTGTTCATATAAGTTATTTGTTATAAACTGTTTGTGGGCATAGGCCAAAAAATGGTTATGTATTATACCTGATGTTTTTAAAAGTCTGTACAATGCAGCATATTGATGTTTAGTATCAATGTATATACCCCTTTCTCATTTCAGTGGCGAGATCCAAGATTTGCCGCAGTTTTAGTGTTATTTATGCAGAAAATATATATAAAAATATATTTGTAATTATAAATATTAAAAAATTATCTGATTGTGAACTTTTTCCTTACTGATCCAAAGTAACCTCCAGTAAAATCTGAATGATGTGTGGACAATTAATATCACCAACAAACTCTTGTTGTATAAATATATCAATTGTGAAACAGTACAGAAGCGCTCATAAAGGAGAGTAGCAGTGAGGGCCTACTAAGCTCAAGAATACTTGATGCTCACAGGGGTGCAGTATTCCACCATGGGATAGTTTAGCTTGTGACCCTTGCTGGTTCTTCTGGAGAAAAAACACCTCTGACACACATTGTAGTTAAAATGCTTCAGACTTCGATACCTAAAAAAAACAGATTTTTCCTTTGAATTCAGCATTGCTCTTTCATCTGTATTTCTATTCAAATCTAGTCCTGCAGGATTTCATCTCTCTTATACTTTGTATTTAAGATATAATTTTGTCTATGATTTACTTTACCTAAAGCCCACCATGGGGCACTCTTTACAGATGTTACACTTGGCCTGGTGCTTGGCAGTCTCGGCTGCAGCCACTCTGTGCAGCACTGGTAACCACACCATTGACTGAGGCTCCAGGTGCATCCATTCTACAAACTGGTCCAGTTCCATTGTCTCTGTACTGCCCACCTGCAGCATAGCAGGAAAGACAGATCTCTTGTTTGTTATGACAATAGGAGAAACAAAGAAAGAAAAAAGCAGCTTTAAGTTCTCTAGTGTAAAAACAGTGCTTAAAAGATTCACTGTAAAAAAACAAAAATATTTTCCTTAATGAAATTATTTTGATGAAATCAAGTGTGTTACTGAATGAATTCATGTTACCACAAAGTTCATGTTACATGTTAACAGACAAGACATTTTTACAGTGTAAAAAGTGAACTAAACGTGTGTCATTCTGTAGATGTTCCATAATGTTGTATGGGTGGCAGTTTGAAAGATGGAAAGATGGTATTGACTTCACAGGTACCACAGCAGGAGGTTTGGTTATTGGATTCTTTGGAAACTTCACTTTGTGTGAAAACTGAGGGAAACTATTTTAAAAAGACTTTTCACTAGACTATTTGTTTTGAGACACTATTGCCTATTATGAAAGACTGTGAAAGACCCAACAACTTCAATGAAAAGTTAGGCATGATGTATTTCTGCTAGAGTGACCATAGGGAGCAATATTGGTCCCCATGACTTTGGACCTGTTACTACACTTATGGATTATTAGACAATTAGAGCTGGCCAGTAAAGAGGGAGCTATCAACAGTACCTCTTTCATTACATGGAACATTAAATAAAATGGGCCTCTGTGTGGCAGACAGGGAGCAGTAAAGAGAGATGGTAGTTTGGTGGCAGCAGGAAGAATGGACTGAATTTAAAAATCCATTATATCTGGTGATGTGTTTGATACCATAAGCACTCCATCATAATGCATTACAGACACAGATGCCCATAAATCAAATGGATTTGCTTCAGCCCACTCAGAACTTACAACAACAAAAATATGCAAAAAATAATTTACCATGTTTTGTTTTCATCAAAAAATGCAAATGTTATATTTCAATTTAATGCCTTTCAGTACAAAATGAACCCGCTCCCAGTTACTTTGAGTCTGCAGTAAATTTAGTTCATTATTAGAATGGAGGAGGACCCCCATGGCAACCCCCTTATTCAAGCAAAAAATACAGATGGTGATAATGACCTCCTTTGGCTAAACAAACAATCTTAAACACTAAACACATTCAAACTGCCTGAACACTAAACACACTCAAACAGTGTAAGTGTTTTCTAAAATGGGTTGTGTATGAATATGGAGTATAATGCAGTGTACCGTATTTCCTCAGTTTCAACCAGAGTATCACAATACACTTTTGTTATTCCTAATCACAACATTGGCTTCTGCATCACTGGTATCGCACACATCTCTCTACTGGTACTCTACTGGTTTCTGTTTATTTATGCAGTGTGAGTGTATTGAGAACACACGTTCCCAGTGGGAATCTTTAGTGGAGTGCTCTCAGAGCAAAGCGCATGGTCTACCAACTCTCTCGTGTCTGTCTGCTATTGGTGTCTTCGTGTCTGTCTGCTATTGGGTTCATCCACCAAGCAACACCGGGCTAACTGTTGGTCAGGTACGTTCTTGTTTACTCTTCCTTGTGACGGAGATAAGAAACACCCTGTGAGGGTGACCTTCTTAAAATATTGTATATTTTTAATTACTCTTTCTGTACTGTGCATATGCCTGTTAACTATTTTTACATTGTTACTTTTAGGCAGGCAGTCCTTCTAGTGGGATTTTTTAGCTAATGGAAGTTAACAGTCCTAAACATCCTAAACAATAAGACGTATAATTAATATAGATTAGCAGTACATAATCAGTTTCAGGTCTCAAATCAATTCAAAGTAATCAATCAAGAGTATTTTCTTTTTTTTTATTATTTTCAACAAACAATTTATTTACTTACTGGAGTAAATTTTTTAAATTAATATATGTACATAGAAAGAGAATTATGACTAAAACAGCAGACCCCTTCCTTGCCTAGGACTTTCAGTACCCTTAAAATACATGTTTACTGTGTGCTGAAAGGTCTAAACTAATTATGGATCATTTAGAAGATTGGTTCTGTGCATGCTTGGATGAATCATCATATTTGTGTGTTTTTTTGTCAAAACGGTGTAAACCACTCTTTAACCACGTCATGTTCAAAAAAGTCTGGGAGGTGGCTAGCAAAATAAGACTCACGTGCCGAAAGCAGCTGTGTACGCTGGGCTCCACGTTGCTTCCTCCGAAGGCGGCCGCCTCACCCAGCTGGTGGGGGATCTGCATGGTTGTGTGCAGCAACAGGGCCAGCTGTCTTGGGTTACACACTCCCGCAGAGCCAGCCACCTGACTGAACAGGTCTGAGGAGAGCACTGTGAATCAGGACTATCAAGGATATTTGACTGCAATCATAGACTAATACTCCTGAGACCATGCAGGAAAGAGCTTGGAGAGAACCAATTAAAGTGTGGTTTAATTCTCCAATGTGTCACACAGTTCTAATAACCTGAACATGAAGCACAAAACAAAATACTTGCATTTATACTTGTCCTCAAGGTGCCCTTTTGAAAGAGAAAGCAGTCCTATCTTCATACTCAGGACTTGAATTTTCCCACTTCTGCCACTATCAGATTTAAAACAATGAATATAAGAAATATGGCTGTGAGTCTTAAATGAAAGGAAATTTCTTTGTTGCTGTTATGAATATAACCTTTCTTTTACACAAAAGCAAAAAAGACATAATTTACAAAAAGGTAAAAATAAATTACATGCATCATTTTGACATGGTTCTAAGCACTGTAGGTATAGTGAATAACAAAAATATAAGTGACTAAACATTAGTTTTCCTTCACTGCTCTCACACAACTATTCGTATATGGTGTGAAATTGCCACGTTCTGTATTATCTTCATCAAAAGACTGTGTCTGAAATAATCCCCAGGACAAAAGCAAAAAGAATTTTTCAGCTGGAAGAAATTAGCATATTTTAATATTTATAAGGATTATGATTACAACCATGAGCTCATCTTTATGAAATTTCTGGCTACTCTAATAGCCACAGTCCAATATTGTTTAAAGAGAAAGCTCAGCAAAAAAAATCTAATGCACACAATTTTCTCCCTTACCATGAATCCTAAACATAGTCAGTCAGGAGGAAGTTTGTTTTTTGGGTTATGCACTTGCAATGCAAGGCTAAAGTAATCGACGTGTAATGAGAGCTTATAACCACCAATTAGCATCGTGCAAACTGCAAGCGACATCTAAAGCTGTTATCACATACAGACAAAGCTATTTGTTCTACAACTGTTTTTAGCCTTGCAACACTCATCTGTACATTTTATTCCAGATGTCGCATAGCATCCTAAGCCACATAAATAAGGCTATGTTAAATAAATTATGTTTGTAATGTCTGTAACTAACACTATACAATTACTATCTATAATTCCTCACTTTAAACCCTTGATTATCTTTTACATACCTGTCATAGACATTCAGAAGCCAGTTGAGACAGAGGTCCACACATAGAGGTATATTGATCATATCTGGATACATCTGCTGAAGTTCAGAGTAGACTGTGAATAAACAGGTTACAATGCCTGGAACCTCCAAAAGGCATCCATTGTGAGCGAGCTGATGTTGGTCAAAGACACACTGAGCCATGTCCAACTCCAAAAAGTCCACTGAAAGAGACGGACAGTATTCACTTACGATTTCATTTGCACTCATTCTTTGCCCCACAAGGGACACATCTTTAATGAAATCCATTCTGCGCATATTAATGGAGAGCAGCAGAGCATAACTCATTCTGTGGCGTGTAATGAAAGGTCCAAACTCAAAATGCTGGGGAAAATTTTACACTAATTTACTATCTGAATTCATCAGATTTGCAACTAATTATATGTTCCATCAGCTTCTTCCCAACCCTGTAAGGTCCATTACAGCAAATATTCGCCTTGTGACTCACTTGACAGAACATGGTTTCTGTACAGTTTGTGTTACACTAATGTTGTCATTAGCTGCATTTTGGCCCCAAAGCACTTTATACCCACACTGTGACCATGAGATTTAGCACTTACACGCGTTGTTCAATAAAGACCACTGATACATTCATCAAAAACAACGGTCTCCATTGACTACATTAATCACTCCACTGTATGAGCATTGCTGAACACCTTCCTAGGGTTAGCTTTTTGGTAATTAACCATATAAGCAGAGAGATTAAGAAAGTAATAAGGTACTCACAGCATAAGGCTTTCTGCAGTCGGCGGCTCTTCATAGCTGTGCGGTATGCAGAAAAGCGTACATGTCCCAGCTGAGCTGTAATGACACACAAGAAATGTCCTTACTACATACAGTCTTGTCCAAAAGTTATATTTTACGTAAATATCCTAAAACCCATTTAAGTGCATCAGTCATTTCTTATGATATTAATTTTTCTAAGCTCTCTGTGTTAGGATACAGCGAGTGTAAAATGTATGTTTAGTAATCAATCTAACACTGGCATGTAATTCCCAACTGCCTAGATTCAATGAGTGACAACAGCATAGCCCAGTTCAGTAGCGGAACATTATACATTTGAAGGTAAACACAGGTTTTCCATTAAACTGTATGAGGTTTTAACCCCATGTAATTGGCAGAAGAGGCACTAAAAGAACATATTTGTGGGTGGAGTATGGATAGATCAATTAAAAATCAGCTAAACTAATGTCCTTACAGCAAACAACTGTTGAACAGATAAAATGGTGCATCTTTTTGCTCATTTGCATTGCTGATCACTTATTTTATTGATTGGTGAATTCAGCAATCATCAATGTGTAAACATGAAGAAAAAACACATGCCTATGTCTGCCCATCGACAGTGCATGTTCATCATTATGTTAATAGGAACATAAGCTGCAAACCAAAACCCTGTCCTACAGGTAAGATATCTGAAAAACATTTATGAAAAAACTGAAAATGAACTGTTCACTTTTCACAGGATCATAGGATGACCCATGAACTATGTTATTCAGTGTCATCTTGAGAAATGAGAGCTGGAACTCACCCATTGACTGAAATAGCTGAGTCATTTGTGGATGATCCCAGGACGTAGTCTGACACTCATGACTGGTATTTAACAGTGCAAACATAGCAGTGATAACACACTGATTATACATTTTGGCTGAAAACATAGTACAGTACAGATATAATGGTATGTAAAATAAAACTCACTTGATGTAGTAAGGAACACCATTATGAAAGACTGCCCTCTGCCATGGGGGCTGAACAGTGACTGTTAAAGAGATGTAAACCCCTTCGTATCTTGTTGTGAAACTATTATTTACTTGCTGTACTATTCCAGCAAGCATGTAGTATAGTCGAGATGGAGATCATTCAAGAGAATGTTATAAAAGTCTATGTTTTTTGATCCAGCTTTACCAGATAAGAAGTCTTGAGAGAGAAGTCTGTAATCATCCCGACCATCTAGGAGGTGTCTGAGCTGATTCATCCTTGCCCCCTGCGAAGAATTGATAAAAGGCTGCAGAATTATCTTGGAACTTCAAGGCACTGACTGTTCAGAGTAACAAAATGAAGAAAGGGGTTTTAAATCTCACACTGCTTTCAATCACAGAGTGCCTTAATGTAGTGATTAAAAGTTTAAAATAGGTGACCACAGTGACGACACAGCATCAACCTGGATCCCTGAGAAACAACAATGCTTTGAAGTTTTTTTTTTTGTTATCTAGGGAATGCCACAGCATAAAGGACAGAGTACATGAAAACTTGATGTTCCAGGTTTGAAGAACCAATTTCAGGTGTTATGCCCGACACAATTATCATGCAACTGGTCTGAAGAGTCTGCGGAGAAATGCAATGGAACCAACCGCACTTATCGCCTGTCACTAGCTTTGACAGACATGTCTTATCAGACACATTTAGTAATGCGACCTTTTTTAATGTTTCCAATAGTTGGATGATGAAACCCCCTGACAATCTGGAAAGTTCTGTCACTGAATATTTTTGTTTAAGGCATTGTTTCAGATAGAGCCAGCTTTTGTCTCAGTGCAAAACAATCTAAGAACATCACTCTGAAAGCAGAAGCTTAATTATCAATGTCCTCCAGCAGTCCAGATCAATGTGGAAGGTCAATATCATGGTCCGGCAGATCCCCAAAAGACCATGACAGTCACACACTCATCAAAAGGCAGAACAAGGACACAAACTGCAAACAAAGCAAGGTGTGACAGGGATGCTATTACTTAAAATTTTGCCACAGCTGCAATGAAATATGAATGCAATGAAAAGGTCAGTTAGGTGCACCAGGATGTCTGGCTAATTGATTGTTCATGCAGTCGCTAAACAATTCACTGCTATGACAACAAGCAACATTATTTTATATGACATTTAAATAACATGGGCAGACCCCCATCCTGACATGGCATTTAAACATTTGATTTTCTACAAGACCTGCCTGTGACCTTACATATTTTCAGCATCTTTTGGCTTTGAGTGATGCAGCCCTGATGAATTTCTCACCTCCGAGATGTTATTTTGTGTACTGGGACTGTGAGATGGTGTTGATGAGACCGGAGGTGGAAGTGTACCAATGCTGACATCCACTGCATTCAGGTGGAGATCTACTGCTCCCTCAATAAAGCTCTGGTAAATAAACAAATGTATTACTTGGGAGCGAGCAATATGGCAAATAGGTAATATTGCAAACATCTTTATGACACACAGCAGGTCCAACATTTCATTAGTTTCTCATGGAATAGGTAGAGCTGGTAAACTATAAATAAGATTAAGGTGTAACTGTAGTATCCAGTCAGATTCTTGTTGATATGTAGTTTTGATTTGACAGTGACCCATGACTGGTTGTTGTTTACAAGCTGTCTACAGTCACTCTAAATGTCTATTTTTATAAAACATGCAGTGCTCTAGAAATACTAGAAATGCTGTGATATGCTCAAGAATGTGTTGTGCAACTTCATTTATGCATGTAGGAGGTAGTCTTATCAAGAGTGACTTTCAACTGAATCATGTTACATACACAGACAAATGTAGCGTTAGAAGTCCTGCACAAGGACTTATATAGGTGTGGCCTGCTTGCCTAGCCTATAACTGTAAAAAGTCCTTGGATATGTACTTATTTTTATTACTGGGCCTATCTAATTACAGTGTCTATTTCAAGAAATTAAATCTTCCCTTTATTTAATATATGCTATCCAAACGTTTGGGCACAATGTTAAATTACTGGGAAAAATGTGTAAAAATGTACTTTTTAATATGTACATTTTCCCCCAAAATATTAAACTTTGCTTTTTACACACAAAATTTGGCAGAAAAAATAAATTTTCAATAATTTTCCTAGACAAATTCAACAGAAAATGTATTATGCCATTTTATCATAGTAGATATGCAGGTCTAAGACTAGATTACACAGGTCTTACTAACGGAAACAGATACCAGATCAAAGCATACAGTTTCTTTTATCTCAGACAACAAAGAAAACTAACAAAAAAGCAGATTTGGTGTTTTTCTCCCAAAGTATTTCACTCACAGTGGTCTCCTCAATACCATCCAGCATACAGTTGACCAGAGGGTGTCCATCTGAGTACCACAACTGCCCAATATTCTCCATCTCAGCCAAGTCCAGCTCCTCCAGATGCATTGAGTCCTGCAGGTCCTGAAGCTTGTCCAGTGCCCAGCTGACCTGCTGCTGCCAACTTGCCACATGAGTGTGAAACCGTTCCCAGTGCTGCTGGACTTCCAGCGCCTGATCCTGCATTGCTTGGGCTAGCCACATTCTCCTGTCTGGCACCGAACATCCTGAGTGGCAGCAGAGTTCAGGCAAGATGGAGTTAAGGAGGAGATAACTCAAAACATAGAATATTGAATATAAAGTACAAACACATGTCCTTATGTCTGGAAATAATCTGTGATGTCAGAAATCTTTAAAGTAGGACAGTTGCTGTCAAACTGATGCTTGACTAAAGGTAATGTTCCTATTCTCTTTTATCTCATCTTCTTTTCCTTTTAAGTTTTTCTTCATTTGTACTGATGTATCACCAGTGCAATCTCTGGAGCTGTATTACCCAGACTGAACCTCCTCACACAATTTGAAGCAAGAAGCATAATAAAACTAATCTCACCCTGCCTGTATGCTCCTGATTAAGCTTAGTGCCATAAGAAAGACTGAAATTTATCCACTGCTTGTCACAAGTTTATTCCTTTGTTTGAAAAGCATGTGTCACCTTAAGCTTTTGGCTTAAAGGAGGTTTAATCACAGGCTGACATTGCAAGTGGATAAAATGCATGGACTAATACATTACAGATGATATGAATGATGATGATATATACAGACAGTGTTGTAAGATTTATGCACAGGCAAACACCATTGCACATCAGTTTGGCTGTTGTTCTACTCAAGTTAAAGTTTCTCTGTTCAAAGCATACTGTACACCCCTTTACACTGCCCATCTGTGGCCTTTTTATAAAAAATCTAGCCTGCAGAAGTTACAGGTTGCCTACAACGATACATTGATAATTCTATTCAAGACTCCCAGAGGAGGGACTGCTAGTCAGATGTTTGTATCTGTATGAAGGAGCACTTTTAAGAAACCTGATGTTTAAGTTTATGTGTCGGCTGGAAAGATACACCGCTCTCAAATCTCATTGTGAGTTGTACCGGTACACATCCAGACTGAGAGTGCATTGGCTGAAGTGTCTGTAAGTAGTTTAATTCTTTTTTTTATCCGTCTTGTGTGGTTTTGGACATGAGTCAAATAAATAAAAGTATTACACCTGGAGTTAAGGTTAGGATATTGTCATAAATATTAACATGACATAATCCTCCTCAAAGAAAGCTGGTTAGCAAGTGACTAAATTGAGGGATCACTATAATCAGCTGAGGTTCTGTTTATTTTGAAATGACTAATACAGGATCCAAAACTTCCAAAATAACATGTTTCCCTAAATCAGTTTGTGCAAGGACAATGGGGAGGGACAGTCATGAATTTCAGTTCTTCTGCAGACGACCTGATATGACACTGCTCGGCGGGCCAGTACCTGCCTATGTGCTGCTTGCATAATAATCTGCTCCATCCACTGTTAGCAGTTATAAATCCAGATTTACACCAATCCCTTTTATCATTTTCTCACAGTGAGTCCTATCAGCTTTACTGTCTCCCCTCAGCCATAAAAGTGATTTATATATTTCAACTCTCAATGATCCCATTGACTCGTAATAAGGCATGAATCCAGAAAAGGAAACCGTGGTATAAAACCAGTAAGTGATAGGTGAAAGCCAATGATTTACCTTTGAACGATAAAAGAGATGTTTTCACTAGGCAACGTATAAAATGTTGACAGCTATTAAGGCAGCACTACAGTTCCTGAGTTATAACTCAAGTGGCAAACTTGCAGGAGAACACTGAGCAAAAATATGTTTAAAAAGAAGTGACTGGGGGGATTTTATGGGCAGGGGGACATTTTCTGACCTTTTGCTTTTTCCTTGCTGACTTCACTCAGAGTATCCACAGGCTGCGGAGCCAGACATAAACACACCTGCTTCAGAGTGCGGTCAAAGTCCTGCCTTCGACTGGTTAGCTCGCTCTGCAGAGCCTGTGTTAAACAATGAATTATTAAATTACACCACATTATGGAAAAAGGATGCAATTTGTGCAGTTGGACCAACCAAGCATTCGAGACATTTCTGAAAGATAAGCTACATTTTCTTCAACTAAACTTTTAAGTAATTCATAAAGTAGTATTCTGGTCTAAAATCAATTTGGAGTAGGTCTGCGTGAGGTTATTTGCTCTTAGAGGGTACACGAAAATCCACTAAAATAATTATTTATAATCAATGTACCCTTTGGAAAATAACGTGAAAATTAATACTTTTTATGGCATTTGAATGTCACCTTGAGAGCCTACTCTTTCAAACAGTGAGAAAATTCAATATTCGGAGCCAAGCTTTGGTTTCGTTCCCCATGTTTTCTGATAATGCCAGATGGCTGATAATATCACAGTTTGACATGGCTATTTTTAACCTTTAGTTTCATTACACTAAATCACTTCATAAAGATGGCTCACTGGCTGCAAGCTGGGACTGCAGATGTGATTGGACTGGAAATCTGAAGCACAAATGTGGGTTTATGTTAAAGAAATTCATTTATGTAATACAACTGAATGGCATTCTCGCTTTGCAATGACATCACTGTGTTTCCACTCAAATCAGCATCATAAATCATTAGGCAGTCTGTGTTATAAGCACTGCGCCCAATGGGGTCTGCCACTAAACAAAAGTTGTAGACAAACTGCAACAATGTTTTTGTCATCTGTTGAGAAGCACACTTTGAAAATATAGTACAGAACAAGCACAATGCACTGCTGGAAACCAATTCACATTCAAAGCCTGTATATGGATCTACAGGCTGATTTGCGGACTTCAGCAAAACATGAAGCACATGATACAAGGATATACTGGAGTAACAACTGAGAGTAATTTAAGCTACACTGGAGTTTTTTTAGGTCTATTTTTCCATATCTGTCACTTCAAGATAGAATGCTACTGACCATACAGTAGCCTTGTTGTTGCAGGAGAGTACGAATGTCATCTCCAATGGGGCTTTGCCTGGTCAGCTCCTCATCCTTCATCTTTACCCAGAACCACAGCTCCTCCAGCAGAGCTATCAACCCTGCCCATCCCTCACTGTGAAGCTCTGAAGGCTCCCTGATAAGCAAGAAACATCTCATCAAGTGGTAACATTCACCTTATGGTAGTTCAGTTTAAATTTCAACATTTTTCAAAAACCCAACAAAGACTGTATAGCGTATAATCCATGTCTGATGAAACTTTGACTGGTAGAAATTGTTTCAGTAAGCTCTTAAACAATTCACTTTACAGTTACATTTAGTAATTTAGCAGATGGTCCTATCCAGAGTGAGGTACAAAATGTGCAAACAGTGGAAGTGATGCAAAGTACCTGGAGATAAATCAAGAGCCTGTAAGGAATGAGTGCTGTATTATAGCTTGATTTAGTTAACGAAATCAATACAGGTGTAGACACTGAGCAGAATGAAGTGCAGTTTTTTTAAAGTAGCAATGAAACACAGTGGAAAATTGTAGAATACTGAAGAGAAATGACGTAGTGATTCGGAAATTAATCAGAGTGCATGAGTGCTATCAAGTGATACCCTAGGACTGAATGGCTGAAGATATAAGCCTTGGCTTGCCCTATGGAAATGCTTAGAATTTAAGGAAGGACGAGTTAAGGCTGGTAAGCACTAGCTGTAAACCCAAAGTTCATGAAAAGTGAGAGGTTAAGCCTCTACAAACCAAAGCTGTGTATCTTATTCTTCGTATCTGGCCAGTAAAGTGATTACAGGGAGGTTATTGATGAGACAAGTCACAGCATTTTAATGTTATGTGGAGGAGAAATGCAATAGGCAAATAGGTATTCAAGAAGCGCTGTGATGCTGTGATGTAGAACTCTGCAGGATCTGGTGGCACATATCAAATATATTGACAAAATAAGTTCTTACCCCTGTGTGAAATATGCAAGGGACTTAATAGTGATGGGTTAAATGTAGGGAAAGGATTAGTTTGTATAAGCATTTCGCATTGCTCTAAATGACATTAAAGTACAAACGTTTTACATTGAAGTACAAAAATGTTACATTATTATTATTTTATAAGAACAAAATGTTTTGCATGTTACAATTTGCTTTTCACTAATAAGAATTCATTTGAAATACATAAAAGGCAGCAGTTTTTTTTAACTAAAACTATTTACTTTAAGACATCATTAAAAAAATATTTTTAAACATGGCAACTTGCTTCAATTGGAAAGGGGAGCACAGTTATGAAAGATTCATGATTTTTTGTAAAACTGAGATCATATTAGCATGATAACTAGGGGTGTGACGAGATCTCGTGGTACGCGAGATTAGATCTGTCTCGCGAGATGCGTTTGGTCTCACGAGACCGTGACGATATCCTTGCGTTACTAAAAGCTGCGCCTGTGA
>JBBPDH010000001.1:26477321-26497310 GCA_037974565.1 Clupeocharax schoutedeni
TATAAGCATGTGATACAATAACTAACAGGAATACTCATATGCGGCAGGTTCAGTCACATCAGTGAAGATGGTTACCATAATGTCGTCTCTGAGCACGATTTACAATCTGATCAGCCAAACACTGCCAGTAAACACCAGTGGCATCACACTTCATGGTCGACATCACATTTCTGGTTTGATCAGACCACCTGCCAACGACTCAAATTTCAAGACAGAAGTTTAACTGAACTCACTAAACTAGACCAAGTCAACGCCCAAAGAATCATGCATGTATGGAAGTAAAGTGCAGCAGACGAGCCTACCTTATTTCACGATCCGCTTGCGATCCAGAATGATTTAAAACACACACAACTGAGCAGAGCGTTTCTGAAGTGCTCTTCCTTCTTAACATCGTCGCAGGAAACAGCCGACGAGCGAGGGGTGGGTGTTTCCGAAAGTAGCAGTGGTCGAGTTCTCTACACGCAGCCTTGATCAGTCCATCGACTCATCAAGACCAAGTTTTGCACTCAGCAGTGCATCAGTTTAATGTCTGTCAGGATAAAAGGTGGATTTATCTTAAAACGGCTTATAATCGGCGGTTCCAGTCGTAGGTGAGGCACTGAAAGTGACCTGGTGAGGTTTCCAAAAGTGCGAACATTTCTAACACTTGGTATTTGGGTGCTGAGGTTGCCAGATCCCTATAGGATCATTCCACCTTTTTGAACACTGCCACTTTTCTCCGCAGTAAAGCTGCAGCATGACTAACCTTTAACCTCCCAGCTGTGTTCATAATTATGCATTGGGAAATATCTAACTCTCTAATATAAATTCAGGTTAAAATTACTGAGTCATGTTTATATAGTCATGTTGGCTATGCTCCATTATATCATACATTACATCATACAAAAGTATCGGGACATAACCTGTTTTTCAGAGTTTGGACTAGGCCCCTTATGTTAATGTTGATGGCAATGTTAATGCTTCAGCACATTGAGACATTTTGGACAAGGCCATGTTTTGTACAGTTTGGGGAAGACCCTTTTCTATTCCAGCATGACCGTGCCCTAGTGCACAAAGCAAGCCCCAGAAAGACATGGTTGGATGAGTTTGTTGAAGGTTGGGGGACGTCTCCATATTTAAGTCTATGTATTTAAATACAATGTTTCGGTTGGTGTAATGGTCCCAGTACAGTGTATGTCTGTATATGTCTAATCTGTTATCTCTGTTGACATTTTGTGGCTCTCTTGTTACCTCAAAAATGATTAAAAGTTCTCCAAGATAGAGTTTTGGCCTGGAATTTGCATTAATCCACAGCCTTTATTATGAAAGTCTATATATTTGAATCAGTGAATATTTAAAGTCGGTTTAATGGTCAGACACCCCAATAATTTTGTTCATACAATGTATATTTAAGTTTTTCAGTTTCTTGCCTTTGCATTTTCCTAGTGCTATATGTCATTGCTGTGATTGCTTTACTCTGCCGTTCCGTGACACTGATTTTTTATATTTGATTACAAGCATATATATAATGACTGCAGTGCACTTCTTTATCCAGATGCTTGAAATAGTTTTGAAAAAATAATACAATTCGACATCTGTGTGGGCACTGTGTACAATACAGTGTATGCTTCCCCTTGGTGTAATTTATAGAAAGGAGAAATGGAACAGAAATGTGTCAAATCAAAACAAGGCTGGTAGGAAACTTCGTATGATTGTGCAGAGGGCAGAGCCCTACAAACAGCAAGCATGTTGCAAAAACATCCACACAAAAGAATCCAGCAGGCCAAATGAAAAGAACTAGAGGACTTTCAGTACCACCTATTCTTTTATGACCCCAATCTCAGCTGATTAGAAAAGAAAATCAGAATCAGCTGATATGGATCATTTTTTTCTACTACTAAGCTTTAACACAACCAATTTTTTTATCATGAAAGCAGGCTCATGCTCATACTACTCACACACTACAGCATATGATCATATTTATATTTTTCCTCCAGTGTTTTCTAATTACATCTTTAGATCAATACATGGCCACAGAATCAGTTGAGTTACACACTATCTTTGGATCAATTTTGTGAATTGCAGTCTCTAAAAAGTTTTATTTCAGTTTATGAATGCAGGCCTATTAGTACAGAAAATTAATGCAAAACTTTCCTGAAAGTGAGCGCAAAAGTTTTAGTACTGATCCAACAGCAGTATGTTTAACATGTTCTGATGATTATAGAAGCAGTTCTACATTTGGTCTGTAATGCGTGTTAGCAAAAAGGCCAGTATCATGGACCTATATTAGTCATCGGCTGAAAAGTGCAATCAGTGTATCAGTGTAACCTAAACCAAGATAGGGCCTGTGGTGATTTGCTCTCTGAAGATCTAAGGTCACTTGTGGTTAAATATCTATAATAACTGACTCAACCCTACAATGGAAAGGCGCATGTGTTTCGTTAAAGTGAAATGGTAAGTGATCAATTTTATGAGTAGAATAACTATGTAGCTTCAGAATGTAAAGCTTATGAGGCTGCTTTCCTGGAGCAGTGGAAAGTACCAAAGAGAATCAGTACGAAAGGATAACAGATGCAAAATCGAATGAACAGTTCTTTGTTGTACACAGCAAAGGTTAAGAGATTGTGAACCTAATACTCTGGAAAGGTGTGATGTAAGCCAGAAGAATATGACCAAGGCATGCTAAGACAGATGGATAGGGGATTTTTGTGGCCGTATGAGAAAAACAGAATAACAGAGGATGTTTATCCTATAGCTTGTGTCTAATTGTGTCATTGCACTCAGTAATCTCTAGTCATAGAGATTGCTATCTGCATTGTTAAACAAAATTAGGCTCAGCTGGTGGCCTGGTGGTTAGAGCTCCTGTGATCAGAAGTCTGTGAGTTTGAATCTCAGGCCTACTAGGTATCCTTGAGCAAGATACCATCCCCACACACTGCTCCCTGGGGTCCCCTCGTTTGTGGCAGCCCACTGCTTCACTTGGAGAATGGGTTTAATGCAGAGAAAGAAGTTCACACTGTGCATCAATCTGTGGTGCTTACATGAGTGTCTATAAGGGACCACTTGACTTATTAATGTGTGTTGGCCATCATAAAAAGACCATGTAATCTGCGCCATCTGGGTTTGTCATCTCAAAATCTGACCTTTAACTTTTCAAATTCAGCTTTGACACACGAACAGTTACAGACTGTAAGCAAGCATTTCTGTAGACCCAGCCCATGGAAACATAGTCATACAGAAATATAATCAAATGCTCCACGGTAAACTCACCACATGGTGGCAGTAGAGCTAAGAATAGGTTTTGCCACACTCTGTATGTCCAAAAGTGTGTAGACTTTCCCCCAATCTAAATCTAAAGTCCTCCCCAGATTTGCAGACGCACAGATTTAATAGGCAGGCTTCTGCCCTTGAGATTAGGCATGAGATGCAAAATACACAAAAACAAAAAGGTTCCACAGTTGTAAAAAAAAAAAAAAAAATGAAGTAAGTACACGGTCCTCAAATGTGCAGACATTTCTGCAACCATTATTTTATCCAGTGTTTATTCCAAAATCAGAGGTACTAATAGGGAGGTTGACTCCCTTTTGCTGCAGTAAAAGCATTTATTCTTCTGGGAAGACTTTGATCTTTGATCTGATCTAGATGCTGTGAGGATCAGATTGCATTCAGCCACAAAAGCATTATTGAGGTCAGGTACTGATGTGAGACGATTAGTTCTAGATCACAAATCACACTCTGATTTGATCTGGATTGAATGAACAGCTACCCAATGCATATGGCCAACAGTAAACGGCCTCACCTCACAGCTGACAGGACTCGAAGGATCTTCTGAGGCCAGATACCACAGCACACCTTCGGTGGTCTTCCGGAGTCCATGCCTTGGTGTCTAAGGGCTTGTTTTGGCAGCATACAGGCAGCTACACAATATAAGGTAGGTAGTTTCAATGTTTTGACTGATCAGTGTGTGGTTACATATTCAAGCTGCCAATATCATGCAAACCTAAGGTCAAATCTCAAACATCAGGTTAATGTCTTGTGCTCACCTTTTCATCTTAGATTTATTAAATCTAATAAATCATTTATTTGTCATTTGTGTTGGTAGGAATTACATTTTTTTAGGTCTTGTTTATCTCATGAAGTGCTTTGGCAGAACATCACCAGTATTAGCTAGACATCACATGCAAAAACTAATGATATTATGTAATGTAATCCAGACTGGATTAGATCAGATACAGTCAGATGACAGGGAATCAGACAAACATATTTACTGTGAATCACACACAAATGCCCTACAGGTGGGGTAGCTAACCATAACTGTAAATGTAAATGTTGTAATACACCTGTTTTACTTTCATTCTGTACATATCATTACTGTTGCAACAAAACTATAACTGCGTAGGAGAATCAAAAAATAATCTAAACAATGTATATATTAAGGTAAAAAGATGGTTTAAGGAAAACAGAAGAAATCCTATTAAGCTGAAATGTGAACTTGAGTCAGATGACCTGAACCTGGGCCAGACACTGAATAAGGCTTATTCATTCTTAAACAAAATGGCAATAATGACCTTTGCCGTACTCCTAGTCATGTTTTGCCATTCAACTGGTCACATTGCAAGAGGAGAGTTTTGATTACAGCAGTGTTTTTATACTTTCCCTCATTAAATAAGATTTGATTCAGGTGATCACCTATCAGTACCTCATAAAGCAGAATGAGGCGTTTGTGTAGGAATTTAACAGATGCTGGTATGATGGTATGATTATCATACTAAAAGAGGTATGATTATCATACTAAAAGAGATGCTGAATAAAAAAAAATATTTTGATTCCGGAGCTGTATATTTAAATGGTGAAGCTGAAATTCATTGTTAAAGGTGAGTATGGAGTATGGAATGAACATAGTTGGAGTCTATGAGGCGTATTAGAGACTGTTTGAAACAATAAAAGACCATATAAAATAAAAGTATTCTAATAACCATGAACAGATCGTGAGACTGAAAAATGTCTGAAAAATGTCTATATTTTACAGAAATATGTTAAATTATAATCAATTAAAACTGCCAATTAAGCACATCTCTCACTACATGAACCAAAAGATTAACCAACGGTATACAGTACCTCATTCTCCAAGCATTTAAAACCTCACAATGTTTTCTGAGTGAAAGTGAGTTCTTTGAACAATATGTCATTGTCTCTTTAAGTATTATATACTTTCCTTGGAAAATCTGCTGTCAGGGAGTCAATAGGGTTATTCAATAAAAAGAATGAACAAGCTAATGTAATTCAAGCTTGCAATAACAGTTAGATAGGGAAGTGAAGCAAAGTAAATTTATGGAATTTTCTTCACCACTATACAATGAAATGTTTCTTTGTTTTTGGTGCTGGTTTGTGAACAAAGAAGCAGCTGGAGCCCTGAGAGAATAAGGAGTCAAATAATTCCACCCAATAAAATTAAGGTTACACCAACACCATTAACTTCGATGTGTTGTTCTAGGTCATGTACATGGGAGTTTTTGTTTTGTATATGTATTAGTTACCTTATGTAAAAACGTTCTGAATCAAACTAGTACAGATGCATGCATAGGTGCATCCAGAAAGCCATCCTGCCAACTAACACTGATGGGCCAGTGTTACTAATACCTTCTGTATCAGCTGATACATACCCAGTACTTATATTTCTTTGAAATCTAGTACTATTTAAAACAAGTTATTTTTAACTGAAGTGCCTCAGTTAAGAGAAAAAGTAGCCCCATGCTAACAACATTACATTACACAGTGTGTGTGCACTGTTGGCCTGGATTTGTTACAGAATGAATCAGCCCAATTCCAGATATCAGATCAATGCCACTCGTATTTTAAAGACAATATTTTGGGGAACAATAGGATGGGATCTTGGTTCGTCTTGGTTTGCTCTTAGAAAGTTTTCATAGTCCCGAGTCTCTCTCTCTCTCTCTCTCTCTCTCACACACACACACACACACACATATATACAGCTCCGGGGAAAAAATAGGAGACCACTGCAATTTATCTTTGCATCAGCATCTCTATAAGTATGACAACCATTCCATGCCAGTGTCTTGTTTCAGAGTGAACAAGAGATTTGTTTTCTTCTCTGATTTATTCAAGTTCTGTAAATACTGCATAATGTTTCTTATTTTGATTAATATTCATTTGCTTTAAAAAGAACACATTTTTTTGGAAATTAGGAGAAACATTGTCAGCAGTTCATGAAAACTTAGGCAAATCTCTTCAGTTCAATACACACCCATAAAAAAGAGAAAACCTGAGAAACTGAGCATTTTTGCAGCGGTCACCTATTTTTTTCCGGAGGTGTATGTAGACACCACATTGAACACCCGTTGAACACACAATCTGTGTTGCTCAGGGGCCAAACACTAGGCTAGCAGCTACATCATACCACATTTTCTTGAGAAAATGAACTTTCTTCTTTTTTTTTTTACCTGTATGTCATGGTCAGCCTTACCTTAGTCACAGAAGTTAAACACTTTTGCCACTACACCGCTCAAACTAGAAGAGTTTTCATGATGGTTTGATTTCACTTTTGTTTTGTCATAGACATGTATTTTTTCCAAGTCAAAACATGCATGCCTCTGAATGGAAAAAGCTTGGAATAAATGGATAAGCCAATAAGGGAAATTACATTTTATCATTTCCGCCTTGACTGGTGTGTTAAGCTGCGCACATAAGGGTTTGTGGCTGACTGTACCTTGTGACAGAGGATGAAGATGGATGAAGACAGGACAAACATGGCAGGATGTCTCTGATATCGATAATAGGGTATCTGGCAAACCCCATATAAAATGTCGTTAGTTCAATCCTCATGTATTCATTTATAAATAAATAAACATGGGTGTGGTCTTCTTTTCTTTAATGCTAAAAATTATCACGTGTTTTATTTCTATAACAACTGTCTGGTTGAAGCTACATTAAATGATGAAAATGACAATGGATTAACTGCTACATTTATTGTTATTAACTTGATACAGGATCATTTGAACAATAATAGTGGGATCCAAAGATATGACAAGGAAACTGACAATGTGAATAAATAGTAAATCCAAGCTCCATCCCTCTTAAAGTTACTGCATTTCATGGTCAAAGTCAAACTGTGTCTAAAACAGGCCATGCTGATTCAGCCAGTGTTACATAGACAGATAAGTGTTAAGATCCTTAAAAGACACTTCTTACTGTCCCTAAGGCTTGGCGGAGAACGTGATTACTCAGCATGGAAACACAGACGTCTGTATGCTGTGTTTCTGTGTGGAGGTGGTCTCAGGAATTTCCTGCCTCTGTGTGCAGAGCCCCTAACCTGTACAAGGTCTGGAAAAAAACATCAGCTGTTTTTGGTTAGGCAAGCTGTGACTTAAATTAACTGATCCCATTAACTAACTATGGGAGCCTGCACAGCAACACCAGTGTTTCAGGATCTTTTATTGGATTAACATTTATGTTTGTCATGTGTTTGGAAACGTGTCTTCAGCCCAGTGCTGACCACATCTTTTCCTCTGTAAAAAAGGAAGAAAAACATGAATTAATGAACAAAACCAATGCAGTTGTTGTAAATGTAATGTTTAATGGTGAAGGGGGTTCAACTCTGGGTTAAAAACACAACCCTCAATATGAATTAAACTAGCTGCACTAAGTACTCCTTGCAGTATTTATATCTATGAAGAACCATTCTCTAAGAACATGGTGCATATTTTAAATCCTAACCTTCTTCGGGTTGTTGCTGCCAGTGGCAACAGATGGTTTTGGACATTGATATCAGAATCCACAGGAGGTTACATGGTCAGAACACCAGGACCTTCATCCTGTCTCGTATCTGAAACATATACTAGTAGCCATGCTACATCTCTGTGGAGTTCTCTGGCTCAGATTCCTTGATGCAGCATATGTTTCCATTGTTTTTTCCTGTGAAACTGGGGTTATGAACTCAAGGGAACGTGACCTGACCAATGTCGTGTTAGTCACTGTTCTCCAGGGTGGGTGGTGGCCTTGGATTCCAGCAAAAATCCAAAATCTTTGATGTGGACTGCATCAGGATTTAGAGCATTTTCCTTAAACACTGGTGTGTTTCTTTCCTGCTAGATCAGGAAATGTGTTCAATAGGCCCACCAGCAGATTCAGCAGAGGACATAGCTCAGGTCTGGCCAGCTATAAAATAACCAACAACTACTGCACAGCAGATGTAACCTTAGAATGTCACCTGGTTCTTCCAGCTGGTGATATCTCCTAAATATATCAGTCAGTGAGTACAAATTCTCACAACACGAATGGTTCTGAACTACACTGAGGTACTTCTAACTTAGATTTAATATATTCATATTATATAAAATGGAGCTAAACCTTGGCATTTTTACAGTCTTTCCTCACATTAAAGGTCATGCTTTTTCAAGAAAGGAACAAATATGTCTTCAATATGAAAATTCAATTATCAGAGAAGTCCTTAAAGGATGAGGAACATAAGTGAACCATTTCAGGCCGTTTTGTGGGAAGTTGTTTACCATGCTCGTGATGCCTGGTTCACATGGCCTTGTTTAATCTCGAAATTTCATTATGATGAAGACTGTTCCTCTCAAAATAACATTTGACCAAGTCACTTGATCTCAATTCACTGTTTGTTCTGGCAGCCATGTCTTCCCTCTTCATGAATATTTGTTTTGCATACCAACGTTTATATTTTAGGTTTTGGAAAACTTTCTAGCAATTAAGATTCCTTTTTTTGTGAGAGCAGCCACAGAATGGTTCAGACAATGGTTCAACTCATTCTGACATAGATGGACTGAATAAGCTGGCCACTCTCTCAGACTCATTATATAATTTGTTTACAAGGCTATGTGAGGTTTTCACCTCTCTTCTGCTCCAAGTGTCTACCCGAACAGAGTTTATACCAGAAAAGATAGAGAACAAATCATATTTACTTATTTAGTATAATTTCTACTAGGTTCCCCTTGACATGCAGCCACACATATGTTTATAACAACTTTAAAATGATCGTACATATTATGCAAACTGACCACTTAACTGTGATATGCGGCCTTTAGTGTATTTACATTGCCTAGGAGCTACAACCATATATTTTTTTCTATTTTCAGAAATTGTGTAATAATGCTTGCCTGTGGTGCATGCTAAGCTAAACCTCTTCTTTAAATGTAAGCAATGTAAAATTAACTCATTGCAGGCCTGATTTTCTTTCATTATTTCCAAAATTTGTTCTTAGTTATTTAATATGGCTGTACTTTTACAGGGATCATTATAATTGTGTTTGCATAATAAATCTGTTCATGCCTTCAGTTCCCTGGGTGGACTGTCCATCACACTACCCTCTTGATTCAGGTTTAGAATCACCATAGAAAGTTTGAACATAGAAAAAAATCTGTTAACAAGCAGACAATACAACTATGATGTCAGCGACCAGCAAAGAAATAATGTATATCAATCTTCTGAAGAAATGCTTGGTTTATATAAACTGTAAAGAGTATCAAAGTACTGCAACTTGTAATCTGTGCTCCACACAATAACAAATTCATTCCTCTGTCTATGATGAATCAGCATATTGTGAAAAGCATATTGTGGCATACTGTATTGTAGTTCATTCATAATTCATTGGTAATGCTAGCATTGTGGATGTTGGTGGCCTAGTGAGAAGGGTACTTGCCTCTGGAACAAGAGGTCATGGGTTTGTATCCTACTTTCAGCAGACCACCACTGGGTCCCTGAGCTAGACCCTGAACCCCAAGTTGCTCCAGGGAGACTCTGTCCTCTGTAGTTAGGGAATGGAGGTTGCAAGCTTCTGCCAAATGCTGTAAATTATAATAATTAATTTGTTGTATCACTTAGCCCCATTCTGAAGTATTGTCTTCACTGATGGTTCTAACATTGGAAGTAACATTCCAGGGATCTGGGCCTTCATTTCTACAAAGAGCATGCATTCAGAGGCGGCTGGAATATCCCAGCACTGCAGTGCTAACTGTTTTCTCTGCTCTAATGCTTGCCTCAACCTCAGTTATCAAGCTCATCAGCAACTTTAATACATATATTACATTTATAAAGGTTGTGCGCAGAGACTGAAGTCTTCTACTACCTGGAAAAAACAGATAGAACAATAGCTTTAGGCAGCAGCCTCTTCTAAATTTCATTCAAGCCAAACCCTATAATGAAGCAAAAGCAATAGCACCCCTTCACACATGGAAGGGTACATAGGTGTGTGTGTGTGTGTGTGTGTGTGTGTGTGTGTACATGTATATGTAAATAAAAGTAAAAAGAATAACTGCAAATAACATTATTTATCACATATAATGATTTCATGTACAGTACACCAATGTGTTCTTGTGGGAACCCTGTATTACTTTTAGTTTCCATCAGAAACCTGGTTTGACTCCATCAGTCCTTCATTAAATTAAGTTAGGAGTTGTTGATGGAATTTCACAAATTTAGGCAATAGCTGAAGGCACCAAGGGGAAATTTGAAAGCAAAGTTGTGTTCTCCGCCCCAGCTCACAAATATGAAATTCTTTTCTTTCTTTTTCTTTTTTTACAAACAAAACAAATCTGGATACTTTTTACTGATTTCTTGTTTGCATGTATTCTAAATTTAAATTTAGCAGAAAGACACATTACAGACACATATTAAAACAATTGGTGTAGCAATGGTATTTGCCCAGTACTGTATATAAAAAAACAAAGTAAGGTCAAAAAACTGAAATGCCCTTGCCTGCTATTGACTAAGTTTAAGCATGAAGTATATAAGCATGTATTTATGCAACTCTACAATACAGTCACAATAATTATTAGTAGTGGGGATAGAAGTATTATTATTAGTAGTAGTAGTCGTCATAATGCAAGTAGTAGTAGTATGATGATGATGATGATGATAATTATTTTTATTAGTATAATAATAATAATAATAATAATAATGACGATGATGATGATGATGATGATGATGTTTTTTTAATGATTATCATTATTAGTAATAGTATTAGTATCATTGTTTTGCTGTTTGGAAACATCTAGCTGTGGAATCTCTGTTCCTTTCTGTCTAGAACATGCATGAGTGAGGAGGTATGGAGAAGTTTCATCCCCCCTCCTCCGTGTTGAGGCGGGACAGTGCTCTGTGCATGTGATGGCGAGGGGAGGATGCCTTCTAAAAAGCGAGTGCAGAGAGACCAGATGCACCAATCGGGAGTCTGACCGCGCTGGACGAGCTTTTACTTTCTCAGCTCATATCTGGATTTTCCTTCCAACTGCATACGCGTGGAGCTTGCCTCGGGACAGGGGAGGGACCATGGGGGCGACAAGCTCGCGGGACAGCAAACGGGACGAGGACACGGTCACGGAGCCCAGCGCGGAACAGGATGGAGCACAGGAAGGCAGTTCCGATGATAAGGTAAAGCTGAGCTGGTATAAAAACATTATGCTTTGGGATGATCACTGGAGCAGGAGAGCAGTAGAACGAAACTGGGGTTCAAACTGCAGAGAGAAACATTAGGGGTCTTTTCTCTGCAGCAGTCACTGCAGTGGTGGTGGTTAGCCTGCATAAAACGGGGCCAAGGCCTCATAGAAACTCTTATCCAAACACCTAAAGCATTAAAGGGTGATACATATTCTTCAGGAATTAACATCTATGCTTTGGTAGGAAAAAGAATCGTCGTCTGTTGGTTCATGCATTTAAGGTGACTGTAAACTAATTTCAAGTATTTCACTTCACCTTTGGCACTTTTCCATTATTTCTATCTATCACACTTTACACTGGCTCTTCTGTAAGATAACTCACTCTAACCCTGTTTAAAAGACTTGATATAAATTGTCAGTTCTATTTCAAAAATTATTTCCAATAGTTCAGGCTAACTCTATCATCACTCATTTAACACAGCATTTAATGTATCGTTTAATGCAGTGTTCTAGGCCTATTTCTGGCAGCCTTTTCCCGCAGGAAATATAGACTTCCCTCAAATAGCTGTTGTATTGATTTTCCATGTTAAACATGATGAAGTCAGCCACGTATCAGTAGACGTACATCAGTAATATTGTTTGTAGACCTTTAAATATTCAGTTTGTTTTATTTTGGCATGATCTTGGCAGTATCTGAAGAACATGGTGAATTATCATCCACACAGGATTGTTACAGAATTTACCATCTGGTCCTCGCAATTCACTAATGGGTTACATTTTAAGATTACAAACCCAGTTATGGTAGGTCAAAAGTAGACTGATCTTCTAAGGTCTTGTGTTTTTCAAGACATCGCCATCCATAGAATCTACAAGAATAGTGCTGGTTTGAAGGACAGGGTCTATTTTTCAAGCCAGCTAAGAACATTTTTGGGTCACAGGCAAAGATAAGCACAAAAACAAATGCTGACATGTTTCTCCTACACAAATTTCACAAAATGTTTTATTAAATACCACTCCTCCTATGTTGTTGTACAGTAGTGTCCAAAAGCTTACGTACACTCACAGCAGGCAGCAGTATGTCATGGTAATACTGAGCTTCTGAAGATTTCTACAACTCTTCTTTTTTTGTTGCAGACCAATTGAACACCATACATTTTTACTGCAAAAAACAAACCAGTGCACAAATTTGAATCTACTATGAGTTTCCTCAAAATAACATAGACTAAAGATTATACATACAGGGTAAAATTATACATCATTTAATTGTTCCAAAATGTCTTTTAGCTAGTTGACACAGCCTTTTAACTTTGTTTTAGTGACCCTGACTAACTACAACTGTGTATCCTCTCAGTGCCTACATTATAAGGGCTGGTAATTAACCAACACATATTATAATGGGAAAGTCCAAGGAGATCAGGGCAGACCTGAAAGTCATTTGCAGCCAATTGAAATGCTTAAATGGGTGTTCTATTAAAACACGTCAATGCTAGTTTTGAAGCCTTCACAAAGTCCTGACCTTAATCCAATTAAAAACCAATGGAATGTGCTTAAAATACAGTTTGATGCCAGAAAACCAACAAATTGGGTTGAACAATTTGCTAATTCCAGCAAGATCAGCGATCAACTATACAAACAAAATCCTGTCAGAGGCTTGTTTATGCCTGCCAAAAGCATCTGATCAAGGTATAAAGTGCTAATGGCCATTTAATCAAATATTATATTTGCTTTATGTACAATTGTCATCCCATGTTGTTTTCAGGAAGCTCACAATTGTGAATGTTTTTTGTAGTAAAGGTATATAGTGTCCAGTCATGGTCACTAAACAAGAACAGTTACAGAAATCAGTGAAAATGCTCAAGTAACATATTAACATATTAATAACAATAGTATTAACAACCCTACTACAAGAAGCACTTTGTGGAATTTGTTAATGAA
The DNA here is from genome assembly GCA_037974565.1 of Clupeocharax schoutedeni. Lineage (NCBI taxonomy): Eukaryota > Metazoa > Chordata > Actinopteri > Characiformes > Alestidae > Clupeocharax > Clupeocharax schoutedeni. The sequence continues at coordinate 26,490,647 of JBBPDH010000001.1, forward strand.
TTCCAGGTTAATCCTGGATCAGTTAATACTGCTTGCTAGGTGTTTATGTGCAGCACAAACTGATAGCATTATTGAAAGGGGCATGCATTCAGTTTCACGAATTCTGCAGTAGTTTATTTATGCTTTTCAGCAATCGCTACTGAAAATATTTAATAAATATTTAACTCAAGTGGGTTGATATATTGATGTTCCTGTACTGTTTTGACCAAAAATAAACAAACAAAATGTTCTAATCCTGTTGGTAAAAAAAATGAAGCTGTTAGGCAGTATTCCTGTGGGTCTTCCTCTGTGTCAAATAATAAACATCTCTCACATACACTCACAAATGTTTCAAAATGTTGCAGTCAAACCAACTGAGAGGGGACATGCCTACTTATAAAAAAAATACCAACACAGTTTTAAGAAATAGGGCACCTTTTACTGTGCAATGCATATGTTGCCGGAGTTTGTTTGAAAGTTGTGTCAAAGTAGTGTCAAGAATTTAGTGTCAGGCTTATCATATGAAAAACACTGACTTAAATAATCCCAGTTATAATGAACAATGTATATTTCGAATGCCAGTAAAATATTTGGCATGTATGCCTTTGGATCATAATTGTAATTATAGGGTTACACTTCATGGAACTTCCATAACAAAGACTTAACTTCTCACACCCGAAGCTTCTCTATTAGTTAAAGCCTACATTGGTAGAAACCATTCAAATGCGTACTTTGCTTTGGTTTAAAACTTGTCTCACCCGTTGTCTAGCTGCTGCAGAATAACGGACAGATCTCAAGTTTGAATGGCAAGACGGAGAACCAGACTGATGAGTCAAATGCCCCCTTTGTGGAAAAGGTCCCTGTTGAAGGTAAGGTTAGAATTATTTTCTTAAAAAAACGTACTTTGCTGTAATATCCTAAGATATATGAAAATTGTATTCACACCATAACTAGTTACATAGTCCATGGATTAAACCTTAATTGACGGATCATATAATTTCAGCTGGATCTGGATTTGTGGCTTTGAAAGAAGACGACACTGAGACAACTGAAGATCTTCAGGAAGGAGATGTCTCTCAAGTAAACCCTGAGGAACTTAACAAAGAAATGCTTAATGCAGATGGTGTGATGGTAAAAGAGGATGATATGGCTGACAACAAACAAAATGATATTGAGGTTGGCTTCACCAAATTCTTCAGATTTATTGGATTAAAGTTTACTCTAAAAAAAGACAAGTGTGACAAAAATATTGTGGAGGAGCAGAACACAAATGAGGAGGACAAAAATGTTGCAACCACCTCCGAAGACTCTAGGAATACCACAGAAGAAAGTCATGCCAGCTTAAATGAACAGGATGCAGGAGAGACTGAGAAGGACATGAGGGATGATGTACAAACTGAGTCAAAAGATGGTGACACATCTCCTGAGACAATTAATGAAACTGCAATGAGTCGAATCTCTGAGAACCCAGAACAAAATGGAAATCAGCAGGAGGAAATCACTCCAAATGAAGAAGAGATTGAGGACCTCACACAAAGCCCCCAGCCTGAAGAACCCATGTCACCAATTAAGCGATTCTTCACACAGGGAATTTTTGCTAATTTAAGAAAAAAAAGGAAAGAGGAAGATTCACCAAAAGAGAATAAGGAGGAAGAACTTGAGACAACTGAAAAACAGGAGGGTGACAACTTGGGAGAAGCTACACAAGAAGGCAGTACATGTATATGCCTTGACATCTCTAATGCTACACCCGAAGAAAGTAAAGATTTACAGACAGATGGGCAAGATGGGAGCAACCCTCCCATTGAGAGAGAGTTAATAGATACTCAAGAACAAGACAAGGTACCAGCAAGTCCACTCAAGCGGCTTTTTAGGAAACTTTCAACAAGAAGACAGAGGGAAACAAAGCCTACTGAAACAAACATTACTGAACCTGGAGAAAACCTAAATGAAAAGCTTCAGTCCTCCACAGAATTAATCGAAGTTCAGAAGGAAGACGAACCAGCAAAGACAGAAGAACCAGAGCCTGCTGAAGAGAATCAGAACACAGATGATAGCCCTGAAGAATCAAAAAAGAAGCCAGACTCAACTGTTTCCTGGGAATCTCTCATATGTATCGGGTCTACAAAGAAAAGGGCCCGAAAAACATCTGACTCTGAAGAAAAAGGTGAGGAGCCTAGAAAAACAACTGAATCACCATTTGGTAGCTCCACTGAAGGTGATTATGACCATCTTACATCCTCTAACGAACAAGCTGGGAGTGCGGCAGAGGAAGAAAATGGATCTACATGGAAATCTCTCAAAAAATTTGTTACTCCAAAGAGGAAGGGAAGAATGGAAGAAAGTGGCTCATCTGAGCAGATACCATCAGACACTGAAATGACCAAAGATGAATCTATATGCTCATTAAAGAAACTTATCCCAGGGCGTAAAAAGAGGAAGGTTGATGGTCATCAAGAGCACACATCATCTGATGAGGCAGGTAAAGGCACTGCAACAGACAATGAGGATGACGAAACACCAGCAATTGTCCCACTCTCTGAATATGAAATAATCGAACCTGAAAGTTTGAAAGAAATAAAGGATAAAACAGAACCAGAGGAAGAGGAGCAACCTATAATTGTAGAGGAAAAACCAAAAGAATTAATTCCTCCAGAGAAATCTTCATATGATGTGAGGCCATCAGTTGTGCCTATTTCCTCTGATTATATTGAGGATTTGACAGAATTCATAAGCAAACATCAGCAACTCAGTGACATTCCAGAGGAAGGAATTATTGAGGAGAGCGTTGTAACACCATTATCCTCTGCAGAATGGACAACTCAAGATGACACACTAGCTGAGGACATTGTAGAGCTGACAGCTGATGCAGTCACTGCCCCTGAGCCTACAACTGAGCAGTTTAATGGGGATGAAACCACTGAGATGGTATCAGCAGTCTCCCAGCTAACAGAGTCCCCTGAAACATCTGGAAATGTAACACCAGTACCACTAGAGTATGATCAGAGAAATGCAGATGTAATCCTTCAGGAAGTTGTTGAAACTATCTGCATGATTCCAAGTGTATCAGCCACTGCAAAAGACAAAGGCCCAGAGGATATATTAGTGTCCCTTTCTCCTTGTATTGGAGAGTCTGCTCCAACAGAAGAGACAAAGGTTTTAGTTGCCCATGAGAAAGCAGAGGCTACATCAATTTGTATAGGCCTTGTTCCCCAGGAAATCGGAGGTGTTGAAGTTCTTCCTTTACCTTTAGTTGAAGGAATATCTGAGTTAAGTGAAATTGTACCAACAGAACTTGTCTCAGAGGAACTGAAAGAAGGATCTGAGTTAGCAGGACTTGCAACAGATGACATATTTGAAGCCGAAGTCAAAGAAGTAAAAACTGAGATGCAAGAATTCTTACCAACTGAGAACATACCTCATGCTGACACTGAAAAAGAAATGGGAGAAGCCTTTCAAATGCATGCAGACTTGGTGCCGGCGAGCAAAGAGGTCTCTCTGGGGATACAGGAAGAAGAAGTAAAAGAATATTTAACAGAAGCGATTCATTGCTATCAAGAACTCGAACCAGTTCAGATGGAGGTCATCAGTGCAGTACACAGTGAAAATGTACTTCTTGAAGAGCAGGTAGTAAACAAATTGATTGAGGTTCCTGAGACAGAAGTAGAGATAACATTACAGAAACCATTGAATGAACAGCCGACACTCTACTCTGAAATCACTTGTGAAAAAGAGCACAGACTTCCAGAAGTCAAGTTATCAACTACTGATGTTGAACAAGCCGCTGCAGAAGTTGTTGTGTCAGTAGCAGAAAACGTTATCATCTCTGTGCCTCACAGTACTCCAAAAGAATTATCAGAAATCACTGTTGGTGCTGTCACTGTAGCTGAAATAGCGGAAACTGTAACACATTCTGTAGTATCAGAACCAGACACTACCGTAAATGAAGCCTCCGAAACTACAGCAGGAATGGCTGGAATTGTTGTGTCAACTGATGAATATCCAGAGACCACTGAGGCAATTGACGTTGTAAGCCCACTTTCAGAATCTGTCAAGGTAGTGGCAGCAGAGTTGAAGGATGAGGTTAAAATGTTTAATGTTCCTTCTCTACATTTTCTGGATAGTTATGAAATACAAGTGGAAAAAAAAGACATTGGATTAGGAAAAGCAACGCCAAAAACTGAGCCCGTTCTTGACATTGCCTCTACAGAGAATGTGGCAAATATATGTGAGAAAATAGAAGAAATCAGAGAAGGAACTGAACTGCAGATTGATACTTCTACTGGAAAGAGGGATGAAAATCTTGTTGGGGAAACTGCTCAGATAACTGCGGTGGAAAATCTCTTGGAAATTGTGGCTGAACATCCGCTGGAGGCAAACATAGCAGTCAGTGATGTTTCTTTTTCATCAGTTTCAACTGATGAATGTAGAGCAGCTAAAGAGTCACATGATGTGTCAGAAGTTAAATTGGATCATAAAAAAGAACACATGGAAAAACATATAACTTTGGTGGAAGGTCACGAAACAATAAAAAGCGCACTGCATGAATTAACTCTGAACAAAGCTCAAAAGCAGGTGGAACATATACAAGCACCTGTCATCTCTGAACAAACCAGTCTCCAGGAGGAATCAGCAAAGGAGGGATGTCAACCATTAACATTGGATAGTACAGAAGGAACACAACCACAAAAAGCTGAATTAAGTTCAGACACACATAATACAGAAGCACCTCCAGAATCTTTAGAAGAATCTGAAATGACAGAGACTAAAACATGTGTAACCACTGAAACTAGGATGTCTGGCACACTTTTAGAGGATGGTTCAGCACAATATGGAAGAACAGCAAAGCCTGAAATTAAACCTGAAATTACTGAAGAACCTCAAGAAATAATAGAGGCAGTTCCAAACACTGAGCTTCATGTCAACACAGAACAACTACAAACAGAAAGTATTCCTTCAAAAGCAGAAGAAAGTCATGCAACTGCATCAAGTCTACAATTGTCCAAAGAAGATGAGCAAGTGGCTGAATGTATTGTTGAAGTGACTACAACAATACCAGTGACCTCTACCACTGAAAGGTCTAATGAAATTAAACAAACATGTGAAGTAGAGACATATCCTGTAACTAAACTTGAAGGATTGCAGAGTCTAGAAGAAACATTAGGTGAAGAAAGAGTAACGAAGAGTACTGCAGAGGCTGCAAATGTTGAAGCCTCACTAGTACTTGAACAGAAACCAGGAGCTTTGGTCACACCTGAAAGTGAAGTAAGTGAGCTTAGAGAATCCAGTGAAGCTGTAAGTGAAGAGAAGGTTGACATAGGAGTATGTTCCAAACAGAACACTAACTCTTTAAATGTGACTGAACATGAAGTAATAACTGCACTGCAAGTACCAAAAGCAGAGCCCCCTGAAACTGTCAGAGAAACACTGTGTTTAATGGAACAGAAAGGGGAACCAACCATAGCCATCCCTGAAGAAAAGATAGCAGTCTCATCTGAGCAGGAAAAACAAACACCAGTGGACAATGAAAGTAAATCTGAACCCTTAGCACACATGCAACCTGAAATACAAACACAGGTCATAAATGACCTCAAAGTAGAATCTGTGGAAGTGACAGAACCAAAAGTAGACACACATGTAGTTGCAGAAGAAACAGCAAGGCTTGAGACAGAAACACCAGAAGTGACGTCAGTGGTAACAGAACCTGAGGCCGAAAAGCCAGTAGTGACATCAATGGTAACAGAATCTGAGGCCAAAGCACCAATAGTGACATCAGTGGTAATGGAACCGGAGGCCAAAGCACCACTAGTGACATCAGTGGTAATGGAAACTAAAGCCGAAAAGCCAGTAGTGACATTGGTGGTGTCAAAACCTGAGGCCAAAACACCAGAAGTGACATCAGTGGTAATGGAACCTGAGGCCAAACCACCAGAAGTAACATCAGTGGTAACAGAACCTGAGGCCAAAACACCAGAAGTAACATCAGTGGTAACAGAACCTGAGGCCAAAACACCAGAAGTGACATCAGTGGTAACAGAGCCTGAGGCCAAAACAACAGTAGTGACATCAGTGGTAACAGAACCTGAGGCCAAAACACCAGAAATGACATCAGTGGTAACAGAGCCTGAGGCCAAAACACCAGTAGTGACATCAGTGGTAACAGAGCCTGAGGCCAAAACACCAGTAGTGACATCAGTGGTAACAGAACCTGAGGCCAAAACACCAGAAGTGAAATCAGTGGTAACGGAACCTGAGGCCAAAACACCAGAAGTAACAGTGGTAACAGAACCTGAGGCCAAAACACCAGAAGTAACATCAGTGGTAACAGAACCGGAGGTCAAAACACCAGTAGTGACATCAGTGGTAACAGAACCTGAGGCCAAAACACCAGTAGTGACATCAGTGGTAACAGAACCTGAGGCCAAAACACTAGTAGTGACATCAGTGGTAACAGAACCTGAGGCCAAAACACCAGTAGTGACATCAGTGGAAACAGAACTTGAGGTCAAAACACCGGAAGTGACATCAGTGGTAACAAAACTTGAGGCCAAAACACCATTAGTGACATCAGTGGTAACAGAACTTGAGGCCAAAACACCAAAAGTAACATCAGTGGTAACAGAACCTGAGGCCAAAACACCAGAAGTAACATCAGTGGTAACAGAACCTGAGGCCAAAACACCAG
>JBBPDH010000001.1:26501686-26512676 GCA_037974565.1 Clupeocharax schoutedeni
ACACACACACAAACATTGTCCTCAAGAATGAAAAGCTTAACAAACTTTCTTCCATCTTCCCTTAAAAACAACCAATGGCTATTCAGTATATAATGATTATAATGCCATTATTCGTTGTTCAATATCACTATTTATTTATGAAGTAAGTTGAATTGTTTGCAGATCCACACATCTAGAAATATACCTCTGGGAGACACAACTCCTCTTCCAAGCTAATGCATAGAATAGCCATACCTTGCATTACTATGTCTTCCAATCAACCTTCTATGCATTTTAGTAATAACTCTTTTGAGCCTATAGTGAGTTTGTTTGAAATTTATTTTTCTTAGTTTGAAATTCTCAGATTGAGAATCTGAGAATCAGGTATAACATGTCCTCTTCTGCAAAATGTCCACGTAAGAAATACTAAGTTGCTGCATTAATCGAAATGTACAATCAACACCTCTTTACCGAGTTCAAAGTATGAAAGCTTGCTTGTGCCTTGCATTAAACCAGCATAATTATTAGACATTATGTAAGACTGTAAAGGTCATGTGCGAGCAAACTATAACTCACAGAACAGACCTTTTCAAAACCTTTTTGTGAAAAGCAAGAGGAAAATAATGTCAACAGAATTGGAGAACACAGATATCCTTTTAATCACCTTTTAATCACTATTTTTCTTAATTGTGCTAATATCTATATTTTTAGGTGCAAGTATGTAGACATGAAAACACTTGTACAGAAAGTTCATCTTTGCATCACTTATGAAACAGCATTAACAAGCATTAAAAACATGCTTAAATTAATTTCCAAACCTTTTATGAATCAATACAAATTTATTTAAATAAAATTATTTTAAAGGGTCTGTTGGTTGACTTTATTAATGGACAGTGCAGATACCACCTAATAAAAATTGTTCTTCCATTTATCACTTAAATAAATTAAGTACAAGACTTCCTCATAATCAAACAGGAAAAAACACTCTCATCCAGTTAGAACAGAAATCTAAACATTTTTGGTATACGTGGCAAGACTAATTTTATACCTAGGAAAACTGACACACCTTTAATTTAAATACATTTTTATTGGTTTTAAAAACAGATAGAAAGCTGGACATTTTCTCCAAATAAATAAGTGAAAACCAAGTAGAAATGCACTGTAAAGAAAAATGAATACTTCAAAATTGGATATCCTGTTTCATGTATACACAGAACTTTAATTCTGCTAAGCCTCCTCAGTGGAAGTGGTCACTGAATCCGTATTTGGGACAGATTCTTCAGTTACTGAACTGCCATTAGTATGATCACCTGATGGGTCATCTTGTGCAGGTGTCTCTGTCTCCTGAGTTGAACATTGATGTTTCAGGACCTCTGAAGGGCTACAAAACGGCAGTGCGCATAGACTGCATTTGTAACGCCTACTTGAGGACATGAAAAGCGCCTCTACTTGGCTGTTGTCCTCCCCTCCACACAGCACCATGCTCTGCTTATTCACCATTGTGTACGACTCTGCACTTTGAATTAGGCACACATGTCTAGAAGCCTGGTTAGCTCTGCAAAAGCTCTTCCCACAGGTACTGCATTTGTATGGCTTGCCTGTGTGGATGTACATATGCTCCCGCCAGTGGCTTTTCTGGATGAATTTGCGGCCACAAGTTGGACACTCGAACTTCCGCCGTTTCACCCCACGTTCCAAGGCTTCTAGGTTGTCTATATCAGCAATATCTGAAGGAGGTGGTGTATTCTCCCTCCTCATTTGTAGCTCACCATCACTCACATCATCACTGTCAAAACGGAGAACCTCGTCTTCTCCGTCCTGACCCTCCAGTTCCATAGTACAGCCATCTGCCATAGAGGACACATGATGTTCAAATGGCTGGATAGCATGGAGAAGGAGGTGTTCTTTTAATTGGCATCTCTGGCTGAACCTACTCCCACAATGATTGCAACTGTAATGTTTTCTAAAGGAGGCATTTCTCCTCATAATACCAGATGTGATATGTTGAATGCTGCTGGTTGTAGAGATTTCATTGGGGGCTTCTTGACTGTAAAAATCTGCAACATTGACTTTTGTTTCAACACCTTCAGAACAGTACTGAGTCAAGGTCTCGCCACTGTTCTCAGGAGAGGTGTGGAGTTTGCATGTTGTATTACTCCTGGGCAAACCACATCCCTGATCAGAGATCTGAATTCCATAAAGAGAGTTTGTCAAAGGAGATTCTGGGTGAATAAAAAGACTGGCCTCTTGTAAAAGAGGATATGCATGTAGGAATTTCACTCCCTGCTCCAGGTGATGAGGATCGATCATCTGTGTGGTCAGTTTTCCTGTGTACATTAGGTTAAGCAGATAGCTGAAGATTTCTGGTTGTACGTCTGAGGGCTTCAGACGAACACATTCACTTAAAAAGAGAAAAAACAAAATAAACAGCTACTCTACCCAGGTACAATAATATTAAAACAAGATAACATCAGACAATATAAGAAGGGTAACTGTAGAGGACACTTAGTGATTTAGTCACTTTTTAACAACTCCAAAAAAAGTTAATGTACCTGTCTTGGTGAATAAACAGCATACGGAAATAATCAGAAAATGCAGCAAGGACTGCCTTGTGAGCTTTGAAATAAACATCCCCAATAGCCACTGTGCAGTCACACAGGAAACCATACTCTCTCTGAGCATTGAGTCGCTGGAGAAGAACAAGACCATGGTGGGCCAACTCCATCCTTCAGCCTATGCAACTACAAAGAACACATCATCATTCAAATTAAATAAAAATCTTAATTTGTTGTTTGTATTACTGACATATTTAAATGGTAAATATCTCATATTCCTTTCAGTCCTGAAGGTGAAAGCTTGCTCACCTCTCGTCAAATTACACATTTTTGTCTTCCTAAGTGAACACAAGATTGCTTCTGTATCTAACAAACTTAAATATATAGTTCTATTTTTCAACCTATTGGATAAACAAAACATGCTCCTGTCTAGTATACCTTCAACATTCTAGGTTCCACACAATGAATTTAAATTCAATCACACATTTTTAATATCATTCAAGTCTGGAGACAAGGAAGGCTGAAACTAATCTGCTATTTCTTGTCGTTCAATGTGGATTCTGATGGCTGATTTAGATCACTATCTTGTAACATTCTTAAGTTCCATTTCTTAATAATATTTCAGACAGATTATATCTATAGGAACGTGTTCAGAGACGCTTTAGTCTTATATCACTATACAAAATTCTTAGTCATTCATTTAAATGAAAAGAGCACACATAATATATATCTGATTGCAGGCACACAAAGGCTACAGTGTCGTGTTATGTCTCAACTATATCCTCCCGTACCACCTGGACGAAAAATGTTGAATATTTCAAAACTATAGTGTTGACTGTGTTTGCCTATACGTACAGACACTTAAAACACTACTGGTGGTTCATTTTGTAGTTAGCACATGTCCGAGCCAAGGGTAGCTTTTGACATTGAACGATCACACGCGGCAAATTACCTTTTTACAGCCATAACTTAGATAAATGTGCTTCTTTCAAAGTTCAAATACTCACTAATCTAGTCAGAAAAAGTCAGCCAAAATGTCCAAAAGAAAGGGGTCAGAGTTTGATTCAACTCTGCTAAACTCATCGAGCTAGCTACTACGAACTACACATTTACAAGGGTTCGTTCGTTGCTTTATTTGACATTACTTTCCAGTTTACTGAAAAGCGACATTATATTTACTTACAGTTTCCTCCTGCACCTTTCATAAGATCTTCAGACCACGACATCTAACCGACAACAGTTAAAAATGCCATGGATGGAGTCGCTGTTTCCGGAGCCCCACTTTCAATCACATGATCCAAAAAGAGCCATATCCGATTCTTACCGAATCGGTTCTTTTCTCTCGATCTGTAGCATGTTTATGTTCATGTTGTAGGTTTAAATATAACGTTATTGTTTTACAATGCAGTTTTAGAAAGTCACAACATAAAATACCACACTGTAACTCATTACAATCAAATTATTGCCTATCCTTTCCATTTTCTCGCTGTAGACCACCTTTGTTTGTATTGAGTTTATGCTACGGTCATGTAAACCCGCCCTCTGGAATGGAAATACAATACAGGGACGAAAGTATTGGGGCACACCTAATTTTCATGGTTTGGGCCCCTTACTTCCAGTGACAGGCTAAATCTTAAAGTTTCAGCATGCCAAGATAATTTGGAAAACATCATGCTTCCAACTTTGTCAACACTTGGACACTCCATATTTTAGTCTATATATGTATCTGAGTGAAATGTAATTTACGTCCCTGCATTGGTCAGTTGTCTCCATACATCTATACATATAGTGTAGAACACATTACACTCATTTGGTGAACGTCATTGTTTACAGAAAAAGCTGAGGACGTTACCATGGAAATGAATCAGTGAATCAGTTGATCGATTCATTCGGATGGAACGTTAAAAGGAATCATCTCGGAATAAATTATTCCAGCGCGGGCTGTCCTTCAAGACACTAAACCGTGTTAATATTAAAAATGAGGATGGGCTTCAGTTCCATTTTTTGTTTTTCCATAAAGTGTGGACCCTGTAACAACAAGTTGTTGACCTGCCGGTTTGAGATATTCCCCTGCGATCAGGGGTTTGAATACTGAGGCACCCTTGAACAAAGTATCATCGGGGCACACAGCTCCATGGGCGCTGCACTGCCCACTGCTTAAATTTACATTGTTGGAAATTTACATTGTTAACACTGTGTGCTGTGATGTGTTCATGCGTGACTAGAAGGGGCCACTTCACTTTAACATGCTATTTTCACACAGTATATGAAAATGTTCTTCCGTGAGAGTGCATCTGATCTCTTCCCTTCTTACATTGTGTTAATACTTTTTGTCCTCCCATTGTATGCATTTGACAGCATTTTTAAGACTTGTGCGTTTTATTTAATTCATGAAGACTAAGAGCACAGCATAGCTACATCAACCACAAGTTTTAAATAAAATGTATAAGAACTTACATTGACATCAGAATGTGGCAATGTATCAAAACTAAGCTATTTTTGCAATTTTTTCTGGAAATTATTTTGTTGGTTTGCTGGTTTCATACAGGTTCATCCTTCATTGCGCCTCTCCTCCCATCTCCTCAGAAGATAACCCGGGCTAGTTCAAACATCACCTTCAGACAGAATACAGTAAAACATTTTACTTTCACATGAAGTTATGTACAATCTTTTAGCTATTATGTTTAAAAAGTTTAAGTCTAAGCACTGGCCACATACAGGGGCGTCCTTAAGTTACGGCAGAGATCAGTTCCTACAACAGTGATGTAACCTGAAATTTTTGTGTATGTCACAGAAAAAGGAAAAGGACAAATACACTATATTTGTACTGTACTGTACTATACTGTAGTAACACAAAAGTGTGTAAATAGTTCGTTCTGAAGCCATGACAAGGGACAAAAAGGCGCCAAACGAAGGAAGACAAACAGAACACTTACGCTTAGATAAGCGTCCTCCCTCACTCATATGCTGCTTAACTGTGTATTCTACCTATTCTCCCGCCATGTGCCACTAAACTTGTTTACCCACGTGAGCGCCGTAAACTCAAAACATGTATGCCGAGACCCTCATAACTCAAGGACCACCTGTAGAGTATACTCAACATACTCTTGGACTAGAAATGTCAACATTAATGTCAACATTAAAATAAGAAAGATGTATACTGCTTTGCAATTTAAACAACAAAAATAATAAAATAATCTTTATATTTTTTGTGGGGTTGAAAACTTGCACGTTATCTGACCTCTATAGTGATGAGGACTACAATCATCCACTCCAGCCGGAGACTGTGCTTTTCACTGAGATGATTCCTCATGAGATCTGCTAGCTCAGTGCAGTGCTGTAGCTTCTCATTTACAACCTACACAACAAACACAGGTGTGAAACAGCACTACCAGCAAATTTGTCTCAGCATCATGTACATTTTATTAGTTCATTTAGCTTGCACTTTTGATTCAGCAACAGGATTAAAAACAACAAATCACAATAAATACAGTATATAAACACACACATACCCCAAAGACTGAAAGCAGACATAATACTGTTACCTTGACCCTGCGGTTGATGCTCAGAAACTGACAGGTTTTGTCATACAGCTGCTCCAGGTCCTCTCTATCCCAGTAGAAATCAGGTGTGATAAGTAGATCAGAACTAAGGTTTATGCAGTGCCTGTAAAATATTTCAATTTAAATGTTTTTAATTTGGTTATTATGTTTTACATCTTGAATTTTTTCCTCAAGATCTGTAGGTTGCTTCTCACCTCAGAGAAAAGAGTTCCCCTATTTTCTGCAAAACCTCTGCCCTGGAGAGCTTAACTGATTTTCCAGATTTCAGTGTCTGTTCAGAATCAGAATCAGAAAACTTTATTTATCCCGGAAGAAATTGTTCAAATTGTTAAGAGATTTTATATAAGTGTATTAGAAGCGTAATCACACAATTCTAATATTTTAGTTCTTAATTAAAACAATCCTTAGACATTTACACTTTTCTTTTAAAATATATATTCCAGATAATGTCCGATTATATCCAGTTCTACAGTAATCAGAGTGATCCTAAGAATATTGTGTCCATAGAGATTACTGTATAAGTTGGTCTACCTCAGGAATTGACTGAATAGATTCAACAAAGTTATCCAAAGAGATCTCCCATATTGCCAGCTTAACTGCAACAACAAAAACAGACAGAGAAATGCCAGTGTGAGGGAGAAAAAAAACAAAGAGTTTTAACAAGAATAAATAACAAGAAAAACAGCCCACCTGATAAAGACAGAGCGTTGGAAAATGCAAACTTCTCTAGAAGTATTTGTTCATATTCCATTTCATTATTAAATATGAAGTTTCCTCGATGTAGCTTTGATTGTCCTCTGAGTGCATAGGCAGTAAAACATATCATATTAGACAGTGGTAATAATTAAAAACTGCAATAACTATATACTCTCATCAAAAATGTCCTATTTTAACGTACTCGCCAACTGTGTAATTGATCTCTTCATTTTCCCAGTGAACCAAGGCCACCTCATACGGCTGAATTTCATGTTGCTCCAATATTCTCATCACTTTCTTTATCTGTAAATCAGATACAAGGATACAAGGAAGACACCAGTAAGCACCTTTGGAATATTTTTGAAAGACCTTGAGCATCAGACACCATTATTTTAGAAATGAGGAGTCCGTACAAGAAGACAAGAAAAACAGGACAAAGCTCTTTCACTCACAGCTATCTCAGCAACATTCCAGAAAACCACTGAGCCTTCCCTGTGGAGGAAATATAATTTTTATGTGTGCATTATATTTCCAAGACATGAGAAACATGAGAAACACTGCATAGCAGCTTACCTGAAAAAAAATATTAAAGCAGAGTCATTAGGTTTGGATGCCATCTCTGCTCCAATTACCAAGACATTAGAAGCGTCTGAAATACACAAAAGAAATGACCTTTTTAGGAAATGCCGACATTTTAGGTTGGAACTGATTGTAAATTAAAATTCTGATACTTGAATTGAAAAATATCTGAGCAAAACAATGTATTCATGCCAGCAACACACTGCATCACACCTAAATAAATAACCTGAGGCCCTTTATTGAGTAAAATTAAATCATTTTTGCTCAGATTCACATTCATTTCTGTATTTACATGCAAACCATTAACATTCATTTAGTTCAAAATAAGAAGGCAATAATTCTACAGTCCAGTTAACCTCTGGGAAGGTCTTTTATCTCAAAGAAGCCATTGGTGATTAGATCGTGGCAGAGAGTAGGTAGGTGGTACTGGTCTGCAGTTGCATAGGCAACACACTGCATCATATCCTGTAAAATAACAGATCAACACATGCATAATGTAAGAGAGAGAAAGAGAGAGGATGAGAGATGAAGAGGCATAAAACAAATCAGCTGATTTTACAGCATGTGACTTGCCTCTTCTGTGGCAGGAAGATTGGTTCTGGATGGCTGTTTCGTTCTTGGTCCCTTTAACGTTCTTTTGCCAAGCATGCCCCCTTGCTTCAGCACAGATTTTGTGGCTGTTGTGGTGGACTGTAATCTCCTGTGTATATACCATGGTTTGGATCTCATACTTAAGACAGTTGGGTTTCTAGAGTTAAAAATAAGAGGTCCTTCAAGTGCTCCTCGTTGCAGCCCAGAAGACCATGAATGATGTGGTGTGACAGTCTGACTGTTCTCATGGTCTGCGAGAAGGCTGTGTGATGAGGCACTGCAAGCCAGATGTGGTGGAAAACACCTAACCCCTGAGCAGGAGCCATTTCCCACCAGTTCTGCGGTTCTAGGCAGTAGTCTGTAGAAAGGTATCCTCTTCAAAGACTGTTGCACTCTCCACAGTGACAGTGCTAAAAAAGACCTGACCAGCATATCTAGCCAGCTGTGTGAATTAAACACATTATGAACCCATTAGCTCGTTAGGGGATGCAAATGGCTTTCCTGTGGTGTGCCTGAGACTGTCTAACCCACAATTCTGCATTCTGACCTTCACTAAGCCAAGCGTGATGAAACCATATTTAGCTCAGTAGCTAACACAGTTCAAACAACTTCTATCATTTGTACTTTGTATTATTTAAAACTGGAAAGCTTGTCAAGGACTTTTTATGTCTTTCACGTAAGATCCCCTCGAAGACAACAACAGAGGTCTTACGAGTGCACCATGCTCTAGATACTACTACATGCTAGCTAGCAGAAAGGCTAAACTGCACCCTTTACCAGTTGAATCACAACATATCTACAGAATAACAGCACACATACAGTTTATTTCACTACATACCAAGTGTTCTCCTGCAGAAGACAAACCAACCGACAGTCATAGCTTTATCTAGCAGCTTGTTACTGTCTGTAGGCACATTTTCTAGCGTTTGCACCAGTTTCTGATGAAGTTGATGTGAAATCCACTGAGCGGAGGGGGCGTGCGCCCTGTTGTTGTGACGTCACAAGTTGCGTTATAAGTCACGTGACTAAAACGCAGCTAATTGCTCAGTCTATACCATAGATGAGTCTGTACAATATGAAGAAAAATAATGGTACCCAACTGCAGATTTTATTCATGTTAATCATTGGAAAAGTTGCCGAGTAAACAGCTATAAATGAAAATATGTCAAACATAAGTTTCCATAGGAAATAATATGTAACAGTGGATGTCAGGCATCCTATTAACTGGTTGTGTGGTGATGCAAAGTCAATTTCTAGACTGCCCATTAACTTTAAATGCACTAGTTAACTGTTTAATCCCATTGGTTGTCACTTATTAGTCTTACAATCATATTAGGTCAGTAGTGATGAATAAAATATGACATTTTCTGGCTTAGAAAGGTACCCCAGTTTGAAAGTTTTTAAAACCAAGAATACAACAGTAAAAAAAAAAGTGGTCAGGGTTTTATCAGTCCAACTCTTGGGCTCCAGTTAAGGATTACTTAAGGAAAATGCACTTTGGTCTTTTCAGTTACATCCACTAAGCAGCAGGACATCTGTTATATGGCATGTGTTTTTTTCCCCTAAACCTAAAAAACAGAAATTAACTTTATAGACTTTAACTTTCTAACACATAAAGACAAAATGTAAATTATAAAGAAACATTTTTCAAATTTATTGAGAATAAAAATATTACATTTATAAACCATTTGAGGACTTATGTGTAGTGTATATTAAAACTATTCCTGATAGTTAAAAGAGATGTGCAGATGTGCAGATATTTTAATCGTTTTAGAGGTAACAAGAAAGACAGGCAATTCAAACAAAATATCAGTAGAAATAACGTATATAGAGTCATACATTATATGGACAAAAGTATTGGAATGCCTGACCATTACAATATCAAATACATACTTTTAAATTAAGTTGGTCCACTCTTTGCAGTTATAACAACTTCCACTCTTTCCACAATATTTTTGTTTCTGTGGGAGATTGTACCAGTTGTTTCTATTGAGCATTATGAGGTTAGGCACTGATGTTGGTCGAGAAGACCTGGCTCACAATCTCCTTTCCAGTTTATCCCAACGGTATTGGATGGGATTGAGGTCAGGGGTCTGTTCTTCCACACAAAACTCATCCAACCATGTCTTTCTGGACTCGCTTTGTGCACTGGGGGGCAGTCATGCAGGAATAGAAAATGACCTTACCCAAACTGTGTCCACAAAATTGGAAGCATAGCGTTGGTATCCTGAAGCATTAAGATGCTTTGGAAAAACTGGTGTGTTCCAATGCTTTTTTCCCTATAGTGTATGAATCTGTCTTCCCATTAGTGCCCCCTACCGGCGGAGTCAGCCGGTCTGTTGCCTAGAAACAGCCAGTAAAGAGAAACACTTGACACTTCAGTGCGAAGGACTTTGGCAGGGTAAGAAAACTTGGAATATAATACAGATAAAAATAATGTATATAGTAAAGACAACGTGGGTTATAAAAAATAAACGGCTTAATTGATAATGAAATGCAGAAAATCATTAATTAATTAATAATTAATAATTCGTCAATCTACTGAACCAAGTTTCATTCTTAGACCTGTCCTCTCTCGACCAGGCTCACACTAATGTCTAATTTCAGTTCTCTTATTTAGCTGACAACAGTAGCTAGCATATAATTTTCTGACAAGCTCGTGTGTGTTAATTTAATTTTAACATTAACAGTCTCCATATAACCTATGATGATGATTTTATAAGACCGTACATAGCCTATTGCAACACTTTAAACAAATTGCACCCTAATTATGCCCTTTTCAGCAATTTTACAATTATGTATAGCGCTGTGCGAAAGTCATAGGCATCTGTGCAAAGCCATTTTCTCGGTGTGTGATCATGGGCCTTTCCTTTAGCTAATGTAACCTTAGAATAAGTGCAAAAAAATAAGAAAAATATCGAGATTTGTTTGAAAAAAACAGGTGGTAACGAGAAAACGGGTTCGGTCTCGGATTTCACCTCGATACCTTCAGCCATTGCTTGGATTTGTGAAATTCCATCACCGGCT
>JBBPDH010000001.1:26512776-26534828 GCA_037974565.1 Clupeocharax schoutedeni
AGAAAACGGGTTCGGTCTCGGATTTCACCTCGATACCTTCAGCCATTGCTTGGATTTGTGAAATTCCATCACCGGCTCCTGATTTAATTCTACGAGGAAGGAGTCAATATTAATTTCTTAAGCGTTTGCATAGTACTGTAGCTAAATATACACAAAGTGTGAAGCGCAGTGGACAGCAGTAGGTAACCTATACCCATTTAAACAGGTAAAGACCGTTTACAGGTGCAATGGATGATTCTGTGATGCAGCAACACCTGGTTCACTACAAGCAGGCCACTGAGTCTGCACGGGAGGAGCTGGCAGCCGTCCAGATCAAATGTCAACGCCTCCAATCACAGGTTATCATCCCATTTCATTATTCTCTTCATAATCAAAAGGGGTGCATCTTTAAGTAGTTGTTCACAAAATGTTTTTATTTTTATTTTAACAGCTGCTGGACACTCGAGCAAAGATTTCTTCACAGGAAGCTTTAGTGCAGCACCTGAGAGAGGTGACTGACAAGCACACAGAGACAGAGGCCAGACAGGCATCTCTCATCACTTCACTCAGAGAGCGTATCCACAACACTGAACAAGAAATGAGCTCCATCACTTCCTCCAAAAGAATTGTGGATATAAAATTACAGGCCCTTACTAAAGAGAATGAAGAGATGAAAGAAAAAACATTACAAATGGAAATCAAGTCACAGTGAGCACTGTTTTTTGACCTTTAAAAAAAACATACCTTAAGAAATGCAGCAAATCTTAAGAATAATTGTGAGTAAGAGAAATTATTAAAGTTATTTTTCTAGAGAGTATTATACCAAATGGAACCAGACAAAGCAAGAAGCAGAAGTTTTGCAGAAGAAGTATGAGGAATTTGTATCTACACTGGCCAGCAAACTCTCCAGTGACTTGGCTGGGAACCATGAACCCATGGAAACAATCATCTCTCTGGTGAGTGCATGGGCTATGCTTTTAATATGAACATCTGATATTTCACCTATTGCTAAACACACTGTATTACAGGTGGATCTGTGCTGCAAGGAGAGGGATAGACAGAAGACTCAGGTAAGTGCCTTAGAGGAGAGTGTGAAATCTCATGAAGTGGAGTGTAGGGCCAGCAGGGAGACGGTGAGAAGACTGGTGGCTGATGTGGACCATGAACAGCAGCTCTCAGCTGCCCGTGCCAGTGACCTGACCTCCATCAGACAGGTATAAAACTCATCTCCTGATGCTGGGATGAACACTTGAATATTGCACCACTTTGGAGCCTCTGAAGTTACAGAGCTTTCTGTGTTTCTGTGTTATGTTTTCTTTTCAATTTATATTCAAACTAATGCATCATTATGCATCTATGCCTTTTTACACTATTGCAAGCAAATGAATGATTGTTTTCCCTGCTGTTGTCTTCCTGTTTTGCATATCAGGAGCTTGACTGTGTGCTTCTGAAGAAGCAGAATTTGCAAAGAGAGAATCAGAGCCTCAAGAGCAGACTGCAGGAAAGTGAGCTGGCTCTTGTTGCTGCCAAAGAGGACTCTGATAGCTCTAAGAAGTGTTCTGAGGATTTGGAGCAAAGGCTGCTCAGGAGCCAAAATGAAGCTTGTACATCACACAGCCGCATGGATGCCTTTATGAAGGAAGTGGAAGTTCTGCTTGGGGATCAGCCTGCAACTGTCCTACCTAAAGAGGAGCACATTCTGGAGAAGCTCAGAGAAGTCTGCAGAAGAGAGAAGAGCAGCAGTGCGGTATTGTTAACACCTCAACTTTTATTATTTCCTGTGGTTTACGCTCTCTGCGGTTGGTATACCAACACCTCCGCATTAACGGTATTCATAATTCTTCATTAAAGTCTAGTAAACCATGGTGCTAAACTTTCAGGTGAAGGTTATGAAGGACCGAACACCCATGAAGGCCTATCTAAATGATCATCTTATATATACTGTTCTCATATACAGTCTGTGGCTGAACTGGAGACCAGGCTGGCGGTGGCGTTGAAGGAGCTCACCAGACAGACAGATCTGCAGAGAGCAGCAGAGCAAAGGGAAGGACAGATACAACACAGAAATAATGAGCTGGAGTCTGAACTCCTTACTGCAGGAGTCAGTAAGGATGGATTGAGCCAGGAAAAACAACAAGTGAGCTGGCATACATGGTTCATTCTGACAGTCGCTTTCTTCATACTTCGTCAGTCATGACACACTGGTACATGCAGAGGCAAAGTAGCCCTAAAAAAAAAATTTTTTTTCAAAATTGCTACTGTTTTACCATTGTTGAGATGGTTCATTGGTCATTTTGGATGGTAAATGAAATGGTGGGTTTTTATTGCAGATATTACCACCTCTAGATCCTACCCCCATAACTAAGACATTTAAGTGAAATATGTAGAACTGTATAATGTGGAATTCCTCTTTAAACTGTTTAGGCCATTTTCCCAGAACTAGATCAGCCAAGACAAAAACAAATTATTGATTGTCTCCCTATTTCAGGAAACTAGATGAAAAAAAAAATACTGGAGTGGAATGCAGTAACTCATCATAGCCATTTTCTATTTTGTCTTTACTCGTGTAGTACTTTAAGTTTTTGGAGCAGCTCTCTGAGAAAATGAGGATTGAGCACATAACCACTGACCTGGGCTTTGACATGAGACTTGAGGCCATGCTGACACGTGCAGAGCAACTGACAAGACAAGAAGGCACTGATTTAGTGGAAGCTAAAACTCTGGTTTACAGCCTTCAGAAAAAGGTTTAAAGTGTTGCTTTTTCACTAAAAGAATGTGTTTAATATACTAAACCAGGTTTCTGTGTTGGCTGGTATAAACGTGACCATCTTTATATATTATGGGTCATGATACACTTTGTGGCTTAAAATAATATACTATATCACCATAATTAATGAATCAGCATACATGTATGTTCTTAGTGTAGCTTCATGTAATATCTGTCGTTTTGGGGTGCAGGTGAAGGAGCAGAAGGAGAGACTGGGGAGTAAAGAGCTGCACATGGAGCTGCTGAGGAAGAAGATGGCACAGCTGGATGAGGAGAAGAGGGTTCGCTCAGCTTTATCTGTGGAGCGGGATGATGCTACACTGGCAAACAGGAAACTTCAAAAGAAAGTGGATCGTCTTCAGGCTGAGCTTAGTGTCATGCGTTTCTCCAAGACTGAGCTGAAGGCCCAGCTTGCTGACACCAATGAGCTCAAGGTAGAGGGAAGGACAGCGCTGGCACACAGACCAACAAGAGGCAGAGTGTTTTAACCACAAAAAACTGGAGATTAATTAATGTGGATGAAAAAGTATGATACTATTTAGTCTGCACTAAAATCATTTCCACATGAATTAAACATTTTACATCAACACAAATAAATGCATTATCGTTTCAGTGTATGGAGAATTAGGTTCCTGTGAGTAAATCTATATACTACAATGTTGTAAGCAACAGGATTTGTGCCATTTAAAACCATACTGTGCCTCATTCTATGTAAACATGTAAACCTTAAAATAGCTGAGGTTTTGCTGTGTTTGGTGCGATAAGATCAGAGTGATGGAACAGAAGCAAGCCATTGAAGAGCAGAGTAAGAGTCTGGGCAGACTTGAGAAGAACAAGAGCAAAGTGGATAAAAGACTCACCACAGTAAAAACCGAGCTACGGAACCAGGAGTACAGAGCCAGAGATGAGCTCCAACAAGCACACAGACTGCTTCATAGCCAGGCTAGTGCCATGGCAGAGCTCACTCACAGGGAGAAAAAGGTATGGTGAGAGGTGTTTGTGCATTACAAGCATGGTGAACATTCGGTTCAGTCCTTCAAAACATTTTACATCTCACCTTTTTTTTCCCACAGCTGTTAGACTTCTGCTTTGTGGTGTCCAAGATGTTGGGTTTTGACATGCCAGCCTCTCTTCCCAACAGTGAGGTTATCAAAAGTTTGGAGGTTCTGATTAACTCATGTCACCCTCACATCCCTCTGACCTGCCACTATACAGCACCACATCATCAGCATCTCATGACTCCTGCCTGCCCGAGCCTTCCAGTGGCACAGGCTGTGCCACTACCTCCTATTACAGATACACCCTGAGGAGCATTCCGCTGATTCATTTAAAAACGTTTTTGGATTTAAATTCCATGGTATTAGTATCAAATGACCGGAAACAGGATTTTATGGTTAGAAAATGGTTTTATGGTTGTCCACACAAAATGAGGAAACCTGGAATATCAATGCCATTTTAATTTCATCATTATTAGTCTAATGTTTGATAATTACAAAAAATACCACTAAGCACATTATTTGTATACTGTCTGATTTCGCTGCAAAGGTTTCTTAGGCCTTAGCAAACTGTACATGGATAAATATAATGATATCAGTGCTTTTTCATACAATACTGTATATTCATAACATGTAAGTTGATTATAACAGTTAGTTCAAATTAACATCTGTGTTCAACAATGACAAATCCCAAAACTTATAACTTTGAAAGCAAAAGGTTACCACATGCCAAAAATACATATAAAAAATAGCTGCAATATATAGTTCTTAAAATGTTATTTTACAAGTTTTTCATTTGTTATAAGCAATTTCACACTTTACTCTTTGCAGTAAATCATTGTTTTTCATGAAAAAACAAACAAAAAAAAAACCCTGAAAATAAAATTTAGGCCTTGTGACATGAATGACAACAGATAAGTAGAATATCCAGTGTTAACCAGTAAAAATCTAGTTTAATGTCTTATTTTCATTTTTAAAATTGGAAGAACTTTATTAGTACCATAAACACCCCACCTTATCTATCAGTATAACTAACAACCACCTTTATTACAGTGTGTTAGGTTTCAGTGCAATGAGCTTCTTCATAACATCTGCGGGAGACGTGGGCACACTTAGCAGCAAGCCATACAAGGACACAATAATAATTAGCTTTGACTGCTAATGTAGTGGTGCAAGTTAATTGTCCAAAGCCCATGTCCAAGGAATGTGTAATACAAACCCAGCCTCAAATAGGTGGAGGCCCATTGGTGTAGCTGAGCATAGGGTGGAATGAACGAGCAAAGTTGTTGGACTGGGCACATTTGTAGTCTTCCTCAGATGTAGGCACCAGGCAGGCCAAGGCCACCAGCAACAGCAGCAGCAGGAGCTGCACAGGCAGTGAGGCCCAAAGGACGCGTTGAAGGAAGGTTCTGCACCAGGAACGTGACTCTTTCTCCTCAGAATGGGAGGAAACGGATCCAGCGGCGCTGGGAGACCTGCTCATACAAGGGACATAACAAATCAGACAGCGCATTCGAATCCAACTTTTATTTTGAAAGTTGTGCTGAAAAAAGGAATGCAATGAATATACCTGATTCAAACATATCTACATCATTTCCACTCAAAAAACTATGGTCAATGAGAACAGTTGTCTTCTTGTACTTTTGGCATTTACTGTGTTTATGTAATGTTTCATTCATTAAAAAAACAGTCTGTGCTTTTGAATCAAGCAAATTGAATGCTTCCATTTTTACAGTAGATATAGCTTTACCTCATAACATCATTTCCAATATGTCAATGTCTTGGAGATTTTAGAGTTTACTTACTTGATTTTTTTTTATATGTGGAGGATACTTGCCTGATTAAAAATTAAGTCCATGCACCTTCCAGTAGACTTCTTTACTCTGTTTTTGTCTGACTTAAGACACTGTTGTTACTTTTCATCAGTGAAAACTTTAGCTGGTTAGGTCTAACAGTGTCAGCTTAAGGGGAAAGCAAGCCTTTGCTGGTATAAGAAGGTGAGAGGACCACCTTAAAAAGCGCTCCACTGTCACACTGTGCTGTACTGTTATAGAGCATTTACAAGGAAAGCCAAGAGAAGAGAGCACTGCCTAGCAGTGGTTCCACCAGGAAAGCAGTTGAAGCGCCATCATGTTGTCACTGCAATTTCACTGAATTTGATCCATTCACTTAAATAATAAAGAACTGACTGCATAATGAAGAAAATCTAAATGGATTGTTGTTCAAAATCATATTCTTGCTAATGAAGAAAGACTGCATAGCAAGACTGAGATGTTGAACAACGTTTAAAATTATATTTTCATGTGCAATTTCACATATTATACTGATGTACATCACACGAAGACAAAGTAGTGCCTGCATTTGGAGACTTGACTTAATACGGCTGCAAAGCAGCATTTAAAGACGATCCTCCTCACATGCCCCAGTCACTAAGCCTTTTGAACTGTGATGATTGTTCACCACTCAGCTATGATTAGACTGACCCCGAAAGTGCCCTCCTACCCTCCACAAATGGAGATTTGAGAGGAGCAAACCACAGATGGCAGATCAGAGGGGGGAAGAAGATGGTGGATTAGTTACTGAGAAGATGTGACACACAAGAAAAAGAGGAAGAGAGCAAGATAGATTGCGGCCAAGACTTTGTTCATTGCAGACACTTGCTGGTTACGCAGATGGTTAGGCAGATGATGAAAGAGTTGCTCAGCAGCAAGTAGCCAATTCGACTCTTTTCAGCCACAAAGTATTTGCAGAAAAATGTAGCTGTAACTGAAAAAAGCTCATCGAGCAGTATAAACCTCTCCTCCGGTGCATGGTCTCCCATTCATTATTATCTGACTAAAACCCCTACCCTAAGTGTCTAGAATCACAGAAGATGATGGAATTCATTGCCATGAGCCTTTGTTGATGTTCTGTCACTGGCTTTTTAGTTCATAGAGGTGATCTGACCTGGCAGTGGGGCTTTAGTCAGTGGCACTGTGTTTAATGAAACCTGAGATTAACCCAGACTCCATCATGCCAGTGTTTACAGGTAGGTCATGGGTTGAGTTCCATTATCTTCTAAGTGTTCTAGAAACCAGTAGACAGGTACCTGCGATGTGGACTGCTCACAGAGGGTCCAGGCTGTGACAGACTACTTTTGCCCCGTGGCTGTTTGCAATGAACAGGGGGGTAAAAGAAAGAAAGAATGTTTCAGTCCAGGCAAATAAAGACCAAGCTACCGATGAAAGAAACCCAAACAGAAGACCAGCAACAAAATCAAATGACAGGGGTGACAGGAATTCTGTGGCAATAAAGAAACTGGTTCTTAAAAGCATCCTGTGGCAGAAAATCTGCATGCATTTATGAGAGGGATATATTTAACAAATCCGTTTGCTACTCAGTTAAAAAGTTTTATACATTTCACAGCTCATAAAATGTATGGAGCTCTTACATGATCAGATTTAACAACGTTTCGATAGAAAAAACAAAGAACCAGTATTCTTTAGACGTTACAAGTGTGGTATTCTAGAGGGACCGTGAATAAAGGAAAAATGTGCTGGAGAACAGTGCAGAACATGGTGGTGTGGTTCACATCAGGTGGGAAATGCATTTGGGGAAAGGTGTAAAATGGGTCTGAATTGATCAAAGGCAGTTGAACAGATAAAAAGGAATCAAATAACGTATGCTGACGTATTGATTTTAGCTTAGAACTAGGAGGGCATGCAGGATGGACACGTAAACTGTTTTGAATCTGGAAGGGCACTAAATACATATACGGAGGTGTTAATCGTGCCTGTAGGCCAGGTTCCAGGGACATCAGGGGCAAAAGTGACAACCTATTGCCTTAATGTGACACAACACTTCCATTCTTGCAGAGCCCCACAGAACATCAGGGTGATATGTTACCGATCTCTGGCGACTCGGAGTGCTGCGTCCAGACACGGGACTCAAGGAACCAGATGTGTCCAGTTCATCAGCAGATGACCAAGATGACAGATCCTGAAAGAAGATAAATAATAAAGATGTAGGAATGAGTATGTTTTAAATGACATAGCCTTAGTTTAACCACTCATTAAGTAAGCAAGCCATGGTAGATTTAATAGACAGCCAAAACACGATCCCTCTCTGATGAAAAGCAAATAACTCACTATTTTGGTGCACACCAAGGTCTGGGGTACACTAGACGGCCTATCCGGGTACCCATGCTAACCCGTGTTGCAAAGGTAGTAACTGGTCCCTGCTTCACGTGGACAAGGTACATGTTCACATTTACCAAAGGAAGTGATGATACCAAAGTGCCTGGAGGGGAATGGCAGCCTGGTGAAGAGCGTGTGATGCTCTGAGCAATGTTCTTCTGGGAAACCCAGAGTCCATGCATTCATGTGGACATCAGTTTGACGTACCACATACATATTTAACACCTATCTAAAATTATTTCAGAATAATACCCCTGGCCACACACATTGTTTGAGAATGATTTGTAGAACATGGCAAAGAAATTGCCCTGGCTTTCCGATTTTGCAGGTCTCAATACTACCAAGCACTGGTGGGGTGTGTTGGAAAAACCCGCAACAGGTCCATCTAACAAATTAGAGGACTTAAAGCATCTGTTGCTAACATCTTGGTGCTAGACATCTCGGAAAACAAGAGATCTTGTAGAGTCCATACACTAGCTTTATTTAGATTTCAATGTGTTAAAATTGACAAAATATCCAATTTTACCAAGCAAACAATTTATATTTGTCTAGGTGATGCGCTTACCTGCTGACTGCTTGTGATGTCCAGGGTCTTCTCCAGTTCCCTGATGTCTCGTGTCACCTCTTTCAGTAGCAGCTTAAGGCGGTTCCCAATTACATGTACCTTTTCTTTAGCCTCCAAGCAGTCACTGCCTTCTGAGTGGACAAGCAGCTGCAAGGACATGTCTTGCAAGGAGGCCACCTTCAGCTGGGAATCAAGTAGCTCCCGACGAATTTGCTGAAAAGACAAATCAGAAACAAATAACCCAGTGTAAGAGATTTGATTTGTCCTGAACTGGATTTACAAGAATTCATAACGGGCACTCCAAAACCGATGAACCAACAAGACACATACTAATAGTGTTTTGTGATGTTCCTGCAGGGTGTCACTGTCCTGACTGTGATCGATGGGTACAATCTCATTCCTCCTGCGGTCAATATTCTCCAGCCACAGCAGTAGACCATGACTCATTTCATGGAAGTCCTGAAGGGTAAGTGCATAGAGTCTACTGTTAACTTTAAATATTGATAACCTGATATTGTTCCTTATGTAAGTTTGAGTTATTATATTAGATTTTCTTATAATATTTTTATTAATACATTTATTATATAGTTATACATTTATTATACACGTTTCAGAAAAATGACAATATAACTATACTTCTAAGTGCTAGAGAAATATGGGCTTCATTTGAGAGCAGCTAAATGTTGAATTATTCTGTCTGCAACAGTAGCTGACACACGTGCCTGGCACTGCATTAATGCTTCTTGGAGAGAGCTCCTCCACTCATCTAAAGAGCTGGTTAGCCTCTCCCGGCGGTTATTCATCTCCTTTAGTCGGCCTTGCAGTTCCCGAGACTCATCACTGTCTGACTGCAAAAACTCAGCACTGCACAGGTTTATTGACATCACTATGGCCTTCCGCTTATCCATAGCTTTCTGCAGTTCCTGGACAATAAGATAAAAACTCAGTCACTCAAAGCACACTGGAAAATGTAAACTGACTCTTTTATTTACCATGCATTACAACACTAAAAATAAAAAAAAAAAGTAAAACAATATGGGCAACAGTTCTAGTATGGCTCAACTGTGTAACTACATGAGATAGATAGAAACACAATTTCTAGCAGAGCAGTTTAGTGTGGCTAACCTTGAGCTTCTTAATGCGCAACTCGATGGTCTGGATATCTGTGCTGGCATCCAGTGTTCGCTGCTGTTCCAGCTCCTCCTCAGCCTTAATGAGCCAGGTCCATATGCTGTTCAGGTCTGAGTTAAACTGCTGCCACTGCTGCAAGTTCTGCTTCATGCGCAACTCTTTGCTGAGAGCCTGAGCCTGTAGCACCTCCCAGCGCTCAATCACACCTACAGGGCACAGGTACATAGAAAGAGCTTGTAGCACAGGCTACCAGAAACAATGGCAGATTAACAGGTTTTGTAGCAGACATGTACAAACTGCACAATACTACACAATCCAGCAAGCAGTTAAATACTACTGGACATAGATATCATTTTAAATATAACGTACATTGTAAGATTTTATATTATTTAGTGATAAAATACTTTTATTAGTACCTGAAGTCTGTGATTCTGAGTTGGGGTTCACAAAGCCTGACATCTTGTCTTCTACTTCTTTTAGCTCAAAGCCAACCCTTTTCACTGTGTCAATACTGCCACGACACTCACCAAGCAACCGCATCTACACAGGTCAAAAAGAAAACATACATTTGGCTCAGATAATAGTTTAGATGTGGTATATTGCTACCTGCCATACCCAGTCATTTACATACAGTTGTTTTTTTTTTTTGTTTTTTTTTAATTCAATGAACCCATTTCTTAGACTCTGTTCTCTACTCCAGAGACTATTTGTCTCTCTCAAGTTTCTGAGGACTCACATAGCCCATGTAGGAGGCATCCAACTCAGGCCCAGTGGGCGTGCGGCTGCGGATGATGTTCTCTGTCTGCTGCAGGTGGAAGTGGCTCGTGTCCAGGGCTTTGGCCAGCTGCCTGAAGTGAGACTCTAGAGAGGCTCCTTCCCCTGCACAGACACAAAAGGATTACCATCGGGGTCTAAAAGGTATTTGATTTGGTACTGGGTTACAGTTAAAGCACACTGTTGCGATATTAATCCTTTCAAAATCATTGGGTATTACTTTTATTGCTGCAGATCATGCTTTGTGAGTTTCATGGAGGAGATGCCTAATCTCCAACAAAAGTCACATAAATGTTTATGGGCATTATTCATAACAGTTCATAACAAAAGTAAACCTTTCTTTGGAAAATCTACTCCAATTACTTATTGAGCTTGGTCGCCACATCTGATTTTTTTTAAGCTACTTCAGTTGAAAGTCATTGTGAATAATACCCAAGTGCTTAGGAAAAACTGCAATAAAAACACCCTGAAAAATTAGCAATAAGCGATGCCAATGCAAAATGTAGTTTACATCAGCCTACTCTAATTACACACTAAGACACTACATGCAGTAGACAGAACTGGGTAAAGCAACCCAGAACAAAAGAAGTTAAGGAGGTTAGAAACTGCTGCAGCTAACTTTAGTAACTTGATTCTGTACTGTGATTTGATTGGTGAGTAGAAACTGAAAAGAATCAAATTCCCAAACAGCAGGCGGTGAGTGAATCTCTCAGTTGGTGAGGGTTATGTGCCTCAGCACTACAACATGCTGTGGCTACTAGTGCCTACCAGATGTAGACCTCAGTGTTTGCTCTGTTAGTTTTACATATGCCTCAGGGCTCTCTGGAATCTCTACATCTGGAAAGAGACATATACAACGCAATGCATATAGTACAGTCTTGGCAGTATGATCATTTTAAGATACCCAGTAGGAATTGTTTGTTGTTCTAATGAAAGCAAAAACGAGAATCATTTTGGATCAACAAGATTTACACTCTTTGATTGGGGCTGTCACCATCGGCTTTAACGCCACCTGGCATGACTCAACCATTTCTTATTCTTAAAATTTTCCCTTTACCTCTAATGTAGTCAATCAGCCAAAACATGTTATAATCACAAATACATCATTCAGTCTTTAGACTGCTTAACAACTTAACTACTAAACTACATTAGCTTTGTAGCTCTGGTGCAAAACTAAAGCAGCAAAGATTTTAGACGAAGCATCCTATAGTTGGTCTATAATTGAGGTAAAGGAAAAATGTTAAAAACTTTTTTTAAGACAAACACTTTATGTATAGAACTGAGCTAACTTAACTATACCTAAACCTCAAAGGCTAGTTTAAACGACTTCATTATAGGTATTTACAAAAGTGCCCACCTGCTAGTGCAGAGGCTGATCCCTGGAGGTAAGCTCTATCCTCCTCCTCCTGTTCTGAAGCCAGAGCCCTGCTTGCACTCTCCAGCCCACGACTCAGGTCGTAATCATGGTCCCACTCCAGGGGGATAGAGTCCACGCTAGCTGGGGTGTCCCGACCCGAGCGTTCTGTCCGTAGAGGGGGAGCCAGGGAGGCAGAGCGGCTGGAGGAGGGCAGTGGAGAGAGCAGACCATCGCCCAGACGCTCACTCCATGGGAGGCTGAACATATCACCAGACTCGTCTAAATCAAGCTCCCGATCAGAGTAGGATACATCGTGCTCATCATCCGCAAGCTGCACATAAAAAAAAGGAATTAATGTTATTTTGGAAAAAACACCATCACATGTAGAATGAAAACTAGAGATCATTTTGACCATTTTATTTTCATTAAATAATTATATAAGTCAGTAATTATATATTATATATAAGTCAGTGTTGAATGGTCAAAGGTAATACATTCGCACAACAGATACTCGAAAATAAAGACATTACGCCAGCCACATATTTACAAATAGCAAAAATACAATGGGTTCTGAATGATGTATGGTTCCTTGGGTTATGAATCCTAGATCAAATGGTGTGAAAATGCCTAAAATGTATCGATTTAAATATCCGTTGTTATTTATTGCGAGTTTATGAGTACTTTATGTACGTGGTCACTTCAAGGCAACACGAGAATGCTACTTCTTGGCCAAGAATACAACAAAACTCTTTACTTCTTACATTTACACAAAAGAATAGGTCTTGGTTCATTTGTACCGGTAGGCGAGTGAGTTTCTTGTAGTAGCGTTCTACTCGTCCAAACACCTCCTGGCAGTAGCGCTGCAGCTCCTCTAACTCCTCTTCAATTACAGTAGCATCCAATGGTTCACTCTTTTCTATTAGGGCCTCCCCCTGGTGGAAGATGTGCTCAATCTTGGCGGTGTTTAAAGAGATCTCTTGTTGAAATGCCTGCACAGGCAAAACAAACACAGCACAGACGAAACCAATGAGAACAGCACATAAAAACAGCTCAGCTGGCATTTGTAATACTTCCATTTGTGCACATTTCCAAGTAAAAGGATGGAGGCTGACCCTAAGTTGTTTGATTTTGGCTTGGACATCACACTCAGAGAAATGCTCAATATTAGTCAGCTGGAGGTCCATCTCAGTCAGCCACACCAGTATGCTGTCTCGAGCTGTCTCAAACTCCTCCCTTTGGCTAATAAAGTGCTAGAGAGCAAACAGGAAAGAAATAATTTAACAAACAACACACAAGCATCAAAGTCAAATTCTATTTAATTCCATTATATTGTCTGTGTGTTAAATATTTTCTCAGACACTCCAAAATGTTTTTTGATAACTAATGATACACATTTTTGATACTAATTCTCCATTGTGAAAATTCTGCATTGTGAAAAACTAGGCCCTCTAATTCCTATCCAAATCCTATACCAAAGTTTGAAACCTGGGTGTAATTTTTGAAAGTGAGCTCTGTTTTATTCCACTTGTAACTAAAGCTACTTGTACCTAAACCACTAAAGTACTTATTTATTATTTATGACATATTGCTAAAATGTTGTATGTCAGAGTAATGAAGAGAAACATGCACATTTGTTACAAGCATAAAGGTTTCTTTCTTGGACTGTACAGATCCTAACAAAAACATAATAGAGAGCTCATATCACCCCTGTTTTTTTTTAAACACCGGTCACATGTATCTTCTAGCGTAGAAGTTCTTGTTTTTAAAGTTCTAACAGGCTAAGCATCTGCATTCCTCAATGAATGTGTGACTACTAATGTGTGCAAATACCTTCTACCAATGACAAGAAAAAGTGAATACACTTCCAAACTGTAGAACTACTCCAACATTTATTAGAGTTATGACCAGCATGTTTCTGTTTGTTATTATCATTTTAATCGCTGCAAGTTATTTTAAGTGTTATTGCGTAAATAAAGAAAGAACTGTAATTATCATGAGGGTAACTCTTCTGTCAGCGCAACAAGTAGATAATTAAAAAAACTGTACTCTACATATAATTATGTATGTCTTACTCTATGTCTTAGACTTTTTTTGCAAAATGCTTAGCAAAAAGACTTTTGAATTATGTATAATTAAAAACTCAAGACTGACATATGGATTTCTATCTAAAAAGATGCAGTACTACTGTATACCTTGAGGCGGCGGAGGATAGAGGAAACTCGTCTCTGCAGGTTATCCCAGCGCTGGTTACCATTGTGGGCCATCTCCCGCAGTCGACAGGCAGCATCAGTGCGGTTCTCGCGTGCCAGTCGTCTGTACTGCTTATTGATCAGCTCCAGCTGGGTCAGGCTCTCATGCACCTGCCTCTGGAAAGCCTGTGAAAGAAATGGCGTTATTAGTAAACCCATAAATCACACTGAAGAAAAACATGATGACAAACAGAAGTCCCTGGTCGGAGTCACACCTCAAACTTTTTCAGCTCTTCCTTAGCCACTGTGTACAGCACACCAGAAGAATTTGGCAAGGCAGCTGTCCTCTCCGACATTGTCAGCCACTCCTCGAAGCGAGAAAAGTCATCCAGAAACTTTTGCCACAGCCTCCAGGTTTCTTCAATCCTATGAGGTCAAATTATGTAAAGAGAAAATGTATCAACTTCCGACCTGTTTGGTATGTCCCATAGTCTTCAGTTACGACAGGTAAACCACTTTTAAAAAAAGGCTGTACATGCTAATCTGTGGCTACTAATGCTGCTAATGACATAATTAACTCAACAAGATGTCCCTCTATAAATAATTGAAAGCTCAACCTAACAGTATATTCAATACTATGAGTTCTGAGACCCAGTTGAGTTCTGAGACCCTACTTGAGCCTTCTCTCCATGGACATGGCGCAGATGCTCCTCCAGCGGCGGTCAAGGGTGCGTGTGGCCTGCTGAATGGAATCACACTCTGCATCTGTGGCACAGGCATCACAGTCATGTAGAAGTACCTCACACAGATTCAGCACAGAGGCCACACCTGTGCTGTGCTTCTCTATGTCCCTCTGTAGCTCCTAAACACACAACACAAAGAATATAACATGGGCTACAAGGTTCAGCCATAGCACTGAAATACAGTATTATGTATGCCCGAAAAACAGCAGTGACCCATCAAGGTGTGGATTCCGCAAGACCTTTAAAGGTATGTTATAGTTTCTGGAATTCAGAGGAATTTGAAAACCAGTTAAACACCTTTTTCGTGTTTCTCAAACTATTACTGCACAATTTTGGCAGTGTAGTAGGTGTATTATCAAAATGAAAGGACCATTATTGTTATCATGAAGGGGTATACAATGTATCACAGTTTAAGCAGATGCTATGTGCCAAAGCAACATTCTCATGAATGCTAGGTTCCCAAGGTTCCCAGCAGAACATTGCTCATCACACTGCCTCCACCGGCATGCCTTCTTCCCTTAGTTCCTCTCTTCCCCAGGTAAGCAATACACATACACCCTGCTGTCCACATGATATAAAGAAAAACATGATTCATCGGATCAGGCCCCCTTCCTCCATTGGTCCATGGGTCAGTTCTGATGGTTATGTGCACCCATTTAGGTGTTTTTGCTCAGATCCCTACACAGATAAAAGTCGCTCAGATCCTTATGTGTTTAACACATCGGCTTCAAGAGCTGACTTTATTGCTGCCTTGTTGCAATAAGGTCACTTTCTGCCTAATACATCCCACAACTTCACAGGAGCTGCTGTAATGAGCTAATCGGTGTTATCTATGCTTCCTGTCATGTTCTGGCCAATTGTGTAATCAAGCTCTACTCAGTAGGGTGGAAAGAGAATGTGCATGAATTCTTAGGTCAAAAGTGTCTGTGACTGTACCTGCTGCAGGTCCAGTTTTCTCTGGATCTCCTGAAAGTCACAGGTGTCATAGACAATAGGCCTGGATAGTTCAGTCTCGATGTGAGCTAGCCAGGACCGCAAGCTGCTCATGTTTTTATCCAGCTGCTGCACAGCCACCAGAGTCTCCCTCAACTTATTGGCTCTGTTTATGTACAAAAGTATTAACACTTAGACACATTGAGAGTCTCAACACCACTGAAAGAGTTTATCGTATAGATATCATCAACAGTGACTAGAGCAATCATTGGTACCGTGAAAATGATTTAATTTAACTCTTTTTTTATTCACTGAATACATTTTTTATCTAACTGCTGTACAATCATGACAGTCTCCTTCAGCGTTAAACTAAGGGCACAAATGAACTGATTAGCTATCTTGTTTTGTAGCTGCCGATACAGTAGCAACTGGCACCTGACAACTGACACATCTCAAGCTCAATTGAAAACAAAAGACTAATTTCAGTTCTCTAAAGGTGTTATAGCACAAGTTTGGATGGATTTTCATAAGACCCATAACAGGTCTCAATAAATGCAATTTTTATGGTCACTTTTATTTATCTGTATCTGCCTCAAAACATACTCAATTCACCTTCCATTTGTTGCTGATGTAAACATAGAACTGTGAAAATAACTATTATTAGCTCAAATACTTACAATCAGGCTATTATATAATATTGTAGAGAAAATGTCAAAAGTGCCTTTTTTGGCATCAAGACAAATGTTAAAAAGGCTAATGTGCATACTAGAACGTGTGCAGACTATAAATGTAAACCATTACATCAGTGACTTTTTAAAAAATACTACAAACAATGTAATGTAAATCTGAAGTGCAGCAATAAAAAAAATAATGTTAATTTTCTACACACATTCTGTATGTGTTCATTTACATGTGACTATTCTGAAATGTATGAAGAATAAAGATGAGTGTCAAGTGCAAGCACACCCACATACTGAAGGCTATGAGAAAGAGGCTTGTTCTGTTACCTTGCACCGATGAGGTCTATGAGGTGCTGCCAGCGATCGCTGACTTTGCTGAGTTTGTGCTCTATTTCGGAGGCTTTGCTCTCATGGCTAGCCCTTACCAAACGCTCCCCCATCTGCTGCAGCTGCTGCTTATCCTCTTGTGCCACTGCTAGCTGCTCCTGATAGTCCTATGGGGAAAACAAACCCAGACAAAGGGGAAAAACATGATTGTGTTGAGACTGTGCCTACTCAATAAACATAACTGTGCTCAGAGGAAGCTGTTGGTAGATGGTGTTAGACAGCAACAGTAACAGCTTGTGTGCTATGTGTGAATGTTATGCTGTATGCTGTCTGTCCTTTTAATTAATAGCATTTTCTGTAAATGTCACAAAAATTAATGTAGCCTACCTTTCTGAGTTTCTCAATCATCTCTTCAATGCTGATGTCACCATTCTGGGATACCTTGCTTTCCATCTGAGTGAGCCATTCACATAGCTCTTTGTATTTCTCATTAAAGATTGCCCACTCATTTAGCTTCTCACTCACCTGCTGCCTGCGAAGAGAC
The DNA here is from genome assembly GCA_037974565.1 of Clupeocharax schoutedeni. Taxonomy (NCBI): domain Eukaryota; kingdom Metazoa; phylum Chordata; class Actinopteri; order Characiformes; family Alestidae; genus Clupeocharax; species Clupeocharax schoutedeni. Next base: position 26,529,936 of record JBBPDH010000001.1, read on the forward strand.
AACTGAACACGGAGACACAAAAAGAAAGGCATTCTGTTTAAGCTGTAGAGTATGTACACAAATAAAATATATGCAAGTAATATATACTAGCAGCAGGACTGGCATATTGTATCTCCATTACTTTACTACAAAACTTACACAATCATTGCAAGGAAATTAGAAAAGGCTATTGAATGAGTACATATGCACTTTAAAGTTGCGTAAGAACAGTAAATGCTGCAGTAAATGCCTACCTGCACTTCAAGTTTTTGCTGTGATATGAAAAGCTTGCATACATCCTGTGGTCTACAGCCTCACGCACCGGATGCTACACAAGCAAACTGACAGGAAAGCCTTCTTCGCTTGGTGAGTTTCGGTGTCAGAACTAATTACTTTATTGCTTTACTAATAGCTTCTGGACAAAAACTGCTCATTGTTTAAGCTTACAAACTTAATGTATTTCATGTATAAATTATGCATCAATTGACAAAGCATAAAAATCAAAGCTTTTGTCAACATTCCTTTTGTTAGCAACCTAGTGAGAAATATACAGTTTCATGTCTAAACTGATTTAAAATATTGTGCAACAGCACCACCAACTGGTACCAACTGTGATTAAAATGTTTCTCCGACATGGAAATAAATGTAAACCTTACTATGAATACACATTTATGACTTCTTTCAGCACATTCTACCAATTTGAAGCATCCTCAGGAAGTATAAAAACAGCTTAAAAACGAATTGTTACTTTTATACTTTCATTTAGATTATATTTCTTGCATATTCTCAATACCGATCTTTTATTTGATATTTTCTAAATGTTTTATTGTACTATAACGCATTGTTTTTCCTATTGTCCTCATTATATTAACATTACTGAAATTTTTGCTGCTTGCTTTATTCCTAATTTTTTGTGTTTGGAGCCGTATAAAAAACATTTGTTACTATTCTCAGTATACCACTTGGATAAGAGAAGTATGTCTCTGACATACCTGGTGACAGATCTCTTCCCACTGGCGATGTAGCAGTTCAATGCGTTCCTGTAACACACACAGATCCTCAGGGCTAATATAGCTGGAGAGAGATTCTCTCAATACAGTAAGATGAGCCAAGTCCTCTGTCCAGCCATCAAACGTGCTCTCCAAATCCTGCATATACGAGAACAAAATAAATATTATGAAGCTATCAATATAGCCCAAAACATACAGAAACATTAACACTAGTCTCATTACATCATAACCATGTTGCCATCAAATATCCAAACAGCCCCTCTACATTTGATCACTGTCAATGTATTATAAAAGGTGCTATTTGCAAAAATACCTTTAATTAATATAATAAAATAACAGATATTGTGAAAATATTAATATGTAACTATAAAATAAAATCACAACTCACACTGTATGAACTCTATGAACACTCTTTACTTGGCTATGTGTATTACCTTGCACCGCATCTGTTCAGTCTGGAGCTCCTCGTGGTGATTTGGTAGAGGCTGAGTGAGCTGACGCTTGAAAGCTCGTAGTTTCTCCAAAGACCCACCAATGCCTTCCTCACATTTATCCCAATCCTGCACATAAATAAACTTTAGGTCAGCCTGGACTCTTTTTGCTTTATTATGATCAGACTTTGCAGACTGACACTGAAATTATTTAGATTCATAGTATCTGAAAGCATCACCAAACCAGCAAATAATATGTAAATAAGCAGAGAAGCATTATAACATAGAGCTGTACCCTGAGCAGGACAGCCAATTCTCTCTTCTGCTCCTCCAGGCAAATGTTAGCATGTCTCCAGCGCTCCTGGATGCTGAGAAGTTCTTCCTGCAGTGATGTTTCAGCTCGGCTGTCTGCAGACAGAAGCAGCTGCCTCCCAGCCTCCACCGTAAGGATGTAGCTGCCTTGCTGTCTCTGAAGCACCTTCTCTTTTAGCTAAAAGGTAGACAGCAGTGGGCACCAATGCATGAAGTTAAAAAAGTCACCAAGAGCAAATTTCTTTTTTTTTCACATGAGAAGCTAACTTTGCATTCATGTTTAGCTGACTGGTAAATTTTGATAATCAAGAGTTTTTAGAATTTCTTTAGCTTTTGTTTGCATCAATAAACCTACATGGAAACATCTCATGGTTGCATTTATGTTTGAACTCATTGTGGATTTGGTACAGACCAACACCCGATATGAGTATGAGACTGCAGCATGTATGATGCGGAATGAGATTAAATGTTGAATAATATGGGAAACTTTCACTCAGTCAGAGTAATGACACTTAGGTATCATTAGGTTGTAGAAACAATCACAGGCATACATAAACAAAAGAGGTGCAATGCAATCACAGAAGTTGTGCATTGTATCACAGAAAATCCCCGTTGAATAATTAAATGAAATACAAGGGATATCCCAGTATTAGTGGCAGTTGCAACATTTATGACTCTGCTTACATGGACAGCATCAAGCATGGCTCGGGCCTGCTGGAGAGGCACTGGAGCTCCAGGCTGTAGAGCCTCTGTATGATGTGAGACCTCCACAAGCCATTTCCGTAACTTTTCTGCCATCTCTCTGTAACGCTGCCACTGGCGAATTAGGCTGTCTATAATGCCTCTTCGTTGCTGTGCCCGACGTACCACCCCCTGCCACTGGTTACTCAGCAGCGCCAACTTCAGCTTGAACTCATCTCTAGAAGAGATCATGTTGAACACCCAACACTTATTAATCAAAGTTAATTTGTACATTTGTAATGGTTCTACTTGCACATTAATATTTATTATTATTACTTATATACAGTGACACCCTATAACAGAAAATAACATCTCTAAATAAAAAGGTTTAAGTTAAGTACCTGTCATCCACCTGGCCTTGTTCTAACATGTGCTGGCCATCACTGATGATAGAGTGAAGGATCTGCTGTCTGCTGAACATCTCTGCCTGGAACAGCTACACATACAATTAAAATATCAATGTACAATACCACAGTGTCATTCTTTATGAAATAACATGCCACTGGCTTTACTTACCTCATGAGCTCTCTGTTGCTCCATCAAACTCTGAAAGTTTCCAGAGATCTCCACAGCCAGCTTCTCCTCTGTCTGCACCAGAAACTCCATCCATGTCTCACATTTTTCCAGAAAGGTCTGCTGCTGTAGCAGGGTGGCCTGCAGCTTGCTGTAGGTGAAAACATGTGTTTAGTGGAATGGTCATAAAGCTAGACTAGACAGGGGTGGTGATCAGACTCAAGCATTATCTCAGGGATGTAAATTAACTTTACTATGTTATGGCATGTTAAAGCAATCTTAACCTGAATCTCTCAGTGGTTTGAGCTGATGCGGTGGCCCAGCTCCTGTTCAGGTTCTGCATGCGTTTGATCTCAGAGTCATTGAGTGGCAGTCTGTAACCCAGTTCATTTAGGCGCTCCAGGTCTGGAGCCATGCTACTGAACTTCAGCATCTGTCTCTGTACAAGCACAAGGTAAACTGATTAAGCTGCTGAATTATTACTGAAACTATGCACATCATTGTAGGAAGGTCTATCAAATTTGAATAATATTTCTAATAGGGATTTCTAACATCATGATACTTCAAGATACATAAAATGTATCACTGTATTTAGTTCTGATTTTTGACAAGCTGGAACTGACAAAAAATTAGGGCCACATTGAGAAATACAGTACCAAATACAGTACCAAATAGCAAAAACTACAAATACACTGGCATGTCACATGCATTTCACATTCTGCACTGCACTGAATCTAAGACTGAGGAAACATGCAGTTGGTCGATACACAAACAATACTCAAAATATCAATAAGAAGAAAAGCATACAGAAACATAAAGTAACATCATTACAGTGATAAATATTGTGATATTACCCTAAGTTCAATTGTCACTTTTACTAAGACTGTTGTAAGATTACCTTCAGTTCCTCCATACGGTCCTGGATGACTGACATGTCAGGGGAGCCATTAGGATCTTGACCTTTCAGAGTCTCCTCAGCCTCAATTATCCACCGACCGAGAGTGTCCAGCTGCTCATTAAAGATCTCATAATCATGCACTCCTGCCTATGAGTAAAAAAGATACACAAACAACTTTCACAACAGGTACAAACACAATCCTCAGTCTTTCAAAAAATGTACAAAACATTAGATGTCTGACCTGGAGAGTGGCCTGCTGTCGGCTGAGGGACTGCTCCATTGAGCTGAGGTGCTGATTGAGAGACACATGGTCTGACTGGATGGACGCTGCAGCTGAGGTCTCTACCTGTTGTTTCAGCTGCTCACCCAGCTCCAGCAGGACCTGCAGAGAGGCCTGCACTGGGGCTTGTGAACGCAGCAACTCCTGATGGGAGCAAATAAAGAAGTAAATACTGTCACAAATGTATATTTTTCTTTTTTGCCTTTGCCTTTGAAAACAGAGCATAAAGATTTTTGGAATTATTGCATATCTGTAATACATTTAGACCTTCTTAACATTTATGTCATTTGTAAACCTACACGAATTTCACAACATAGAGAAGATAATTACAAGTAATATTAAGTAATGCTATTCTTGACCAGTTAAGATCTGCTTCATCAGTGCAACTTTACAGATGCAAGCATATGAAAAACAAAAACACAGTAGAGAGAAAACAATTTACATACACCACAGTCTTGAATCCAGGTGGATACTTCCTCCTCTGAGATGTCCTTATTGCTGGCAGCTTTTAGCAGCTGCTCTGCTCGCTCCTCCAGCCTCTGGACACTAACATTGCATTGCTCATACAGATCCTTATAGTTCTGCCATAACTGCAGCAGTGCTTTACTGCTCTTCAGACGCTCTGTTATCTCCTCTAACAGGTTGTTCCACCTGAATTACACACACACACACACACACACACACACACACACACACACACACACACACACACACACACACACACACACA
>JBBPDH010000001.1:26549967-26581793 GCA_037974565.1 Clupeocharax schoutedeni
ATGCTCCCAATTATATTTTGAGGTCGCATAGATGGTCACAATTTCGAGCCCTGATAAATGTATTTAGCTCTTTCTCTTCCTTCCTCTCACTGATAAACACACACACACTCTCACTCTCTCTCTCTCTCTCTCTCTCTCACCGCACGCGGACACTCACTCACTCACTCTCTCTTTATATCTTGGACCCTACAGCGTCGGCTCATATTCGACATATTTGAAGCGTCTAACAGCCTCGAGAAGGACTTAACTTAACTAAATCTACAACTATCTTGTATCTGTGTGATATGATATTAAACTGGAACAGGTGAGACAACAACAAATTGCATACTAAGCTTTCATACACAGAAATTACATTTTAAACCACATTCAAACTTTGAAATTAATGCAATCATCTGAAAAATGTGTTGTGTGAAGTGTTCAAGTTTCTCTGCAGTGAGGTCCCTACCTGAAGAATGTTGCACTGTTGGATGGCAGTGTGCTGCAACTGGCTGGCCTCCTGCTGGAGGACATGGGCAGTGCGGCATATAGACAGGCTCATCATCACCTCCTCTGGCACACGAAGAGCAGTCTGACACACCTGCACTGCATGCACCTGCTGCTTAAAGTTCTCCATATCTGACAATAGACGCTGCAAAACAACATCAAGCCCCACAGTCAAAAAGTTCAAACTGGTTCTCACCTATTTATGTATTAGGGCTAGACATTTAGACCTTATGGAGGAGAAATGTTACCTGTCTCTGAGCCAGCTGTTCTTTGAGGCTCAGACGGGCCAGTTCAGGAGAGGTTAGGGTGGCCTGTACCTGGTCTAGAGCTACATGCAGGGATTTTACCTCATTCTCAAACTTCTCCATGTCCTGAAGATCAGAATTCAGCATGTGATTATTTTAAGGTAATATGTAGTGTAGTAATACTACTTGGCTTATATCTAAATGCTTTCTTTGTTTAAATAAACAACAACTTTGCAAATATGTATGCAATATGAGAGGACTGCGATAACCACTTATCTTAATATTGCACTCTACTTACATAATAAGTAACATACAATATGCCACAGCCATATTGTTCCGTCTAGATACACCTAATATTTACAGAAATGCCAACAATATACCAATTTTTACAATTTAATTATGTGCAATCTGTAAAGTTGCATGGCACCCGAAAGATATTAAATAAATTTTATTAGGTGTTACATTTATATTGCATTATCAAAAAACAATTCTTTGAAAGACACTGGAAATGTGTAACTGTAACAGGCAAAGTTGAAACCACTGCACCTTAGCAGCGTCCTGCAGGCTCTGAAGACGTGACCTGATGGCCTGCTCCAGCTCTTCTGTGTGTCGGCTCAGTTCAGCCACCTGCTGGCTCATAGTTTCTACCTGCAGAGACTCAGACAATAGGTCCACCTTTTCCTGCATGGCTTCAAGGTCACCATGAAGCTCTTTTGATTCCCGCAACACAGACTGAAAGGAAGGGAGTAACAGATTACAATACTACATAAAAGGAAAACACTAATCTGTCAATAAAAAAACTGCATCTTGACTGCAAAAATGGCCAACCTGGTACATTCTGATCTGCTCCTGCAGGTGAGAGGAGGAATTCCAAATGATGTTGGCCTTAACCAGGCTTCTGGCTCGCTCTGTCCACTTCACTATAAACTCTAACATCTCATTGTACTCATCTAGGTGTGCATCAGCCTGATAAGTACAGAATGCAATTAATTCATAATATCAATCTACTGTTTGTTTTCCGTGGGACATGAAATCACTCTGAATATACATCATATACATTTGTAAACCTATCAAAACAAAAATATGACTCCTATATAACCCAGCTTTTGTAGAAGGCTATTCCTTACCTTCTTTAGCCAGACTGTCCTATATTCAGCCAGACGGAGAGTATGGTGGTGGATTTCTCCTAACTTAGCAATAGCATCACCAAGTTGTTTGGCCAGAAGAGGATTACGTCGGCCAAAGTCCTGCACTGCAGCATCTAGCTCAGCAAGTGTTCTACCACAGCTTTCTAGCTCATCACAGAAATCCTATGCAAAACAAAATTACATACATAAAATTAGTATCCACAAAGATTTGTTTAAGCATTTATGAATACAGATAGTATACAAAACCAAACACCATACTCGAGTTTCCTCTTTGGCTTGATTAATGTCAGTGGCCTTTTCTTTCAGTGTTGTAGAAATGTTTTTCAATTTCTCAGACACATCATGGATCCTGGAATTAAACTCCTCCTTAATAACCCTGGTCTTCTGAATGTCTCTTTCCTTGGCTTGGACCTAAAAATAAAGTGTAACAGCTTAAAAATGCAATCCTGCCATGGTACAGTAAGGATTTCCTGGTTATATTTAACAGTCTAGTAGTAAATCATAAGGACTAGATTTGTAAAACAACAAATTCGAGTTTTAATGGAAGCTGCTTGAGATCTACCTGATCTTCAATTGAGCCCAATGCCAAAGCAACCTCAGCCAGCTGCATGGAGATTTCTGAAGGCAGAATGGTGTACAAATCCAGATACTTGCTCTGCTGCTGTTCTGCAATCTTATCCACCTTCTGGCGATGGGTAATCAGCTCTCCATGCATTACCTAAGCAAAAATTTTAAAAAATGTAATGATTATTTAATTATTTCAAAACATAAGCATAAAAATTCTGTATGATTAAAAAGAAATCACCTCTAGTTCTTGTGTGAGAATATCCACATCAGCAGTGGGGTTGAGCAAGAGCTCTCTGGAATCCTGGATCCAGCTTTTAACCAGGCTCAGCCCTCTTTCCACATCTTCTCTGTCTTTCAGTTCCTGATAAACACGTGTCCTACCTGCCCTGGACTTCTGCAGGAGACTGTGAGAGACAAAGCCCAGATGTATATACAAATTATCTACCAAGTGTAGGACAAAATTATCAACTTGTTATTAACTGACTGATATGGAAAATTCTACACTGTTTAGATCTTTACCTCTCAAACTGATCTTGCACAGCTTTGATCTCCTTTAGACTGGGCAGCTGGTCAATGTCAGCAGTTGGCACTGCTACCTCAACATCATGTAACAGGCTGAGGGCATACTGCCGCAGGAGAGTGAGAGAGGACAGTTCCCTCTCCAGGTCCTGAGTGGCCATGTCATGCTGCTCCAGATGAGACTGTAGTGTGGCTTTAGAGGCTTTTTCCACAGTACATTCAGGAACATGACTCCTTAGGTCATCTGCCACAGTCCTTACTTTTATCATCTGAAAGAATTAATAAAGCTTCAGCACAGTCAGCACATGGTAGTTGCCAACATACATGTTGTGTGTCTGTCCAGACTTTTATGTGTCAGACATACCTTCTCTCTGAAAGTTCTCCATTCATGGGCTGTATCCTCCAGGACCCTCTCTTGACCTCGAGCCACACTGCGCAGTCTAGTCCAGCGCTGCCACACTGTGGTCATTGAGCGACTAATGGTGGCTTTGCTGGCATCACAGCCAATCAGCTCCAGCTGAGATGCTTGCTCCTCAAGACCCGTCAGTTTCTCCTGGAATCCATTCACCATGGACACCAGTGACTGCAGAACAAAGAAAAAGGAATAGCAAATGGTCAATAAGTAGTTATTTCAAAAGAAAAGATCATCACATTGTAGATTATAATGGAAATTATTATCTTTACCTTATGGCTCTTGAGTTTCTCCTCTGCCTCCTGACTTGTTGCAGCCTTGGCTGTGGAGAACTCAGTCAGTTTCTTCTCTGCCTCATTCATCAGCTCAATGACTGTCTGTCTGGTCTCTTGATAGGAGTTCCATTGTGCCACACAGCTGATAACATATGACCAATAATTGTTTACATATAATCACGCCACAACTCTAGTGACATTTACATTATTAGTTTCCCTAAAGTACGGCAGCACAAATGCCACCGTATGCTCTTGTCTTAGAATCATTTATTAAGATAACTTACTAGTGGTCCTAAAACAGGTCATCAGCAACCCTCCGAGAGGGGTAATCTCTAAAACGTCTCAGTCCAGAGACACAAGCATTTTTGCAAACTTTAGGTGCACTGTACCTGTTCAAGACATCCTGGTGACACTGAAGCTGGTCTCTGACCTCTACTCCTCTCTGTTGAGCAGACTCCACACTCAGCCTCAGCTGTTCTTTGGCTGTGGGGTTCACCAGGTTCTCCAGCTGGGGTGGGAGTGACTCAAGCTCCTCTAGGACACCCAGGAAGTCCTGCTCAGTGGCCATAATATCCTCCTGTTGCCGCAAGCATTCTTCATAGTTCTCCACATCCACCCCCAGACTGGCCTGCTGCAAAAACCCTACAGCATCTTCAAGCCACTCACAAGCTGCTTGCATCCGTGAATGATACTTCTGACACAAGGCCAGTGCTTGCTCCAGTGTAATCTGGATAATAAGTAAGAGAAATCATATGACTATATGATAAATGTGAGACATAAAAGAAATTATATTTGAAAAACACAGCAACAGATACAGCAACGAAAAAATTACAGAATTATTTTAGACTTGCCTGCTTAGAGCTGAGCGCTTGTTGTACATCAGCTTCCAGCTTTGCCATTTCTTGCAGACTGGAGTCCACATGAGCTGGGACAAGTTCATTAGCACTTGCATACTTCTGTTTCTCCCTTGTACTCAGTGCAGCCACAATCCTAAGTCGAGACTGCACTTCTTCCTGCACGATTTGCTGCTTCCTGATCTCTTCTTGTACCTTCTCCACCTTTACATCAACAATGACAGCACAGCCCAGCTCATCTCTGATCTGCTGCAGCCAAGTTAAAGTGCGCTTTACTTCAGTTTCAAAGTCTTTACTCTGCACAAACCGATTCTCACACTCTACTATCAACTCCCCAACAGCTGACTGTAGGGACTGGAGTTCCTCCTGCCAGGACGTCACACGCTGCCTAGAGGTCTCATGGGCAGCTGGGTTCATGTGGGTAGCAAGGTTGGCCATCTGCTCCATGAGCCTAGAGAGATGAGAGCTTGCTCCCTGAAGGCTGGCTGCAAGGGCATGGTAATTCTTCAGTCTCTCTTCAGCTGACTGGGTCTCAGCGTTCACTTTGACAAGTTGTTCTTTAGTTGCTCTCAGCTCAGAGTCAACTTGCATGGCCATGGCTTGGTGGTCTTCAAAAGATTCCAAAGTGTCATCAAGGTGTTCAACTCGCTGTTCTATCAGCCTTTTGAGACCATTATAGAGGCTGATGAGTTGAGTCATTTCTTCAGGCTGCCATGGTTGGCCAGTGCTGCGAAAGCCCTCTTTTTTCTGGTTGAGCTCACTAACCGCTTGGCCAAGATTTGTCAACTCCTGAAGCAGTGTTTTATAATCACGTTGCAAACTGATGACTTCCTCAGTCTGCAGACCAACAGGCTGAGTCCCAAGGTTGTGGAATTGCTCCTCTAGCTCTTTCAGTGCTTTGTGGGTCACATCTATGAAGGAAGCATATTCCTGACGTGTGAGAATGGCCTGTTGTATTTTCTCCTGTTTTTCTTTGGCTAGAGCCAGGACGTTGTTGTATTGCTGTGGGAGAGCATTGAGTTTCTCATCTAAGTAGCAATGGTCAACCTCATTTAGAGTGGGCAATATGTCTTGACCTGCTCTTTGGACAATCAGTAGGAGATTCTCATACTCTGTTGCTTGATCCAAAATTTGTTGATATTTTGTAAGCTGTGCAATGAGTTCTGCATCTCCATTCATGAGGTTTATTTCTGGAAATGTGACAATATCTGCTTGTTTTAACCACTGGCATGTCTTCTCCAGATCTGCCTTGAAGTATTTTCTAGTTACTTGTACTTTCTCCAACTCCTGCAAACGCTGGCTACACTTTTGCAAAGCTACTTCAAAAATATTTTGCAACTCCTGTAGCTTGGTTAGCATTTCAGCCTTCTCATCCTCAGTGGCATCTTTCATTAGATCCCTTCCTTGGGACCACAGAGAAGTTAGCTCACTCTGATAAGCTCTCAGACTGCTTTGGATGTTCCTGCAAGCCCTGACCTGCTTAGCCAAGTCATCTGGTAAAAGGGCAATGTAGTCATCAGCCTGTGCTTTCTTCTCATTCTGTTGAACCCAGGTGATAGCCTGACTCACAGCAAGAATGAACTGGTTCCTTTCTGTGAAAGCCCTACTAAGGTGTTTCCTTCGCTGAGCAACTTTGATACTCAATAACTCTACATCAGACTTGGTCTCAGATATGAGCTTCTGCAGTCTTTGCCGTTCATTAAGACCTAAGTGTGCTAAAACTCTGTCTGCATCACTCATGGCCTGGGAAAGCAACAGCTGCTTTGCTTCAAGCTCACTGCAGATGCTGAGGTGGTCAAAGAGGAAGCTTTGTGCCAACTCCGGTGGTGGGCTCATTTTCATTGCCTCAGACAGAGCAGGCTGCTGTTCCTCAGCCCATTCTCTCGCCTCTTTCAGTCGAGCCTCAACTTGGTTCATGTCCTCAAGTGTTAGGATGGAGTCCTGGATCTTCCTCTCTATGAGGCTCTCTAGGTGTGCCCATCGCTGCTCAAAGTGGCTGATCTGTTCTTTCACCAGCTCTTTGTCATCTAAATTTAAGTAGTACATCACTTTCTGTTTCTGTTCTTTAAGGTCATCCAGAGTACTCTTCTTTTCTTTGAGGGCAATCGAGAGTTTCCGGAGAGCCTCTAGATGCTCAGATGAGCTCTCAGCATCAGTTCTGAAACATTTTTAAAGAAATAATTATGCCTTGATTGTAATTTCACGTTACTCACATATCAATAAGCAAAAACATTTGTAAGCACTAAGATTAAGAAGTTACCTTGCAAGATTGTCCCACTCCTTGGAAACCTGCTCAAACAGGGCTTCCATGGCACTGATGCAATCATGGTACTCTCTTGTTCTTAAGAGATCCTCTTCCCTCTGGGTCTGTAGCTTGTTGGCATGATGGCACAGTTCTAGCCATGCATGACTCAGACGATTAATCTCTGCATGTTCTGGAGAGTCCCTGCCTTCAGAAAGCTTACTTACGCTCTCTGTCATCTTAGTTAAAGTATTTTGTCTGTTTTGTAGCTGCTGGCCGAACTCCTTTTGAACAAATGAAACCAGTTAGAAAAATATGAAGTTTTAGATCAGTATAAAATGTATAAGAAAAATATGTGCATAAGAAAAACACATAATATAAATGTGCTATTTCAACCACAGATTTAAATAATGTGAAATTCAATTTGCAATAGAGAGTTTATACTTAATTTTAATTCAAGAACCTCATAGGAATTATAGCCCTTGCAGCAAATCCTTTGCAGTTAATGCCCACCTAAAGTTTGCAACCAGTGAGCATAATTATATATAGTCTTCGGTGATACTCTGCCAGGTCTACAATGCAGTCATTTTCAGTTCCTACTTTTTGTTAACAGTCTTTTAAACTGCATATTAAAACATTATCATTACTTCATTGTAACTCCAGAGTGCAGAAAAACAAGGCTAAACAATGTATTGTCAAGTGTAACTATTACTAGCAAACTGTATTCTATGTCTAAAACGTAAGGTACCACTTACTTTAGCTTGGTCCAGCATGTTTTGGGCGATCTTGGGCTCCAGTTCAGCAGGCCTCCTGGAAAGGCTTTGTAATTGCTGTTCCAAATCCTGGAAGAGTGTAGATAACTCCTGCTTTTGTTCCTTAATCTCCCTCCAGCTCTCTGACAGCTGTTGTGCTCTGGCCATCCTTTCTTCAATCTGGGAGTCACATGAGACATCAGGAGCATATCGCCACCAGCATAAATGTTATGAAATAATAATTAATGCAGCTTAGTTACATATTGTATTTAGTCAAAGTTACTCACCAAAGTTTTGATCTGCTGAATCTTTGCAGCTGCAGCTCTCACAGATTCATCTGATAAGTCACACACTGAGCAAACCAGGTCAAGATATGTACTAGCCTGCTCCTGCAGAGCTCTGAAGTGCTTTACCTGCAAATATTATATTTATAACAAATATAACAAAAATGTATAACAAACTTAATAAGTAAGAAATAAACATTTTGTGCTATTACTTGGTTTTAATATGAATATTTATCAAATTCACATGGAGTTTTTGACTATGGGGTGTGGAAGGGCTATGTAGTCTTTCAATAACCTGTTTCAGTGCTTCCTGAAGACCAAATGGAGTTTCTGAATGTAGCTGTATCTCTTGTTGGACAGTAGAGTGCCAGGTCTCACACTGCTGCAGAGTGTCCTGGTGACTGACATGCTTCTGTAGCTCTCGGTCAAGAGTCTGATACACCTGAGGAGGTACAAGTCAATATTTAACTAAAAGATAAAGACAAAACTGTAGTATTGGGGATAAAAAAATAGAATAGGTAGTGATGTTGACCCGCTGAGCTGTGCTGCAAATAGCTGAGTAGCTGTCCTTGGTTCCTTGCTGGTGAGCCTGAATCTGCTGGCTAATCTTAGCCTGAATTTGCTCTGAACAGCAGCTGACAAGATTATCACCCTTCTCTTTCAAACTTGCCAAACGATCTTCAAAGCCAGCTATCTCCTCCATTACAGCCTGGAACAAGAATGAAAGGCACAAGATGCTAGGAAGATTACTTGAGAAAAGCATTAAAAGGTTTTAATAATACTGCCAAAATGCTGTAAACCAGGGTAAGGAAATGACTTTTGCAATGTTTTTGGCCAACAAACAAGGATGAATGTAACAACATTATATTGTATGGTTACTCACAAGAAAAAGAAAAATCTTTAATGTTTCTCTTAATATTTCTCTTCCACTTCTCTATAACTTGCCTTGTTCTTCTCTATGGCTTATGTATTGTTGGGTTAGGTGTTGGCTAGTTATTATGTGACAGTTATTGTATAGATGCTCTGACTGCAGTATCTTAGTTAAATAGTTGACATTGATTTATGATGTTTTTCAGGTAAGAAACAGTTGAGGACTTCTTAAGCACTGATATACATCGCTCTGGATAAGAGCGTCAGCTAAATGCCGTAAATGTAAATGAAATGTATATGTGACCTAAAACATAATTTTTGTAGGATAATAATTCCAAATTGTCAGTGTCAAAAGTGTGTTGGGCTCTAGAATTAGCAGTTAATCAATGTGCAAGTGAGTGCACAATGTGCAAGAGACGATGACCCTAAGCACACAAGTCATTTTACAATAGAATTGTTCAAAATAAAGTTAAAGTTTTGGAATGGCCGAGTCAAAGTCCTGACCTTAACCCATTTGAAATGTTATGGGAGGACCTGAAGAGAGCAGTTTATGTGAAGAAACCCAACATCCCAGAGTTAAAGTAGTTCTATACAGAGGAATGACCTGAATGCCTCTCATGTGTAGGACTGATGAACAGTTACTGGGAACATATAGCTGCAGTTATAGCTACTGAATACGTTTGTCGCACCAGATACAACTGAAACAAAAGGTTTGTATACTTTTCCCACTCATTTAAACTTTGAAGGACGACTTTACATACCTTGTGTCTTGCTAGCTGCTGTGTGGCCATCTCTAGATTTCCACTTTGCATAGAGTCAGAGGTAACAAGTCTGCTAGACAACTGCAGCAACCATTTCTCCACCTCCTGTAGTTCACTGTTATAGTCCTCATGCTCTTTCACCCCTTCTGTAAACTTCTGTACCTGAGCCTGCAAACAATACAACTCAATTTGAACTATTCAATTTGAATATTCACCTCTGTTTTCTGAATGTAACAGTGACCATAGCACACTGGTCTTAGGCAGACATACTGCAAAATTTAGCAACATGACATGATACAACTAATAATACAAACACAATCAGTTCCAGAAATTCTCCAGGGCAACATCAGGGCAGCTAAACAAAAGCTTTATGGATATTAGTAAGCTCCCTCACACTGTCCGCACAGGCAGGAAGAGTGAACCCATAGTCCTGGTGGAAAAACATGCTAGCGTGGGGACCACTAATCAAATTAATGAGACTTAGCATCAACTGAGCACATTTAGTGAGCAGGACTTGTGTTACAGCAAAGAGGGGAGAGGGAGTTCATCTGTGTGAGTATGATATATGTGTATAACTGGATGTAAAATACATCACGTCACTTTGTGTAAGGTTTCAACCTATGTGCGTTTCACACAAACTGTTTCGCACAAACTGTTTCACAGATAATTTGGAATAAAACGGGACACTGAAAGTATGACAGGGTGTTGTTACATTCAATAACTAAATAAACAAGAATTGAATACAGGCTTAGAGCAATACCTTGGCAGTGTTGCACAGATCTTGGTAATCGGTTTGCAGCTTGGTCATGTTTTCACTGATAGTGGGATCACGTACAGTTTCAAGAAGAGCTTCTCCTTTCTCAATGACAAACTTTATCGCTGGCTCATGAGACTGCACGGTTTGTTGGATTGTCTATATAGAGACAAAAATCACAAAATGTAAATGCTTTTCATTGATAAAATACATCTGTAGTTTAAACCCAATCCTCTGTTAGCCCTGCAACACACCACTTAATCTTTCCTGCTCTAATGCAGCTTATTTTACAGAAGAAGGGTGTGACAGTTATCTGGTTAAATGGCTCAGATGTATTATTCCATAACACATTGGAGTGTAGCACTACAAAGGACTGGGATTGGAAGCATTGCTACAGAAAATGCATAATGAGACTCAGCACATTTTAATATGATTATGCACCAAGGAACAATAAAATGAATGTTAACATAACAATATTTGTGACTCACTTTGTATTTGGCTAACTGTGCCTTTTTTTGGTAAAGTTCAGCTTTAAGCTCCACAGGAGAGGCCAACAGAGATTTAGTCTCTATAAGCCACTGGCTCTGAGCCTTATACTTGTCTAGAAAGTCTTTAGAGAGCTGGATGCACTTCTCCTCAGCACTGAGCTCAGTTCGAAGAGCTCCCATTAGCTCCTCCATCTGAGATATACGAGTGTTGATATCTTCTTTTAACTGCTCGCTCTCTGACTCCTCCAGGAAGGCCATAGCCCTTTCGGTCTTCTCCCGCATGGTCTTTAAGAAGGTGTGACCCAGTTCCATATCACCCTGCACAGCCTAAGTCATCAAATTGGAGAGAGTAGAGACAGATTCAAATTACTTCCAGCAGAAAAGCTTTTAAAAAGATGTATTGGTGAACAAATTGAGAAACTTTTCAGAGGTTCTACTAGTGGAGGAACATGATGCCACTATTTTGTACCTCTAGTTTTTTTAGTTTTTTCTCCATAGCGACACGATCAAGAACATCAATACTGATAGCCACACTGCTAAAGCTCTTTTGAGCCGTGCTCAGCCAGTCGGAGAATGTGCTGAAGATGCTCTGGGCTTCCTCAATGCTATACACTTCTTCCTTTAGCTGTTTGATTGTTTCCTAAAAGACAATAAAAAGGAAAGCATCAGTCCATATTTTGTCTGTGTAAGTTATCTTTAAACATGAATGTGTGGATGTGTGTGAGTATGTACATGAACCATACCAAGAGGTGCAGTAGCAGAGCATGGTAGCGTGAGGTAAGCTGTGTAGCCCTGGTGCTGACTCGACTGCTGATGTGAGTCTCCTCGAGGACCTGCTGGGCCAGAGCACCTAAACCCTCTATCTCCTCCTGATAGACTAGTACCTCCTCATGCCATCCCTGCATAACACAATGAACCACTTCACTGGTTAAATCTATCTATATTGCACTTATAACAACATATTCTATTCAAGTATAAGGTTTATGCATGATGAATTATAGAACAATAAGAAAACAAGAGTTTGCATCTCCATTAGACTGCAAGGTCTCCACAAACCTTCAAAAGCTGTAGCTGAGCTTCCTTGGTGGCTCTATCAGAGCGCCTGCAGCTTCGTAGCTGGCCTTTACTCTCCATTCCTTTCAGCCAGTTATCAAGTCGCTGGAACTTCTGTTCAATCTGTCGGAGCTTGGCTAGGGCGCTGTTCAGCTGAGATCTGGTCTCTCCCAGCCGGGCCTGGTAACTGCCCCACTCCTGCTGTACTGTCTCCAATGTGCGATCCTCCAGCTGGGGTGTTCCCCATGGAATAACCTGCTCACGACTCACAGACAGTGTATTGAGCAGAGCCTGTCCCTCGGTGCAGTGTACCTGCAGCTCCTACAGATCGGAAAACAGAGTAATTATTCTACAGACTTACTTTATCGCAGCAAAATATTTACTATTCTGCAGGTAAATGTATATGGCATAATAAACATGGTATAATATCCGCTACACTAAATGTCGACCCATTCAAAGTCAAGACTTATTAAGAAGACAACAAAATGATTTATTGACGTATTTTAAACGTTACACACAAGCTGACTAGTTTGACTATGAGAAAAGCTAAATAGAGATCCACAGTAGATTAAACAGTAAGGGAATTCAGTGAAATAATATAATTATAAGGTATGTATATTGTAATACCGTGCCTAAGCATAAAAAACCCAGCACGTGGATGAGGCCCGTAAAGACGTCAGAAAAAAAAAAAAAAGTATATCAGCAGTTTCCGCAAATGCATGGGGGTTTCTGCGAACAAATATTAGTTCAGTTTTCGAAAGACTGAAGCCGTGACTGCTGAACCATGATTAAGCAGGGATTTACTGTATACTGTATTCCTGTTATTTATTTTGAGATTTGGTCTCCACCAGAAAGGTTTTGATGTTGTACAGGAATAGCATATCACAATCATTTTAAATATTTATAGGAAACAAAACAGATTTTCTTTCTATTGAAAACATGAACCTGAAATGTTTGCGCAGTGATTGCAGACTTATCACTGATAAACTCCGACCTGAAGCTTTTGTAGAGTTTCCTCCAGGGCATCAACATCTCCCTCCAGCTGTGTGTAGCAGCTGAGTTTATCCTGCTGCTGTTCCAGCCAGTCCTTAAACTCATGCAAACAGTGCTGGTACTCCTGATGGGCCTGCACCAGCTCTTCTGCCTTTCCTACTCCCAGCTTTTAAGGAGAAATACATTACTGATTCATTAATACAGCTGAACTCACTAATGACTAAACACTGAGGTTTGAAATATACATAGAAATGTACCTGAGTCCGCTCTTTGATACTGTTATAACGTTCCTGTAAGTCTTGAATCTCCAGCTGGGTGACATAGTGCTCAGCCATGTTGGAACCTTTCATGGAGATGGTGTCGAGGACAGAGCTATGGCTCAGCACTTCCTCATACAGCAACTACAATAAACATACATATGTACAATACTTGTGAAAAATAGTAATCTTTTGTTCTTTACAGAATGCATACTTCACAAATTCCATTTTTTACAAATTCCACTTTTTTATGTTACAGTTTAAATGCGGAGATTGAAGGCAGTATATTGTTTGTTTACAAATATGTGCAGAGGGTGTATACTTTCAAAAAAAACATTTTATTTGACCAGGGCTGACCAAGCTTTTGCATATAACAGTATGCTGTATATGTTATTATAATTGTTCTGTCTGTTGTAGATAACAGCAAATATACAGTGTACAATACTGTATGTGATATGATATGAGGTATTTACAGAACGACAGTACCTTGGCTTTGCCCAGGTTGGCAGTTTTATCTCTCATCTCAGAGCACTGCTTGTCTGTCGAGTTGAGACTGTCCTCTACTCGCTCAATCCAGCTCACAAACTGGCGTACATCCTCCTGATAACTGGTCCACTGTGACAGAGCTCCCTCCAGCTGGCTGTATGATCAAAAATGCAACAATGTTCTATACCAGAGGCATAGTCAAACACATTCTCTTTAAGTATTAAGAGCGACTCCTCTGATGTAGTGAAACTGATGCTCTTAGATTTTCCCAGGAGGGAAAGGTTTTAATCTTTGCTCAGATAGAGCTGATAGGATGATATTATCCGGATACTGACCTCTTGCACTGAATAGATGCAGACTGTAGGGCATCCCAGGAGTCCTTCAGGTCCTGTATCTGTTTGCGGACAAGAGGAACCCCCTCAGCAGATGTGTTCCTCTGCACGGACTCACCTCTAGTTACCAGCATCTTCAGCTGGATCTCCTTCTCCTGGCGAGCTGTAAGCAAGGCCTAATAGAACAACCAAGTAACTAAAGTCAGTATAGTCCAGAAATGAGTAAAACTGGAATGAAGATCATAGGATGACCTCCCTATCAGTATACCTCAAGTTTGATCATCCTGCTGTCCAGAACATTCTTATCTGCTGTTGGAGTGCAGTAAGTCTGCAGCATGTGACTGGTGTCTGCCACCCAGTTCTGCAGCTCCTTCAGACCCTGAGAGAAAAGCTGGTGCTCTGACACAATCCGTTCAATTCTGGATGCTTTCTCCTGTTGGATGGTCATAGCACATTGCAGTAAAAATCACACCTGACATTTAGTCTGTAAGTAGTGCATAGTGTGATTTCATAATTATATTTAGCTAGCATTAAAGAATAACTAAAATGATGAAACTGTGAATAGGACAGTACTGCATGGTCATTCTGTTTCTTTATTCACTGTGAGTTGTCTTTGTTAATATGTGGTTAGGCCTGCAACATATCAAGACTTACAATACCCTATTCATGCAAAAAAAAAATGAAAAGTCTTAATATCATAAAGTATACAAATTACAGCTACACCATATATAGAAAATATAGTGTAAATGGAAGTCAAAACAATGATTGTCTATGAAATGTCAGAGACTTTTATGTCACAGGGTAAAAGTTTAGCCTTCCAGGCAGAAATAGGGTCAGATTGGCAGCAGGCAGGCTGACATTACCTTCGTAAGGTTGCTTAAAGCTAGGTAGTGAGCGGAGAGCTGCGAGACGCGGTGCACAAAGCCCTTTCCGGCCGTGTGTCCGTCCCACAGCTGCTGGGCCTTTTCTCTCAGCCTGCTCAGCTGAACCTCCTGAGAGGCCAACTCTTCAAGCACAGACTGTAAACGCACAGGCAAGTTAGCACAAGCATGCGGCTTAAGACACAACACAAGGGCTCTGCATCTTCGTTAGTAACACAGAAGGGTTAACATGACTACAAGGATGAAAGGACTGATGGTTAGTGTTACAGACACTTTGCAGCAAAATGACAGACAGCTTGTAGCAGCGCAGATTAAGCCATGATGCAAAAGCATGTGTGTCTAAGCAGAGTGAAACATGGATGCTTATGTTTGTAATGTATTAAACACTAGTAATTGATTACCATTATTATATTTACAGTACATTTATCATCTTCTGTGATTAGTTACATAAAAGCATGAACCAGAGTCTGAGCCATGTGATGTATGTTATATAAATCCATAAAACAATGATGACACCAAAATGGGGGAAAAAAAATTAAATTATGCTTGTAAAACCAGAGAGACATGGTTAGCTTTACCAAAAATCTAAAGGGTTAGAGTGTGGATTGAGTACATAGACTATAACAAAAGTTTTTGTGCATTTGATAAATGGAGGTGTTTAGGTGGGAAGAAAATTGGGAAATGTTTGAATGTTTTGAATAAAAACATGAAAAAAAAACAGGTAGAGTTATGATTATGCTCAGCTAGATGGCTTTTCTTGTGTTTTGAGAATGACAGCCTCACATAAAGCCACACCTGGAGCCTGTGGAGTTCATGTTTTTTGCCTGGGAGGTCATGCAGACGACTGCTGCTCTCTTGAACTGCTGCCTCTGTCTCATTCATCCAATCCTGCAGTGGCTCCACACTTGCCTCAAAGTCTCTCATCTGAGCTTGCAGGTTCTGTCAAAAAAGCGTACTTAACTAATTAGCCATCAGTTCTCTCTAATATTCAGACAAACATAAATAAATATCTTATCATTTTTTTTCAACACTATGTACACATTCATAAAACTGATACATAAGGAACACTCTACCAAAATTTGGACAAGGATTATGAATTGAGAAAACATTTTGGAAACATACCTGCAACGCAGTCTCTCTCTGATGCAGGTTTGTCATGAATGTCTTCCAGTCCTCTCTGGTGCTGTTCATTTTAGCTCGAATTCCCTCTACTCTGTCTTTAGCAGCAATGCTGGTTAGCAAGTCTCCACTCACTGCCACTGCATTCAGCTTTCCATGACCCTGCTCTCTGTCTCCGAGGAACTCCTTCCCATCACCACAACACAACACAATTTAAATCTGACCATAGATCATTTTCAATCAACTGCAGTACTTAATTACCACAACTTGTAAACATTTTCTGTGAAGAATTTTCATGAAAAGCAGTACCTGGATCTTCTGAAGACTAGATGAAGCCTCTGTGAGGTTTTGTGGGACATCAAAACACTTGGCTGTATTGATTTTAGCATTGACCAGCCACTGCTGAAAGTCTCGAAAAGCTGTACGGAACTTCTGCTCCAGTATCTTCTCTTTTCCCTGGCATTCACGAGAAGCCTGCAAACTGAGACTGCAGCAGAAACAAGCCATTCTAACTATGCCAAATAATACAAATTCTCATGCAGGCACAATATTTTGTCATACTCACCTGTTATACTCTTTGATGAGGGCAGACACTCTCTCAGACTGTGTTCCCAGGTCTCTGGAGAAACGGCACAGGTCATTCAGCTGTGACTTCAGGCTGTCTGACAAGGGCTCGATGTTGAGTAATGCTTCCAGGGTGTCCTTGTTAAAGTAAGAAGAATTTTGGTGAACTGCAACAGTTGTGTCATGAAAATCATAGTTTATGTGTTGTAAATCAGTTATGTTAGCAGCTTGTAAAGAGTGTTCACATGTCTGTAATTCTGTACTGTGCGGACTACCTTTGCAATCTGCCAGCCCTGCACAGCCTCCTCACTGGTGTTCATGGATGCCACCTGTTGCAGTGTATCACGACATCCATTCAGCCGACTGCTGAAGTCCTGCAGGTCCTGCTCCAGCTGTGCTGCCAAACTGCTGAATTCCTGCTCTGAACTGGCCATCTGAGCCAATGTGGCCTCTAGACCAGAGCACACAAGCTTGGCCCCATGCTCCCACTGTTCCCAGGTGGATAGCAAGCCGGCCTCCTCTCTCTCTAAAGCCTCGCATCCAACCGTGGATGTGTGGTCCCGAGCAGCAGCCCCACAGCGCTGCACCCGCGTTAACCGATCCTTGCCCTGCTTCCTCGAGTCCAGTAGCTCCTGCCATGCAACGGTGCAGTCAGATTTCACAGGATTACAATGAAAAGCTTTCTAATTGAGTTAAGTTATAAGAATTAAATTACGTGTCGCTGGAATAGTCATAAAGAATAGTTTCATTTAATATGAATGCAAAAGTAATATTACATTATTACTATTTACTCTTATTTACTATTTACGCCAACAGTAGCGATTACTTTTATAATGGAAGATGTATAATGTGCGTAACTCTATGTGGATAACCTTACCCGCACTTTAGAAAGCTTCTTCTGAACAGAAGATGCGTCCCCACTCATGTCAGACCAGCGCTGAAGCTCCTCTTTCGCAGAGGTCAACCAATCATTGAGCTCCCGCACGGCTTCCACATACTGCTCATGCTCTTTCACTATCTCCTTCATCTGCTGCACCTTACTCTACAGCACATCACCAAACAGGGCTCTATCAACACATCATATCTAATAGCAACACTGGTCAATGATTACTAATCATTATGAATAACTCTTTAAATTGCAAAGGACTCAACACTTTGATTCTTCACCAATATTATCACATAACTTACTACGGAGTAATGATCTACTTAGCCATAAGCCTTAAAATTAATAACATGATGTTATGAAGCAAGCAGAAGATGGAAGCACTTAGAGATGGAAAGCCATCATTTTTACTTTGATAACTGCTGTGATGTCTGAGAACTGGGTGCTGAACTCTGCCCGGGACTCTTCAGAAAAAATCTGGTCTCCAGTTTTCTCATGAAGCTCTGCTGATTTTTCATTCAGGCGAGTGAGCGCTGCTGAGTGGCCTTCCACGTCAGCCTGTATGGCCCGCAGTCGCTCTAGCAGAGAGATTTTCTCCTTTAGGCCAGGCTGCTGAGGCAGAGCCACCCCAACCTCCTGCTCCACAGACTCCATCCACTGGTGAAGCTGAGCTTTTCCCTCCTGATAGCAGCTCCACTGGGCCACGGTCCACTCCAAACGACTGTGCAGCCAGACAGGAACAAGCAACAGTGATGAACAATGATGTACTTAATTTCTATTATTTATTATCCCTAACTACAAGGGGTGTAAACCACTAAAGGTGGCATTACAACTTTGCAGATTTTAGAAAGTTGCAATAATATTACAATAATCTTTACAATAAAGCACACACTTATTATTGTCCAAAATAAAATTCTTTGGCTATTCCAAACACAATAAAAAACTTTATGTATTGTTTTGTCCAGCACTGTGTCAATATTTATTCCAGTCACACATGTATTGAGAATGTTGGAACTACTTTACAAGGGTACCAATTCTATAACTACTCTTACAAAAGGTTTATATATTGTTACATTTGACCATTAATTATGTTATAAACACTTTAAAATCATTAATATGCAGTTAAGACTCATAAACTAAAAAGTAGCTAACAAAATCTAAGGGTTAACAATATAGTGAGCTATGGATGTGAGCTTAATATTTGGGAAGCAAAAGGTCAACGTTGTTTTTTATTTACATGGTAAGCAATATAACCATACCTGTGACAGCTCATGGCAGCCATTAACATATTGGCCCAGGAATCTTTCAGAGTTTGGAGTTGAGAGCGAATGGTCTTCTGTTTGTCCTTACTGCAGTTCTTCACAACTTGCTCTCCTTTTCCTACTGTCATATTCAGCTTGACTTCTCCTTCTCCTTTCATTAACAAGATATCCTGCCAGACCACAAGCACAATCCTCAATACTACAGTACTTTACTATTCAAAAACTGTCAACTATTTACTGTTATCCACAACTTGAACCTCACTTCTCTGTTCTGAAAGATTATAGCAGAGACAACGGTGGAGTAGTAGTGAGTTTACTAACCTGTATTAAACCCAGCCTTTTCTCCAGAGTTTCTTTGTTGCCTGTGGTGCTGTTGAGCACCGAGAGTCTTTCTTGAATGTTGCTGAGCCAGGTCCAAGTGCTGTGCAACATTTCTTCGAAGGCCTGCTGCTCCTGCAGGCTCAGCTGGCAGTTGCGCAGCCGCTCTCTCACCGCTTTTAGGAGACTTTGCTGCTGCATCTG
Source organism: Clupeocharax schoutedeni (assembly GCA_037974565.1). NCBI lineage: Eukaryota > Metazoa > Chordata > Actinopteri > Characiformes > Alestidae > Clupeocharax > Clupeocharax schoutedeni. Next base: position 26,568,974 of record JBBPDH010000001.1, read on the forward strand.
CAGCTGTGTAGAAACCCGCAGCTCTGACCCACTGCCGTGACCTCCGTCACTCAGAGATTGAGCCTCCTGGCACAGATTCTCAAAAGAGTCCCTGCAAGAGAAGATAATCCATATCATCAACAGGGTAGCACAGTTACTCAGTCACTACATATTTCTGCATGTTTTTATCTTTCCATACACCCACTATTTATAGCCTCTAAGCAGACAACTGATTTCCCCACAATGCGCTCAACGAGGTCTGACCTTTCCTTTAGAGCTTCCTGGTAGAACTCCTCTACACGCTCTAGTGAGGCTTTCTCTTGGTCACCATGTTTGCCCTCTGGAAGCTCGGTGCCAAGTCTTACTTCCATACGTTCCAGCCACCGACTTAGCCTCTGCAGATGGTTCTCAAAGCTGCACAGATAAGAACATGCATGCACTGTATGGCCTGTTTCACACATACAGTCTCTGTGTGATAATTGATTTAGCAGGTTATTCAGTTATAGTGTTTGTACCAGGTAGCGGAACAGTAATCAAATTGTACAGAAACCTTTGAATAAATACATTTAATTGCCATCTAGAGTTTTCTTGTGATTTGGACACTTGTTTCAAGCCTGGTAGGCTGCAACTGTTCAACCAGTATTTGATTTTCATTTACTTTTCATTCAAATTGATTAATAAACTGTATTCTGTTGCTGCATGTACGCTGCATCTAGGATGCTCTGCTGTACTGTTTGGAAGCTCTGACCTGTTAAGATGTACACTGAAATTACACCACACAGAAATGGAATGTGTACCAACTGTTGAATTCCAGTTAAAAAAAAGAGCTGTGTAGATGAGCTGTGCAAATCAAATACAAATTAGCAATGATCCATTAGATTCACAACAGTTTCAACATGTGTGTTTCACTATAATAGAAAGTTCATATACAAAACAAACCAAGATAAAAGTTGAAAAAAGTGGAACACTTCACATGTACATACAATTCCTGTTGTGCCAGCACAACACCGCGTTTAGATAAATAAATACTGACTACTATAATTAACTAATACAATCCTATGTAATAAGAGAATAATATCTTAAGAAACCTGAGAACATACAGTGTGATGTAAGCAGGTTTGTATCCTCACCCACTGAGCAAACCAGCACTGTCCTCTAGGTTTTGCTGGTTCAGCCTGCACTGCTCCACATAACTGTCCCACTCCAACTGAATCGATGAGAGGCTCTGCTGAACCTGGCCCGCAGTGGCTTTGGGGAGGTGAAGTAGGAGCTTCTCTCCCTCCTGACACACTTGCATCAGACGCTGTTCTCCATCCTCAACCCGCTCCAGAGCCCCCTGCAGACACAGGAGTCATCTCACAGTGGGCTAGAGAAAACCCTTAACTGAATGTTGATAAGATCACTAATTACTATTTTTACTACACGCTGGATTAGCCCCAGACTGAGTTGAGTGAACTGCACGCTTTCACTTAACTTTACCTTCAGCTTCTGCAATTTGCGCTCTATCACACTGGTGTCCCCAGAATGGTCACAGCATTCTCTCACTATGTCCTTCTGTCCAGACAGCCACGTGTGAAACTGCTTCACAAGATCTAACACGAGATGACATGAATAAAGACGGTATGAACTTTCTGTGTTGTACATATCAAAAGAGAGCAAGTCACTTATTTCAGTAAGCAAGTGTTAACTCTCACCACCAAACAGCTGCTGTAGCCCATGCTGCATCGACCCCAGTCTTTTGACACACAGCTGATTGACAGTTTCATACTTCTTGATGAGGTCAGTTAAAGCAGAGCCGAGGCTAGTCAGTTCTTCAGAAGGATACTTCCTGCAAAGTGTGTTAAGGCTCTCTCGTGCTGAGTCTATGCTCACCTGCTGGTTCTGCAGCTCTTTCTGAATATCCTGCAAAATATGCAATACATACACAATTTGTTATACACAAATTATATAGCTATATAGTTATGCTGGCTTGATATAAACTCTTTTACTTGCTCAGTACAATCCACAAGAACCTACAATATCAATAAACAGCTTACCACATATACTACATGCAAATGTAAATAAAACAATATGGTATTTGTATTATTTAAAAATACATATCCTACTTAAGCCACCTGCTGTTACCCGCTAGAACAGTATATAGCCATTTTTGTACTTTTATTCTGCAGATCTCTTCTGGAGGTGAAGCTGATTGTGAATCCAGCACAGACCCCTCCACCTTCTTCAGCCACTCGGTCATCTGGGAGAGGAAGTCTTTAAGCTGTTTTTTCTGAGAGCAGAAATCTTTCAAGTTGTTCTGGGCTTGTTCACACAACTCCTGCACATTGCCTATCTTCTTTTTCAGATCAGTTTCCAAGACCTACCAGAGACATTTGTGTTAAAAGTCTGCAGACAAATATGACAAATCATTAACACTGCTCTAGGCTTGGAGTTAGAAAGAATACCTGCAGCACTGGCGGGGTGTCTTCGGTACCGCTCAGCTGTTTCAGCTCCGACACTTTTCCCTGTATATCGTCTAACCTTTTCTCCTTTTGTTCTACCTCGACCTACACAGGCAGACAGAAACTAGGTCAGACAACAATTATTTACTACAGTATGAGGTAAATACCTTATGTCCCCATCACATGCCTTGACTTTTGCAAGTCGGTTTTCAGTCTTCTGGCTGTCATTGAAGTTGTTGAGGCTGTCTGTGAGTTCCATTACAGAGTTGTTGGACCAGCTCTCAATCTCCTCACTGATACTGTAAATATTCTCCCATATCGATGAACTCTTTTTTAGATTCTCAAGGTTTTCCTCAATTCTTTCTGATACCTGTAAGTTCAAAGGAACCATCTTTACTTGAACTACATCACACATCCACATTTCCTCAATCAGTTCAATTAGTTTTATACAAGAACATTTCAAGTCATACTCACATCTAGCCACTGGTCCACAGCAGCATCCATTTCTGTCTTTATCAGTTGGGTTTGACAGTCTGGAATCTTGCTTAGTTCACTCAACAGCTGCTTTCCTTTACTAGAGAAGCGGTCGAGTTCTCCTTGATTACTTGATAATTCAGCCTTAACTGATTCATGCTGAAGAAACAAAGAAAGACAACAATCCCATCTGAAGTGTATGTGCCGCTGCAAAACTCTGCAGGGACATTGCATAGAAAATACATTTTGCAACGACAGATTATGCGTTGAAGAGGTTGTTTCCTAGTGCATCAATGACAGTTACCTTAGACAGTGATCTCTTGGTGTCTTCCTGGTCCTTTATAACTAATTTAATATCGGCCACAGCCTCTGCACTCTCCACTAATACATGAATAGAGGATTTCCGACTCTGGTAGTCCCTCATTAGCTCTATCATGGCATTGCACTGCTCCTGCCTAAAGCATGACAAATAAAAATGCATTAAAATCGGAAGACTAAATTATACACAATGAGAAAAATTAATGCAGGTGGAAAAAGCAAGCAACCTTTCTGTGATGAGGTTCTTGGTATCTTCCCAGGAGGTGTTAAGGAGGTTGATTTCCCTTAGCACCTCTCCTGCCAGCTCTGCGTCTCGCTGGGCCAGCTGCTGGCCTTTATCCCTCAGCCACTGCTCCTCATGCTGGTGGGACTGAAGCTCATCCTCTAGTTGGTTAAAGCATCGAAGCCTATCACAAAAATTTCATCATAAAATACATAATATGTCAGAAACAAAATAAAAATACAAGAAACAAAGACCCAAAGATGGCGGGATACAAACATGCGGACAGAGGAATTAAGTCTATTTACTAACATTAAGTATTTATTAAAAGCTTCTATTATTGCAAAAAATTCAATCAATTTAAGTATTTCCAATGACCCATGTCTATGTATGTCCACACTTTCAAAAACTCAAAGTACTGGATGTTTTTCTCTCAAATTCAGATACGTGATATGACCTGTAGTAACATTATCAATGAAACTAAATAAATATAATGTAAAGTACAGGATATCTTTCCAAAAAAACAAGATTGTCTGCACAACAATAACTATACCAAATCATAGTATATAAATATTCCCTCTTTAAAAAGCTTTCTCTAATAGTCCAGAACACTGACATTTCTGACACTGACATTCATTACCAGTGATAACGATGACTATCCATACTATCCATATATTCAAATATTATAGTACCTCTGCTGCAATGTGAGCAGGTTGGGCTCTTTGAGGCTCTGCTGGTCAGCCTTTTCCTCAATGTCCTCCACACTCTTAAGCAGCTGTTCTTTACGTTGTCTGAAGGAGCTCCACAATGCACCCAGAGCCTCTGCCTCGCTTTGTTTGGAGCCAAGCAGGGTCCTGACAGCATCCAGCTCTGCACTCAGAGAATCGGCTAGCGAGCGACATGAGGTGCGAGTCTCCTTACCATCCATCAAGTGGAGGTGGGCTTTGCACAGGCTGCTGTCCAGGCTGATTGCCAGCGTCTCTAGACGACTGATGTCAGGGACAATGCCCTCTAGGTCTCTCTGCAGTTCGTCCACTCTGCCTTTGTCCCAGCTGCCCGCACTCTCCACCGTGTGTTTTAGGCCCCGCAAGACGCCTGCTGCTACACTGTGTGTCTGCAGAAAAGCCTCCAGCTTCTCCACGCTCTCACCTCGCAGCATCACCAGCTGCTGGGCCTCTAGGTAGGGCTGCAGACTGTTCTCCATCTTGCTCTGCAGGAGATGCTGCTCCTCTGGCTCACAGGAGGCACAAAGGACATCAGTCTGCTGCTGGAGGTTCTTTCTTTCACCGTCTTGGCTCTGGAGCACCTCTGCCTTCTCCTGCCAAAGACAAAATTCAATGTTTGTGCAAAGCTTTTATGGCTAAAAAGGTTAAAAATTTATCATGTACACTACCAACCAAAAGATTGAATTCACTGTTTATTGAAACTATTAAAAAAATAATCTGCAGATAAATCCATTACATTTTGCTAAAATGCAAGTCTCAGGCTTAACAGGTTTCACATTATTTACAGGAAACTAGGAACAAATGCTAAGAAAAAATGCTGATTATGAACCATGTTAAATGTCAAAAGAATTGGTATAGAATAAAGATTGGAGTTACATCAATAAAATAATATGAAATTATGATGACTCTTCCAAACTTTCAACATTATTGTATTATTGATAACCTTTACATTTGATGTTCTTGCACCAATGATAAGACGCACCTTTATTTCCACAGCTATTGGCTGTAAATCTGTGATATTCACATGGGAGAACGAGTGAAGAGATGAAAGGAAAGACTCTCCCCACTTGCAGAACGTTTGCAGAGCTTTATCAAAGTCTTCCACTTGAGACAGATGGTCCTGAAGTATCTGGATTCTGTAATGACAAGATAGATTAGTGCCAACTGCTCCACTATAATGTCCAGAACATTTTTAAGACCAACAGATTTTGATGCAAGTCTGACCTGTGGGGTATTGCTCTGTTTTGTGAGTTCCATTTTTTCTTCAGCTGCTCTTGATCCTCTTCCAGTGCCTTCACTCGCTCATCTGATGTTGTGGGGTAAAGTGATGGAGCTTGGGCCAGGAGTCCCTTATACACTGATTCCAAGGACTGCAGCTCAGACTGCAGGTGCTAATAGAGAGAAAATAATTTCATTACTAACATCGTAGCTAAAGTGTCAGTGGCCTGAGATTTTATGACATTAAAAAAAATTAAGAATAACCCGTTGTGACTTACTTTCAGTTCCATCAGTTCTCCATCTAACTTTGTTTTGTCAACTATGAGATACTGACTGGCAGAGGAAGACATTGACTCACATCGCTCAAGACAGGACTGCAAAGACAACCAGTCTTTTTCATACCTGAGAGAAGATATTTACACAAAGATCTCAGAAGGTGTAGTCTCTTAATATGCAAAATCTATTGAAGGAATAGTCTGATAAAACTTCACATTTCACTAAAAGTAGTTGATCGGTCATGTTTTGATGTGTGGTGTCACTTCAGGTACACATATCTTGGATGATTATTTTGAGGTAATGGGGAAATAGTATGTTTTTTTTTTCATCTAGTGAAAGGACAGATGTCCATTAACAGAATATGATGGATTTGAGTGAACGCATAGTGAAAGTCAACATACTTCTGCCAGAGTGACAGCAAGTTCTCCATTTGGGCCTGCTTGTCTTTGGCCTGCTTTAGGCTCTGCTCATAGTTGTGCTGTAGATCTGTTACTGCTCTCTCTGCTTTCTCCCTTTCACTTAGTCTGCGGGCTCCAGCACACAGAGACAGCAATGTGGCCTTCAGTTTTTCCAGGGATTGGAATACATCCTGAGGACAAAACAAACATACCATGAGAAATAATGGATGAAAATGTATGCTTAGTTGAATTAAATACACTATTGTATGTTTTAAAATATATAAATCAAGAAAAATACCATGTGGTCTTGCAGAGCTTTGTATGATGTTGATGAAGACATACAGGCTGTGACAGGTGTGTCCAGTTTCTTCTGAATGTCATCAATCTCTGATTGTACCTTAAATAAAAGAAAAAAATATTAAGAGAAGCAGATTGCGAATGCATCAAAAAGCCACAATGTTGCATTTTAAGAAAAGTGAGAAATTAAAAGAAGTATTTGTGTATGGTATTTTAGACAACTTTTCCTTACATTCTGTTCTTTTAATTACTTTAATGAAATGCTCATAAAGTGTAAAGGAAAACACTCAAACACTGGAATAAAAAAGTTTATCATTAATGCCACGATAAACATAGACTTACTTGTTGAAGGTTGGTATTAAACTTTTGCTGGTGTGAGGAGCTCTCCTCCAACTGCCCACTAAGATGATCTACGCTCTCCTTGAGCTCTTCCCAGTACCTGCCAATCTGTGTTAGACGAGCTTTCATTCGTGCAGACTCGCCTGATGACACAAAGGGGGCTATTCTCTGGGACCTCTCCTCCAGACGGGACAGAACTTCTGCTCGCTCCTGCGACTCATTTCTCACAGTCTAGGCACCAAGGGAAACAGGAAAAGAGGAGACTACATTGTTACTTGACATCAAGAAAAAAATGTTTAATCGACATACTTTAAACCAGAAGGTGTACCTTCACAGCACTGATCTGCTGATCCAATGGTGCATTGGAGCTTTTTAGACCATCAACCTCTTTCTCTTTCTCAGAGATCCATGATGAGAACCTCTCAAATTCATTTCCGAATGAGTCCCACTGAGATTTCATGCCTTCCAGTGTCTTTACACTGAGAACAAGAGAGCAATCAAAACTTTAGATAAGATGTATACACACTAGCCACATCTATTAGCATCTAGAGCCTAAGGAACAGAGCTAGTTGCCCCAGCTTGTGCCCATAACAATAATAACACAAAAATCCAAAGCCTGGTAGCCACTAACTTACGGCTAGTTGTTTAGGAACAATGTGGCCAAGCCACTTAGTCATTTGGTGATACCTCAATTCTGTGAGTTTAGAGCCTCATGCTAAAGTGAAAAATTAGGTAAACACTACCAGATAAGTTAGCGCCCAGCAACCTGAGATGTTAGCTCAGGCTGTGGACTGAGTGAGCTGAGTGAAGCAAGCAGAGGTGTTTGAATGACAAAGTGATGTGGTGTCCAATCTTAAATAGCTTCCAAAGTTTATCCAGATTATGCTGGGAAGTGAATGTTTGAATGAGAACCAAACTCACTGCTTTGCAGACCACAGAGAGTACTAATAAAAACCCCAACAAGAGTATTCAAGCCTTCAAAAACACCCATACACTTGACTGGTGGATTCTAGCTCCAAAAACAATGGATGTAGAGATTCATGAGCTGGAGTCTCAAACTGGAGAAACATGCTGAAAGTGGAAAATTACTCTTTCTTGAGGTCAGCCTCAACTTTGTCCATTTGTTCACTGAGGGAACGAGCTTGACACTGGAGCAGAGACTGATTCTTGGGACCAAGTTGAATTTCTGCTGCCCTCTTCAGGAGCATGTTCACTTGCTTGGCCTCAGTCTCACCCTGTTTCAGCAGCTCCTAAAACAGCCAGTATAACATAGTAGACATTAAAATGAGAACAGGTTAAAGCTTGACATGTGCGTGAAAAATATTTTAAAATATCAAATATCAACTAAAAAAACAACATATTTCTAATGTCACCTTTGCTTGCTCTAGCTCTGCCATCAGGCTCTCTGGGTTACTGAAAGTCATCTCTCTCTCAGTGACTGTGCGTGCTTTGTTCACAAACTCCCCTAGTGCCGCCTGCTGGGTGTCAAACTCCTGCCATGCTGCCAGAGTTGCCTACCAATAGAGACAAGGAGAGCAGCTGTAGAAAAACTGTTGATATTTCTCCTATATAAAAATATTTCTCTCTTATTAAAGATAGAAGGGTGAAATATCAATATTATGTCATTCAGAGTGAAAAACAAGCAAGACTATTTCTGGGATATGATTACTGACCAGCTAACTATGTTTTAAAGCAACTGTGAATCTGCATCTTGACAAGTACTAACTGGTAGTAATATGTTTGCACAACCACAGTTCAATGCTCTACGTCGCTCTGGATAAGAGCGTCTGCTAAATGTAAAAACATAAACGTACCACAGCTACATTACTCTTGTAGCTCCAATGCAAAACTAAGCAAAACTGTGTAAATTAGATTTTAAACCAAACTATCACTTTAACTGAATGGAAAATTTGTTTCATAGCACATGGAAAGACGCCAAAAAAATTACACGGGGCTCATTGGCCTATAAAACAAGCATGAAGCCGCAACTGACCTCCAGGCTCTGCTCCTGTGCTTCCATGCCTTGATCCATCTTACTTAGAGTGGTCTCCAGTTTGTCCAGATCTTCCTGAAGACTCTCCCCCAGGCCCTCCTCAGTGTGGAGCTGCTGGCCACGGCTGATCTGCTGCTGCATGTCCTTCCTCTTCAGTCGGAGACGCTTCAACTGTTGCTGTATGATGGTAGAGAAGAAATGTAAACGTAATGTAATAGGGATAAAATGCATCAATGACTTTGAGTTAGCCTTTCAGGTATAAGAACTGGTACCTGGTGAATGAGCAGCAGCTGCTGAGCTTCTCTTACAGATTCACTGTTAAGGATTTTTGTTACTTCTGCCTGAAGCTCCTGCTGCCCCTGAATTAGCTCATCCAGAGTATTTCTCACCTCTTCCTGGAACTGAACACAGTCCCCAACCGCTAACACCACCTTCTCAGACTAAACATACACATGTACACACATACACACAGAGAGAAACACACATTGTTCTGTCAGAATGAAATACGAAACTAAAACTATGTTATTAAAAAATACAGCATCAATAATATATCTCAAAACATCAATGTAGTCATGTGGAAAGTATCTGGATTTTCAGCCTCATTTACTGATGTAAAACATTCACAGAACTGATCAATCATTTATTCAGATTCCTGAGAATCTACTTCACTCATATAACAGCTTGTCTCCGTTGTTGGTCTTACCTCAGAGAGGGAGGTAAGCAGGCCTTTGAAGTCAGTGGAGAGTTTGCTGAGGGCAGCTGCCTGTCTTTGAGCATCGCTCTCAGTGCAGATCTCTATGAGCACAGCCAGGCGAGATTTCAGCCAGCCCATGTTCCCTTCCTGCAGCTCAGCATCATTCCTCAGGCTCTGTACATGAAAGGAAGAGGTCCATTAAGATCATCTCTGCTTAAATATCCAGACGATCACAGTCTGCTATGTTTTTTCTTACCTCTATTGTAGATTTAACCTGGCTAAATTTACTGGGGTCACCTGCTCGATTTCGCAAAAGCCTAAGCTGGCTTTCTTTTGAAGTTAACCATGCAGACAGCTCAGAGAATCTGTAAAAAGCCAAAACAACATGCATTATTTAAGTTATAGAACATAAATCATACAGTAAATTTAACCATACTGCAATACAAACTACAAAGTGAAGCTTTACAGAATTCAAAGTAATTAGGTGATGCTTCGAAAAGTAAAGTTAAACTCTGATGTCTATTTATTTATTTCCAGTAACAGTGTATATTTGTAAATGTTTGAAAAAAATACCATACACCACACATAATCAAATAATTACCTGGTGTTAAACTCTTTCCACTTGTCAGGGTGCTGCATAAGTTTCTGGTGAGTGCTCTCTATGTCATCTTTAACCTCAGCAAAGGCAGTTCTGGCATTTTCCAGAATCTGGCGGGCCTGGTCACTCTCTGGCAGCTTCAAACAGATCTCTTCCATGTGCTGAAGTCTTTTCTCACACAATGTCTGAGGGCCCTTCTCTCTAAAAAAGGCCTACACACAAACAACAGACAGAATAACCTGAACCACCTATGCTGAAATGCAACAATACAGAGTTGTCACACTGTAATATTCAATATAAGTCTCTTTACTGAATATGCACATGTATTGAAAAATACATTCAGCAGAACGGAGAAAAAATAAATGACTCAGTTTAGCCAATGGCTAACACATTATAATATATCTATAAAATATATATAAAATATCTAATGCTAGCCAACAATCACATCCCATGGTTTTCTGTGATTAATCAGGATGAATCGCATTGTTATACTCAAAATTAAATAATGAATTCAAATGTAGTGGATTGTGCCATTTTATTTTAAAAGTACAGCTATATGAACAAAAGTGCAATACCAGTTGGTTTGCAAACACTTTAAATAAATAAGGTACTAGATAAATAAGGTTGACAGTCACACAGCTACAGTTCAAAAATTTCTGTAAGACTTAAACATTAATGTAATCAAATCAAATATAAAACCAAAGCAATTTACCACTGCCAGAACATTCATGTTTTATCTAGTTTGTTATAGAAAAACAAGGTACATGGGGAGCCAACTACATATGAAAGTCTATGTTTCTGAATGCAGTGTCATCAAAGTCTCTGTTGGTGTAATGATCAGGCGTCCCATTTTGTCCCATTACAGCCGAGACGTAGAGTGCTGTGTGCAGCGCGTACCCACCAGTTCAAAAAAACAACAAACTTCAAAATAACCTGCATTAACCTGTGATAGAATAATTGTCGGTGTTCAGTAAATAATGTGTTAATGCAGCCGTAAAAATATAATATGCTCTAAAAAGTGAAAATTAAAATACTGACATATTAACATGCAGCAGATTTTCAAGTACTCCTTATTACTACTGTACCAAACAATGCTTGAAATTGATATACCATTTTCGAATTAGGAATTCTGTAATGCAGAGCATGTATTTTAATGCCAGGATAATCTCACCCTGTGTTCTTTGACGAGTCTCTCGCTACCCATACCAGGCAGGCTGCGATTTTCACGGGCCAGTTCAGCCTGGCATTCCTGCAGAGATGCCATCAGACGACTGCGCTCAACCTCCACTTTCAGATTCAACAGGTGGTAAGGAATCTGTGTTTGTACATCCTGAGAAGAGATACTATAGTCATGAGACATCTAAAATTTCCATTCGCACATTTCCCTTGATTCTTGATACCGAAAATTGTTTAAACTACAATGTGCCTAGTATCAATGAGAAAAAGATTGTAGATATATTTATTTTGAACTGTAAGAAATGTCACAGGGATTAAGGGGTTGTGAACTATATGCTGAAAGAGTACCTGACCTTCCACTGTTTGTGCAGTTTCCTGACTGTTTCCTGCAGATTCTGCTGTTCCTGCTCAGGCAAAATGTCAGTGAGCTCATCACAGGCCTTCAGAAATGCATTAAGCACTCTCTGATCAAGCTGCCCAAAGAACTCCTGTGGAATTGCAAACAAACAAAAAAAATCCAACATATTCAACATAATGAACTTTGCGTCTATTTAAGGAACAGTATCTTCTGTTCAAGGTTTCTTCTTACGGTGTGCTTTTTGAGCAGGTCCTCTGGGTTTCCTCTCTCCGTCATAGAGCTTCGGGCTATTTTAAGAACCTTCTCCAGCTCTGAGCGAGACTCCTCAAACCGCTTCAGCAGGCTACTGTTGGCCTCCACATGCTTCTTCCATTCAGTGGTCTCTTTTATCATAGCCTTTAGGCAGATTAATATGGACAGTTATGCACTGATATTTGTTATTATGTACAGTCATACAGATTGGATGACCCTGAGAGTCCGCTATACAAGAACATAGTTCACTTATGTTCATGTCGACTGGTTACACTTGGGTCTTCATGTCTCAAGGAATAATAACTCACTTGTGAGGAGGTCTGAAGTTCTGCCACTCTCTTCTGCAGGAGAGATGTGTCCAAGTGGCCCAAGTTTTTGCTGCTCTCTAGGGCCTTCATTATGATCTGATGGTTTTTATCAATTACTGTAAGACACTTTTTACAGCTTTGCTGGTATGTCACAAGCTCCTACAAACAAAGAGATCCAAAGGACATTAGTCACAATCTTTTTTTCAGAACATGAAACTGAAAGTCTAATTTTATGCTGCATACACAGACATGAGCAAAATTTTGTTTTTGTGGAGTGAAAATATTTTCAGGTTTTGCAGGAAATGTTCTGCAAATTTTACTGCATATTTTTGCTTTTTTTCAATTATGTCAAATTCAGAAACTGTAATTATTAGGGATGCACCGAATATTAGGCCACCGAAAATTTTCGGCCGAAAAAGGCAAAATAAAAGGAAATATTTTTTAACTTGACCGAAACTTTTAACTTCTCCTGTCTCGTTCTGTTTAGTGTCTATCTCTGAGACTCTCTTTATCCTGTCTTTTGCAATTCGAAACTATGGATTTGATCAACTGGTCTCTGCAAGCGATTGACACCATCTTCTCGACGAGAAGCCTGGGTTCGGGGGAACCCAACTGTCCTGCAGGAACATTTGCGGCTGGATACGTGATGGACGGGTGGGAGAAGTGGTGCATCATTTTGGGAACCGTGGTTACTGGGATTCTGCTGATTGGATTATGCGGATACCTGGGACACCGTCGATTGATGAAAGCGGTCAC
>JBBPDH010000001.1:26616820-26627299 GCA_037974565.1 Clupeocharax schoutedeni
AGTGTAATTACAGCTTAAAATAGATATTTATGACTCAAACAATTTTGATAAGTGCCAAACTGGTTAAAAAATACAGAAGTAGCTGCAGCTTTAGTGTAGTTGTTTGGTAAAGTGGTTAGGCCAAATAAATGAATCACAAATAACCTGAGTGTTTCTGCCAATACCACTCATAGGCTAATATGCTGCTCTAATTTCAGAGGCCTATTACCACTATCTGCTGGGGTCACCGGGACTCACGGCTGTTTTTGGCATGTGGGCCAGCCCTGTACGTTGTGCGTGTGGAACACAGGGTGGCCAGCCTCCAGCTGCTGTGTCAGCAGGGTATAGCCAGTGCCCTGAGAGAGGAGAGAGATGTCGGCAAACTGAACATGCCCTCCCTCCTCTGTTCCTATGTTACCAGCGCATTCATCCCAACTATCAAGGTACATAACAATACAGTAAGCCCCCAAAATTCACAGGGCTACGAATTTGTGATGTGGTTAAAAAAAAATCTTAAACACCTTCTTTTATAGTACGTACCCTAAAAATTGTGCAAATTGTACTAGTGATGTCTTGTATAATATTCATGGCAATAACTTGAAGCTCACATTCTCTTTGAATCACTTGCACATGTTCAAGTTTGTATTGTCTATTGTCCTGTCTTTGTTTATTAATAGATAGTTAAAATAGAAACTTTAGTATTAGTATTTAAGTGTAGCTTTATATTTATGGCTAGGTTTTATATTCTCAGAATTGTGAATTCATGGGGAAACATTGCATTTGGTATATCCCAAAATATCAGAGAAGTATTTAAAACAGCAGCACTGAAAATAATTCAATATGGTTCCTTCTTCTGTATCTACAGCCTCCTATTCCTGATCCAAACAACATTCGTGACTTTGTTAGCTACCCCACAGCGGGAAATGAGAGACTGCACTGTACTATGAAGCGAGCAGAAGATAATCCAGAGGCTGGAGGGCCGTGCTACACCCTATATCTGGAGCATCTTGGAGGCCTGGTGCCTATTCTCAAAGGCCGTCGAATCAGCAAACTGCGTCCAGAGTTTGTGATAATGGACCCCAAAATGGACAGTAAAACAGGTTTAAATTAGTTATCTTTTTTCCAGATATTTTCAGATACAGCAAGGCAGCTCATTCTAAGCTAAGCTTAATTTCTCTTTGAATTTCAGATGAAGTCTGTGTGAACGGTATGATATCCTACATGACTGACAGCTGCAACTGCTCTGACTCCAGTGACATTGAGCTGAGCGATGAGTGGGTTGGAAGGAAGTCTCCAAAGCTTTCCAGAGGAAACAGGTCCCCTAAACTTCCCAGGTACTTTGTTCCTCCTGACATATATATAAAATACATTATTAATATTCAAATTAGAGATTAACAATAAACTGATATTCTATTGTTATCGTAAATTGCATAACAGTAGGTCAGCAATATGTACAGTAATCCCCCAGTTTTATGCGGATCAGGAGTAGTGGATCCAGTCACACTGATATTTTAAAGAACCAAACTCATCATTTTCTGCGAAAATCATCACAACAGTGCGAAGCCTGCACATATTCTCGTGACAATGTGTTTGGGTTTTTTTACACATTTTGTAACATAGTAATCCAATACAAATTCAGCTAAATACAGTATAAATCAGTGTAGGGGGTTGCACGGCCACATCCAGGCACCTTCTGGACTGGTCTGTTCGGGCTGTGTTTTTTTTTCTTCTAATTTTCTAATTTAGTGTGTTTCAGAGAATTCCATATTTTTAATTTACAGCTACTAATTGTTAACAAAGTTTGCACAGTCAAAAGAAGCTGGTTCAGGATTCATTTCACTGTAACGAATCTTGAATCTTGAGATATTGGCTGCAATCTTCCTGTTCTCGTGTTTTCGTTTCGTTAATCTAAAAGCCCTACGATGCCTCCTGGCAATGCACCTAAGCGCAAGAGAAGGTATAAGACACTGGAGGATAAGGTTGAACTCCAATAATTTGCTACCAGATATGATGCAGAAGGTACAGAATAACCACAACCAGGGCCATCAACAGCACCAAAGCCTGAAGATTTTTGAGCTAGTAAGGGATGGTTTGCTCGTTTTCAGAAACGATTGAATATTAAATGTGTTTCTCTAAGGAGAGGCATTGTCTGCCAACAAAGAAGCTGCGGAAAGGTACCCGGAGACCTTTAGGCACATCATGGAGAAGAAGGGATACAAGCCCAAACAAGTTTTTAATGTATTAAGCTGAGTTGAAATTGAAGTGTTTTGGATTCAGTAATTTTTTCTTAGAAACGGACTAATAATTGTTGTGGAAATTTGTGGAAACTGGACATATCCACATTTCTTTTGCTTTTTTTCATTGCAATAAATAATTCTGCATGCATTTTAGTGCTAAATTATTAAGAAAAATATAATGTACAAATTTTGTAACATATATATGAACATAAATTCAGCTACATTTCCATATAAAATGGAACACAAAGAAAACACTTTTGGGATGGTTAAATATGCTGTACTCTAAAAAAAAAAAAAACAGCTTGGAATTTCTTCACCAGCTGCACAGAGGTCTGCGTCTCAGCAGAGAAAGACAGGCGGACGGCCGTCTTGCATCAGACAGTTGTTTTTTTGGGTTTTTTTTTTTTTTCAGAAGTACAGATTGCCAGTCAGTCCCTGACTCATCTTGAGTGTTTTTTAAACCCCAGTAGTTTTATTACTGTATTCTGTCACGGTGGCGGGGGCTAATCCCCCGGGACCGAGAGCTAACATGGGAAAAACGAGCAGGATGCCGGAACTCCATGCAGTGATGTTTATTCAAATTTAGAACAGAAAAGGAGCGCCAGGGCTCAAAGTAAAACTAGGCGCAAGCCAAAAATGAGATGGGGTTTCTCACAGGACACACAAGCTCATAAATGACGAAACACAGACAAGAACTGAACAGAAGAAACAATCTTAAATACAGAGACTCATTACACCTAAACACATGACAGCTGGAACAGAAAACACATAACACATGGACAGCAAATTAAGTGACTAACCAAAACACACCCACAAACCCCACACTCCAAAATAAAGCCCCCAAAACCCAGAACAACAACAGAATCAAAAAAACTGAAAAGCAGCAGCCTCTGATGGCCGCTGACCAAACCGTGACATATTCTAAATTAAATTAAGAGGCTGTTGAGCGCAGTCGCCATCCAATGTCTGTGTCTATACAATAAGATGCGCCGTTGATGAACAGTAAATTATTCAACTGTAAAAATTATTTGAGATTTTTGAGATTTTACATTTTACTGTATTTTTATTACTAACAAATTTATTACAGTATTTACCTGTTTATACCAAAGAAAATATCCATGCATGAATTACAGTACATACCTAATATTGTCGTTAAGGGTAATGTATTAAACTGAGTTTAAAATGAACTCATGAAATAAATGAAATAAAGTGTTCGGGGAGCATATTTGGGGGCGTATTTAGGGTTTACACTATTAAAATAGGCAATTTAATTAACCAAAACACAATAACGTGGTTTTTCATTATACGCGGGTGCTCTTGGAACGCAATCCCCGTGAATAACGTGGGATTACTGTAAATACCTGCATCGATCATAAAACAAATTAGTTGTATAGTAAATGTAAACAATAAACAGCCACTGAAATCACTCATCACACAATCACAAAAATAATTTTTGCAATGTGTTCTTGCTGTTTTGCATTTTGTCAGTTCCAACCTGCAAAATCTCAGACCCAAACAATTCTGCCCACCCGTAATTATAACCTGCGTATTTTCTGTGCTCCTTTTATTGTGTTGTATTAACTAGAATTAATATGGAATCAAGAAAATCGCCCAAGCTTGCCCAAGCACCACAAGAAATGTCCCGGTCTCCAAGATTACCAAAGAAACCTACAATACGGTCTCCAAGTCTCACTCGTCGGGAATTTCCAGTAGATGGAATGAGTGAGGTAATAGAACAGAGATTGTTGTAAACTGAATTCTGTCCTCCATTTTTTTTTATGTCTACATTTTAAAGCTGTCAACATGTTTGCCTTTCAGCATAATTACCTGGCTCAAGTCACCTCAAACATTTGGGGCACAAAGTTTAAGATTGTAGGTCTTGCCTCCTTTCTGCCAGCAAATTTGGGTGCAGGTAAAAAAAAACCCTTTATCTGTGAAAATCGGTTTGTTTTGATGGTATGTTGTGTCACACAGGTTTCACTGTACAGTTCATCACTGTTATGTCTTTATTACGTTACAGTCATCTACAAAACCAGTTTACTGCACTTGCAACCACGTCAGATGACGATATATCTACCAGAGGTCCGTAAAATTTCCCCAGACTTCATGAGCCTACCAGTCTTCAATCCTAACGTGTTCAGTGAAGATGAAGATGATTTACCTGGTAACTTTTATATAATACCTACAGGTTTTAAAATTATTGCCGTTTTCAAAAACATTTGAAATATTGAATGCTTATGTGTATAAAACATTAATAGTGTGACACCATGCTTTTTTCAGTGATGGGACCCTCTGGGGTGTCAGGTGATAATCCTCCCTGCACAGTTAATATCCCAATTGCTCCTATACATAGTCCTGCTCAAGCAATGTCACCGACTCAGAGCATAGGACTTGTCCAGTCTCTTTTGGCCAATCAAAATATTCAGCTTGATGTCCTGACCAATCCTACAGCCACTGCAGCTGCAGCTACTGCAGCTGCAGCTGCAGCAGCGGCAGCAGCCAACACAACAGTTCCTGATCATAGTCCAGACAATGTAACAGCACAGTATACTGTGCCAACAAGGTATACCAGCCCTGGACAGGTCATTTTCAGTGGCCTTCAAATGGGCAACCTTTTGAGTGGGACACTTCCACCCCCGCCACATCACTTGCCACCGCAACCTCATCAGCAGCGACAGCCACAACAGCAACAGGATGATCATCATCATCAACCATCAAAACATCAGACTCAAACACAGCAGCAGCATCTGAAGTTGCAGCAGCACCAACAAGTACAGCAACAGCACCAATCACCAATGCAGCAGCATATGCAGCACCAACAACAACTGCAAACACAGCATCATCAACAAATTCAGCAGCACATACAACAGCAGCAAATGCAACAGCATCATCAGCAAATGCAGCAGCAGCAACAACTGCAGCAACATCATCAGCAAATGCAGCAACAGCAAGTACAACAACATCAGCAGGTGCAGCAGCAACAAATTCAACAGCAGCAGCATCAGATGCAGATGCAGCACGAGCAAATGCAACAACAGCAGCAACAAATTCGGCAACAGATCCAGGAGATGAGGCAGCAGCAACAACAGCTTCAGCAGCAACATCAACAGATACAGCAGCAACACCAACAAATGCAAAGGCAACATCAACAAATGCAGCAGCAACTCAAGATGCAAATGTCCATACCACCTCCTCCATCAGGCTATGCTTCTATTTCCATGCATCAGCTCCAGATGATGCCTCAGATTCCACATCCGGACCAACCGCCAGAAAGAATAGAGCAAACACATACTCTGAAGGCCCCTTCTAGACCACAGTCATTTATTGAAAGTGACACCTCTCTTGAGCTTCAGATGCGTAAAATGAACCCACCACCACCATATCCAGGGACAGTGGTATCTGCAGCAGCTGCTGTCCCCCCTACAGTCCCTCCGGGCCTCATGGTTAACAGTGAGAATGCTAACACACTGTCAGCAGATGCATGCTTAACTAAGGATGAGTTCTCTCTTCACCCAGTGGGCCTCCAGTACCCAACTCCATTAGGTTATGAAAGGATTACAACTTTTGACAGCAGTGGTAATGTAGAGGAGGTGTGTCGACCCCGGAGACGTCTCATACGGAACCAGAATGCCTATGGCATGCAAGGAATGGGCAGTTCAGCTACACTGAAAGTCACCTCGTCTGAAAACAAGAAGGTCCAGCTTCCTTATAGCTCAGCAACCCTGAGCCGCCTTTCTGTGCCTCGTTACTCCATACCAAGTGGAGATCCGCCACCATACCCGGACCCTGCCAACCAGATCAATGTCATTAGGAGTCCTAGCCAAAGGATTGACAGCAGTCTTATCCATGCAACTCTGCGACGGGATCGCAGAGAAACTGCTCTGAAAATTTCTCAAATGGTGGATTCAGTAAGAACTTTACCAACCAAATCCAAAGTTAACAGTCCCCTTGCGCTTTCTTATCAGCCAAGGCTTCCCACAGCTTTGTACACATGCACTCAGTGCAGCAGTAACAGCAGCAGCACTAGCGTAAGTGTCAGTGGTGGTGTGAGCAACAGCAGTGGCATTGCAGGTGGCACTGTAGTGCGACAGGACTTTCCCCCTGGCAAAGGGGCCCAACACAGTACTATTATTGTGCACTCTAAAAGTGCTTCACCTCTGGCCTCTCAGTCCTCTTACAACCTGCTCAGTCCAGTTGAGAATAGCCGAGACAGGACTGTGTATATCAACTCGGCCTTTACTGAAGATGAGACACTAAACCAGCAGTGCCATTTGGAAAAATCAGTGCGCCATTTAACACTTGGAGATGTGAGTTTAACAGTAAAACGGCCACCACCTTACCAGTGGGATTCTCCTGCGTCAGACCAAATGTGGATGCCACAGGATCAAAATTTATTAACTAGCCCACCAGGACCTCATAAACCACCCCCACTTTTACTCAGCCAGGCACAGCACTTAGACATAACCCAAATGCCTTTTGTTCTCTCAGCAAAACCGCCCTCCAGTCCTAGTGCTATGACCCTGCCATCACCTTATCAAATTTCTCTTTCACCCTTTCCTCCTGGCATGGGCCATGGTGGACCTCAGCTCCAGCCTTTGCAAAGTCCTCCACAGCCATGTGGGACAAGCAACATGGCGTCATCCGTTCAATTTAGTCAGCAGGATCCAACTCTGGTTTTGCCCCCTGGTTATGCAAATAATATGGCCAATATGGCCTGTTGCCCACTGCCACCCATGTACCCTGGTGCCAGCTCATGCACCAACCTTCAGCTACATCCAATGGCCTTACATCCCTGGAGCACCTACAGTGCTTGTCCTCCCCTGCAGGACCACTCTGCAACTTTACCAAGTAAGATGCATCAGGTTTTGGAAAAACCTGTTCTCTCACCTCCACCTCCTCCTCCCCCACCTCCTCCCCCGCCTCCTCCTCCTCTACCCCCTCCCCCTCCTCCGGCTGAACTCATGAACCATCAAAGCACTTCAGAGGTGTTAGCTGACTCTGGTGAGAGTTTTCAGGAACAGTCTTCACTTAATGAGAGTCCAGTACCACAGGGGGCAGACCGGTTCAGCAAAAAAAATCGGAAGAGACTTGACAGCAGGGCAGAGGAAGCAAACATGTCCACTGTTTCTGAGAGCAAATTGAAAAAGGAAGGCCGTGCACTTTCTGACTTTAATTCTCTCATATCCAGCCCAAGGCTTGGAGTCAGAGAGAAAAAGAAGCCTAAGGGACAGAAGGAGCAGCTGAACAAGGCCAAAAAGTTGAGCAGGACCACAAATGAATTCCAAGACAGCTCAGAAAGTGAGCCAGAACTTTTCATTAGCGGTGATGAGCTAATGAATCAAAGCCAGAGCAGCAAGAAAGGCTGGAAGAGTAAACGCAGTCTGCGCACAGCAAACGAACTGGAGGAGATTAAGTGCCGCAAGGCAAACGAGAGGGAGGATCGGGGCCTTGGCAGTCAAGGCTTTGTATATGTCATGGCCAACAAACAGCCCTTGTGGAATGAAGCCACCCAAGTCTACCAGCTTGACTTTGGAGGAAGAGTGACTCAGGAGTCGGCAAAAAACTTTCAGATAGAGCTGGATGGACGACAGGTAAGGCTTTGTTGTGTTTTGTCTTTTTTCTTAATTTATACAAGTACTTGATGTTGGTTCTGTTAGTAATCATGTTTACTATACTTTGAAATAGCACACCTTTCCTAGATATGTACTTGGTGTTTTGTTGGAAAGTTTATTGAATGTTTTAGTTTTACATAGCCTTAATATCACAGGAATATGTATTATAAAGTTTAATGACTTATCTTCTGTTTCAGGTGATGCAGTTTGGCAGAATTGATGGTAATGCATACATCTTAGATTTCCAATACCCATTCTCAGCTGTGCAAGCATTTGCTGTCGCTTTGGCCAATGTGACTCAGAGGCTTAAATAACACAGTTTCCATCGTCTTGTTTAAGACAGCACAGTTAATGTTTCTTGATTGTTAGAAAGGATATGCAATGCTCTGTGTTGCCATAAAGTGATAGGCTTCTGCATCTTTTGTGCTGGGACATACAGGTAACAGTCAGGGGAATTTGGTCAGTCAGAGACAAAGTATGCTGTATAGGTACAGCAGTGGTCAAAATGAGAAGACAAAAACCATCAAGTTGAAAGACAGCTGGAAGACCTCTTGAAAAAAGATTTCAGAATGAATAAATTTGAGCTAGTACAGATTATTTCTTAGTTATGATTTTTCTTTTAGCGTGTATGTGAATATGTTTTATAACATTGATATATAAAAGACAAAAAAAATAAGTGCATGCAAGATGAATACCCTATAATGATAGGATTTCCTTATTGAGGACCTTTGCTGCAGATTTTTTTTCCTAGTGTGATCTGTATTATAAAATTGGCAGATTATTTACCACTTTCTACAAACAGGATAGTGCCATAGACTTAAATTTGGTTTTGTCTGTTACTGAGGTGCCTAACCCTGCACCTCACAGAGTTTAGTTCCAGCCCTGAACTAGCACACCTGATCCACTTCAGAGAGGCCAGAAACATTCAAACATTAGATAATTACATTAGGGTTTAATTTAGGCTTGAAATTAAATTTTGTAGGCTGGTAGATCTCCAAGTGTAGGGTTGGGTTGCCCTGTGACGTGTAGTCATACCTCAGGCATTGCTTACATTATTCAATGTGCCATTGCTTTCACCGTTTTCATAGTGAACATGTGTCTTCATTTTTAAAATACAAAGTCTGGCTCATCTTATTTTACTGTGTTATTAGCAATGTGTTATGGTAGCGGTTATCCCTGTAGAAGTATTAGATAGATGTTTGGAGGTCAGACCAGAAGATGTTACAATATCATTTTAATCACTGTAAAGTGTAGAATTTAAAAAAATATCGCCACATCACTGAATATCACCACCTGACATAGAATTGTAAGGCTACCTAGCATTTGGATTTTAACAGTACATTCACAAGGTCACTAATACAAAATGCATATAATTCATTTTGGCAAGAAAAATCTACGTCAGTCTGAATACAAATGATTTGGCACTTTAATTTTGATAGAGATAATGGGTGATTATAAGAACGCACATAAAACTGAATCACCGCTACACTCATGGGCGGGGTATGATATTATTTGTACATTGTTTTAATCTCACTTTGTAGGAAAAAAATCTTGGCTATTTGATCAGATTTATTTCTAATTTATTTGTAATTGGGCAGCTTTCTGGCCACAAAATATGTTGCACTGGCTAGCCCTTTTAGTCCGGTTCTCCCGTGCCTGCAAAACTGGCTTTGTGTATGTCGATTATCATAAATCGGTAAAAAGAGTAAACATGTTTTATTGTTTTGTTTAATTAGCGATTTACTTATATTTACACCCTTTTCTTATCAAATTGTATCTGTTTTGTTCATTTTGATATTACTGGTGTAAGCTGAACATTTGCTGAGAGTTACTGTGTCGACAGAAGGTGGCTGATATGAGCATTCTCTTGTTCTTGGTGTTGTACATGAATTGATGAGTTGCAAATGCAGCAATTTCTAATTCTATTATACTGGATTATTCAGGCCCAGTTTGAATTGTGTGGAATGTGAGGCTTTAACTGTGCTATTGCTTTATTATTGTAATGTACAATAAACCATAATAAGCTTGTCATATTAACTCAAGGATGTTTCTCAAGCATTTGATGAACAAACAGAACATTCCTCACCACAATAAAGTCAAACTAGTTTAAAGACATGGGAGATGTTTAACTATTTATATCTATTTCTAGCTTCCTTTTCATTTACAGCCTATTACAAAATTGTTTACAGTCAGACAGACATGCATGGACGCCACAGTTCTGTGGGTTCCAGATGGCTGCCAGAGGGAGTTTGCGGGTACATTGGATTTTCCTCATGCACTTGCGCCCAGGTTCTACCATGTCTTACACAATAACATGACACCCTGTCAGTATTATAAATTCCTTTCTCACACTGAAGACCAGTATCCCAGCATAACCTTTATTTAACCAGGCAAGGCATTAAGAACAATTACTTATATAGAATGACAGCCTGGCAAAACCCAGACTAAAAACGTATATATGTAGCATTTACATACATTTACAGCTTGGATACAGATTAACTTTATTCAGCATAATAAAAAATCGCCACGACTGCCAGCTCACAGCTATGTCTCTAGCCTAGCAGTCACAAGCTGTAACTGAAGGAAATCTGTGTGCAAGTGCCATACTAAACCTCACAGTCGCAGATACCAGATGTGCTGCTTAAGCTTCC
>JBBPDH010000001.1:26633376-26647442 GCA_037974565.1 Clupeocharax schoutedeni
TCACCACCTGTAGGAGGGGCCAAGGGGTTCGGGTGCAGTGTGAGTTGGGTGGCAGCCAAAGGCGGGGTCCTTGGCGGCTGCAGAAGCTAGCTCTAGGGTTCAAGGCCTTGGATTCCAAATTTTCCCACACTCCAATCTGAGCTTCTATGAGAGCAGACAAATGAGTAACATACATGTAGGCCCCATTATGAAACTTGCTGTAAAGGATCCACTCCTGAAGGTGTACCAGATCCCCTCTCTGGTCTACACAATGTTAGGCAGGTGATTTTAATGTTATTGTTATGGCTGATCAGTGTAGATGCTGTGGTATTACCTTCTCAAATTTCCAGGTATGTGTTGGCCCCTCCTCAGTTTTAGTGTTCCACACAATGATCATACCAGCATTGTCTGCAGAAAACATCTTAGTTCCTGTATCAAAAAAAACATTAAAACTGCTGCTTATCCAATCACAATAAAGCATAATAATAACAATTAGTCATTAGAAAATAAATTAATAATAACTCAAATCCGAAGAAGCTTTACACATAGGCTAAACATTAAAATAAGATTAATCAAACTGATAAGGACATGGAACAAATAGCAAAAACAATGAGGACCGACTCAGGATGTGGGAGAAGAGGCAGGAGAAGCACAGAAGCACAGAAAAAAATTGCTTTCAATTGAGTTTCAAAAACAGACAGGGAGGATGTATTACAGAGAAAGGGAAAGGGAATTACGTGGGTTCATGTGCTCCAATACGAAACGATCTGCCACCCGTGGAAGAAAAATTTGAGAAGTGTAAGAAGGGCAGTTCCAGAGGAACAAAGTGAATGAGCGGGATTCATGCAATAAGATAAGTAGGGACATATAATAGAAACAGAGAATCTACCTTCGTTGTCAAAGCACAAAGCATTGATGAATGTCTTGTGGCCTTCAAACTCTTGCAGAAGTTGTCCATTTACATCTTTCACTTCTAAATTCCACACCCGAAGCAGGCCGTCATAACCACCCGTGACCACCAGGTTCTGGGTGTGTGGGTGATACTGAGCACAATATACAAATGACGGGTGAGGGAGAATCTTCTGGGCAAGGCTCTGGAGTCTTTCGACATTCCATACTCTGAATGATGTAAAGGGGGTTTGATTATAATGCATATCTTTCAGCTCACAAACTCATGCTAGTTGTTAACAAATATTGCACAAAGGAATTTTTACCTGACTGTTCCATCCGAGGATGCTGAAAGCAGGCATCTGCCATCTCTGGTCCAGCAGAGATCATAGACAATACTTAGGTGGCCGTTAAAAGAGGTCAAGACTTTGCCTGAAAGGATCTCATACACTACAGAAAGACAATAATGCTGGAATCAACTATTTGGCTAAAATGTCAGTGATTATTGGATGTTTTCACCTCATATATCAGCTTATGCAAACTATTCAAGAAATATAAATAAAAGTAAATGTCGACTGCTGTACAACTTAAATATCTACAGTCGTTCACAGTTTAAACAGGAGGATACATTTGACAATATATTTTGCAGCTGATATGTCAGTTACTCACCTACAATAGGGAAAGCGTCCCTGTCCACACAAGCAGCAGCCAGGGCCCTGCCATCATGAGAAAAGCGCAGAGTAAAGCAGCCCATCTGGCCTCCACGGAATGACAGCATTAGCTTGTTGGGAATCCGGCACACCTGGCAGCATAAAAGATGTTAGCTTCCAGAATCTCAGATCATAATTATAATAATAGCAACGATTACAACAATGGCAAAATTGTTGTTATTATTATTATTACTATTAGTCAGTGAACTGTCAAAAGATTTTGTGATAATAAATGAATGATAAAATACCTGCCCAGGCATACGACTCCACCTAATGACCTCAGATTTGCTCTCTAACTGTTGTGTTGAGGTGTTCTGGGAGAGTTCAGTATGGAGCTGACTGTATGAGGTGCTGCCCCTCTCCTGCTGCAGAGCCATCATTGAGCGGATACCAGGGTCCACCTGTACATCGTAATCATGCAAAAACACAGTAAATTTACATCCGATAATCATGTCACTTCCATCTTAATTTAGTTGAAATACGTAAGTCCCTACTTGTACTTACTTGTAACATACAATTTCAAAACTACACAAAAACGAAATATATCTATCGCCTACTTTTCATTTTTCATCCTAACTCTGCACACCATTATTCATCAGCCTTTTTTATATGTTTTAGGATTGATAAGTTTTGGGATGTGAGAGCTAGATTTATAGGTTTGTAAAGTGTATGTGTGGGCTCACATGTTCTGGTAGTTTGAGGCCTTTCACTGTGACATAAAGAGTTGAGGCATATCTGTTCCTAGGGAACTTGGACCACCACTGAAACACTTCAACTGTTTGTGGGACCTTCTTTGCTCTGGGTGGAGGGCAGTAGAGCTGGAGGCGCAGCTTACTGTCAGTGTTCATCACACCGTTGGTTCCTACAAGCTAATAAAAAAGAATCTTTTACAAGATATTTAGAAAGATCAATTTAAGAGAAATGTGGTTAAGCCATATTTACACAAAAAGCTTATAGGATTTTTAAAAAATACACTAGACAACAGTAAACATAAACAGGCAACTTCTGGTACCTTCAAAAAAGCCCAAGCAATTTTACGAAATCCGCTCTCATGCTGATCAGCAGAGATATTTGTTCTTGCTTCTTCCATGCTGATGAAGTCAAGAATCTATAACACAGTGTTTACTCTACATTTTGAGCAACATTCACAATGGCTAACACACTAAATGATCACAAATAAATGCTGGCTCACCTCGAAAAAGAGGATCACCTGTGGACACTCTTCATTGTCTTGAAGGAAATAACCAAATCGTTCATTAAAGAGGATCTGCTCCTCCCACTCTGGGACTGTTGACTTGTTTTTCTTAAAGTCAAAAGGCTGAGTTATGATTGGAAGGATGTGCTCAATGTTGTCGTGTTCATAAAAGGAAGACACTCGACGATGGCTGCGTTCAAAAGAGAAATTGTAGAGGCATGAGTACATAGAAATGGCAGTTCCTAATACCAATGTCTCTTGGGCAAGGAATACTGGTAACCCATTTTAGGCCTACTTTCTGTTTTGTGTTTATGACATAGATATGACAAGATATAGATCCCCACCTGTCTTCTTTCTTAACATACTGTCCAGTAATCTCATCCACAACATGGACTTTGATCATGGGATGGGACACCAGAAGGTCAGTCTTGAGTCTGTCTGTACGATGAATGTAAACACCCAGAACCAGACTGTCGTCAAAGGCCCGTCTCTGAGAAGGTTCCACCTCTGTCTGAGTGTCCTCAACTACTACTTCATCCAAATCAAAGAGCAAACATGAATCAAAAACTGTCGAAAAGCATGGAACCAGAACTATACATCTGGTGAATCTCTATTCTAAGAGCTTTAATTTAGATATAAACATTCTAAGAACTTTACTGTGGATATTTAATAAATGTCCACTACAAAGATCAATGGGTATTACATGTCATACCTTCCTTTTTTTTCTTTTTCTTTCTCTCTTTGGGTTTTACTGCATCTTCTTTGTCATCCTCTGCAACTTCACCTTGGATACTTTCCTTTGACTTCATTTGTTCAGTCGTTAACTCAGAGTGGCTTTGGTGGTGTTTCGGTGGAGAGTCATTATGAAAACAGTGGAAAAATTGCCATATGTTGTTTAAAGATATTTAAAAAATGAAAAATTACTGATTAAAAAAGAACAAATATCATGATAAAATACTGATATTACTAATTGTGAAAACTGTTTACTGCTGTTAACAAATTACAGGTTTACACACAACCAAATTATTAGGATTGTGTACCATAATACAATGCAGGAATGTCTCTTAAGTCTGACTAATAATAACAGACACAATTTAGCTAAAAATAGTGATCAAAAATAAACACAACCTTACAGAGAACTGATGTTTTCTCTATATTACCTTTCATCTTCATCACTGGCTCTCAGGTTCTTCTTCTTTTTCTTCTTCTTTCCAAGCTCATTATTTAATACCAGTGCTTCTTGACTTTTGGGCAACTTTTCACTGTGTTTTTTTTTAGTGGTCTTCTTCAGAGCCCTCTCCTCCTCCTCTGTAATCTGTTGCTGATATTCCTCAAGAAGATCATCTTCAGGTTCGGATGCTGCTTTCTGCCCACCAGTGTCTTCCCCTCCTGTACTCTTTCCTCGTTTACCCTTTCTGTTCTGCCCCCAATCTGGTTCGACTGAAATTTTTGTTTTGGACTTCCCAGTATTATGGTCACTGTGCTCATCATCTTGAACGGGTGGTGGTGGGGCCAATTTCCGTTTACTCTTCTTCTTCCCTGAGGTCAGAGGAGAAGCCTCCTCATTTACAATATTGCTGACATTGGCCTTCTCGGACACCTCCACCTCCCTGCGTTTGTTCTTTGTGAACCTTGGGCTACCCTGCACAGGGTCATATGTGTTATTAAGAATGGTCTCATCTTCTTCAGTGGTTTTACTTAAATCTAAGTTTTGGCTCAATGTCTGAAGCTGAAAGAGATCATAAGAGTAAAACACCTTTAAAACTTGTACTGAACCAAGACAACTTGTACTGAACCAACAAATTATACATTACAATCTTAATGTTTTATGTATTATGAAGGCATTTCTAATGTGATCACTTATTAGGGAAGAAAATGTATTTGATCATTTTAAAAGATCCCATTACATACCACAACATTCTCTTGCAACTCAACATTTTTGGACTTCTTTTTCTCTGAAGGAGGATTTGTGTATCTCTTCAACACCTCGTCAAAGCGAGCCTTTGTCTTTGCTCTCACATCACTCTGACCTACACACAATATACATATATATATATATACATATACACACACACACACACATATGTTAGATGCCATATCCTGGGATGGTTAGCTGAATGAGTAGGTTACTCTGTGTTTAGGTATTTTGAAGTTACCTGCAGGCATTCTCCAACACTGGAAGCAAATTCATTCTGCTCACAAAATATTCCTGAAACTGAAAACATATTTGTGAACTAACCCACTTCTCAAAGTGTAAGGTAAGTGTCAGAACAGTAATAACAGGCAGAAGAGATAATACAAGGGGACAGACATCGTTTTGTCACAGAATACATTGCTTCTTTGCTTCAGTGATGTAGGTTAATACCCCAGCTAAAATAACCTTTGGTGAATTCTGATGGGTTAAGCTGGTTCAAAATAGCTCGGCAAAGAAGTCATGGTGTAAGGCAGCTAGCCGATTGGATGAACCTTACACAGAGAAACAGCTAAAGTGCCAAAAAGGTAGGCTATTTAGCAAGATGACAATACTCTCCCAAATCATTTTCCAGTATAAACATGGAAAACCGTGCTGCGCAGACATTACATTAGCTGAGAATGAAATCTCTGCACTCGATTAGCCAGCTTGCTAGTACAGTAAAATCAAATGAATGAATTATCAAGCTACATAAACATAAAGGAGATATTTTTAGGATATTAACACAACAAAATTATCGTCTCTGTGAAATTTAGTTACCTGAATAAATAAACAAGAGTTTTGTTTTCGAGTAGGTTTACAGTCCGTTAGCCATGGAGCCGTTGCGATGGCAGCCAACAATAAACAAGTTTAAGCCCAGCCCCTAATGTGACGTTTTTCTGAGCGAACCAATAAAAGTGGGTCATTATTTTTCAGCCCGATAGTGACCTCAGGCGGCGAACACGGGCGATTTTACAGACCCAGTAAAATCCCATATTTTTTTGTGAGCAGTCGTAACCACCCTTCAGTTATAAAGGTGTATGTTGATCTCCGAAACAGGCCTATTAAGCAGTACGCTCATTAACAGATTGTTCACAGGTAAGACACAACTGGCTAATTTACTCTGTTCAGTTGTGTGTGTGAAGGAACATAATTGATTCATTTAACACCTCAGTTAGACAAACACCAACAAGAATCTTCATGTCCAACCTAAAATCAGAAATCTATTAGTTTAATACAGATTAAAGTTCACGAGATGTGTATTGCTAGTAGTTAATCTCGATACCACTGTCTTGCATAGCAATTAATTTTTACTCTCTATCACATCTAACTCTGCTCAAGAAGAGTTTCTGAAAAAAATAACAGAGGGAGACTGCAGTTGTGAACTACTTCAACAGGAGACACCAGGAGCAGACTGGAAAACATCGATCTAAAAGATGGTGAGCTCATATATAGCATTTCCTTTTGCTTATGTACACTTGATCAGTACAGATATTTACAGAAATTGGGATATATTTTATTGACCAGGTTGTAATTCATTGCCTTTGTCCCTCCTTTAATCACGACATTTTATGTTTATTGACATGTGTTAATGGACAATTTGTGTAAAGTGAGGTCATTTGCATTTAAATGGAGTTTTAGGTTGATCATTTGTGCAAAATTTGTCTGACATGTTGGTCACTAACTTCCACCTGAAACTGTGAAATTCCATTAGACCCCTTATTTGAGGTTTACAAGTAAACAAATAAACATATGTGTATATGTATTTATATAGTTTATAAATCTGCATGTATATAGAGATATAGTTGTCAATAAATGGACACACACACACATATATATATATATTCCTAAATTTATTTAAGGCTTACAAATATACAAACTAATAAATAACTATATGTGTATATAATGTGTGTGTATGTGTGTATATATGTATAGAATGTAAATCTGTAAAATATTTGTGTATGTATAAAGAATTCCTCAACATATCAAACTTATGATAGCATTGTCGAACTGAAACTGACAAAATTCTATGTGAAAATACAGTGACTTTATTTTCAAAAAATATACATGTGAATCACACACACACAGCATTTTATATTGCAAAAACAGAACAGTCTTTCAAGATATAATTAGAGAATATATTTAAGTGCTTAAGTGAATAACTGAGTGTTGCCACATTTCAGGCTGTAAATAGTTTGTCCATTGAGCATCCACACTTCTCAACAATCATGTTTGGAAATTCTGCCACCTCGATTGCTGTGTGCTCGCCTTTCTTCACCAGGTACATCACAGGCAGCGGAGCGGTTTGTGCCACCCCACAGGTCCTCTGCCCATAGCCATAACTGCGCTTGGGCTGTTTGCATCCTCCTGTGCAGTGGAAGGCCTGGTAGCCAGCAGGTTCAATGATCCAGTACTGTGTCCACGTTAACTCTCGGAAGTTTATGTAATGCTCTTCCCGACAGCACATGACACTGTCTGTGCTCTCTCTGCAGTCTCCTGAAGACCTGTGAAGTCATTTATGGAGCCATTAATGATATGCCCATTCAGGATTGCTGTGTGAATTCCACACTGAAAATGCTGGGAATTCACTAGATTCAAATGTGTAAGCATTTCAGTAAGCATTGACTGAAATGGGAATAAAGAATAGTGGTGGTCCAAAATTTCTGAATCGGCATAATAAACATTTACAGTCCTATTTTCAAAGCTTTGTTATGCAGTATTTTTTAGTTGAACTGTTTTGGCATTATATTTTTCCCCATTCACAGCTGTAAAATGTTTTGATTTATCTTAAGAAAAAGTTAACAAGAAAACATCTTTATCCGAACACACTGAGCAAAAGAGAAAAAGTAATTGTAATAAAAAGTAATACTTTTTCAAGTAAACATACCCATATTCATCCAGATTTAAGGTGTACAAAACAAGCTCAGGTGTTCCTGCACTCGTGTCTAGGTTGCTTTCTGGTGTGTGCTGGGTGGTAAAGCGCACTCTCTTCGCCATTTCAGCAGCGTGTCTGCCAGGCCTCTCACCCTCAATCCAAACCTCCAAATGGAGTGGAGTTTTCTTCTGAGACTTTGACCAGTAATGAACTGCTTGAGTTACATCAAAGTTCCTCCAGCCAGCCTCGTGCAGTGGCACCAGCCTGTCAAAACAAAGGAGTTAAACCCGATTCAAAGACTGGTGACAAGAGCTGCAACATGCAAATGAGTCCAAAGGACAAATCCAAATCATGCATGCAGATATTTAAGCATGTCACCGACATTCCATAATGTGATGTTCCAAATTGCTAAACATACATTGAAAATGATTCTGTGAAATATAAATTGTATATAGATATATTTTTTATAAGAATTTTTTTTTTAATTTGGCTCATTTTTGTGCTTACCTGGAGTCTATCAATGCTGTTTGATTGGAACCATCATTCAGGTGCCCAACAAAGTAAATGCTGACTCGGGCATTGCTGACGGGCCTCTGTTTCTTTTTTTCAGATATGGGCTGATGACGTGGAGCCGTCTGGTAAAGTTTGAGCTCGGCCATGGTGACCTCACTGTTTTCTTGTAACCTCGCCTCCATGTCAAATACAAGGCGCTGTCGGGTTCTGTCCAAGTACTTCATTTCCCCTGGAATGTCTGGGAAAATGTAATGGCACATTAAAGATCTGTCTACAGATGACCCATAACAGGCACACTGTTAAAAACAAACAGACTTAAGACCCACTTTTGTTTATAGTTTGTTAAAGAACCACATTTCACATTTTCAATTTCAAGAAAATTAACACAGTGTAAAGGTTTTATAAAGGAAGGACCTTCAGAAGTCAACCTACCTGTGCCGGCATGGCTGCGCCTGAGAATTCCTGCCAAGCTTGGTAGAGACCTCCGTCTTCTTTTGTTGTGCTTCCTCAGCATTGACACGTACTTGCTCTTGATGTGAGTTGGGACAATCAGGTTCTCCAAGTCTCTCTTCTCAATCTTGGGGAACTCAGTCAGGCCGAGTTTTTGGAGCATTGCTTCCTGCATGTCTTCAGTAGCCCAGCTCTGTGCTGTGGAAATGACCATAGTGCACAGAAACAGGTGAGTGAAGAGAGCCATGTTTGACAGTGCTGCCAGCTTACTAGCTACCGTTGAAGTGACTAAAGTGATTGACCCTCCTCTTTATATACAGCTGCACCCCCTCCATCGCGTCTAGACGAGGCTACAGCCACAAGTGGGTGGGCACCCCAAAGGACAGATACACTTCAAAGGCACGGCACATTAAAGCCTCTAATTGTGGCTCATTACTTTGTGCTTTTTCTCAGGTAAATGCAGCTATGAGGGCTTTTCATCAAATTCAAATATACGTTTTCTATCTGTTGCCTTAAATAAGCATCTTAATGGAGCATCAGAAATGGATAATGAAGACCCAAATGGAACAACATAGAAAAGAATCTGCACATTTAACATACACTTTTTAGCAATGTCTTTGCAGTTTTGGAGTTATTTCTGATATGTAAAGTATAGCCTAACAAATTGCAAGTTTGTCTCAGAATCGTTTGAAAGCATTTTTTTTTAGTTATTCAGTCTGAATACAGGCCCACTGTCTTTAAACACCTGTGAATTTAGAAATACAGAGGAGAAAAGAAAGTATATTCATGGTTGGCTTCACTTCTTATAAGGTTCACCTCTTTAAGGTCTTCATCTCTTAAATGAAGTAATTGCTATGTGACCATGGTCTCAGGGATGTGGATTGGCAGAGGCTTTCTCGAGGGCCTGATTATCTTTTGCTGCTGTTGAATCAGTCAGACCTTTTTTGTCCCACAAGCAGGAGCACTAAAGTTGGCCTCAATCTGCCTTGTGTATTGGCTGCAGCTTCTCTTAAGATGTCAGACACAGAATACTACAGATTTGATGACAGACCATCTCATGTCAGACAACTGACCAAATAAACTCCCTGTTTCATCCACAATAGGCAATTTTTTTGCACAACTACAACTTGCTCTTCTTTTTTTGCCTATAAAAACAGGGAAGCCACATTTTTTACATTATTCTATCTCACCATGTGTTAAAAACACAACTCTTTTATAGACTTTAGTCCACATTTGTGATTGTTTGAATTTAAATGACTAAAGTATCAGTCGCTATATTCTTATTACTCTTGTAATAATAATAATAATAATAATAATAAGAGGTTTCCTTTTTATTGTGCCTTTTTCAAATCTAAGGAAAATGTACAGAGTGACAGCAAGACGTAAATACAAATAAAGAATCACAATACACACTACACAACAACAACACTGGACAGACAGAGTCATAACAGAAAAAAAGGTGTGACTTAGACAACTGAAATGGGGTTCTGAAACAGAAGTACCTTCTTCTTTATATCTTTAAGTACTATATATTTAGGTTCAAGAGATTATTAAGGCTGTTTGATGTGTTAACTCTACTTTTTACAAGAGCCGATTATCAGAAAAATTAATCTTTGTTAATAACCAGGTCCAGAAACAGGAATATTACATATAAAATGTCCAAGTGCTATCTGCATAATCTTATATGACTCAGCCCACAAAGTTTAGCACTGATTTCGTGTGTTTTTATGCCCGTGGACTGTTAATACTCCTGACTAGACATACAATTCATTATATACTCTGCTTTTATGATTTACTTGACTGCTGTAAATCCAATTACAAAAAAGCCAGTGGTCTAACATCTTAATTGAATAACAGTAGCCTTCATTAGTTTTGGCTTTTGCTTGAGTTCAGGCCACAAATCTTTACAGCCAAATGTGAATACACATATTATTTTACTCTGAATACATAATCTACAAGTTGCAGTTTAGATTGCCCTCAGACACATTTGCATGCACATAGCCCATTCACAGCTTGAAAGCTCAGATAGTATTCTATGAATAGGGAATGTGGCAGTGGGGGGATACTCTTCTCTATTTTTTATGCATTTCATGCTTTTCAGACATTATAGGCATAACAATAGTAGAGCTTTTTACTATAAAATAATATTTTCATTGTTTTTTTTTTCTTTTAAGCACCTGTTTTTAACGGTACAGGATAAATGTATTTTATTATGTGTTCTTTGCTGTCATATAAAGACAAATTGTCTACAATAATATGCTTTTTAAAAATAAGGACATGAATAAATATTTTAAACTTTGGTTTGCTTGTGGTGTCAAATACAAAAATCATTGTCAAGCTACTTAATGAAGCTACGCTACATTGACAAAAGTATTGGGACACCTGACCATTACTTATGACATAGTGACATTGCATTCAAATACTCAGACTTTAATGTGGAGTTTGTCCTCCTTCACAGCTATAATATTTTCCACTCCTCTTGGGAGGCTTTCCACGACATTTTGGAGTTTCAGAGGGAATTTGTACCCATTCATTGTGCAGAACATTCATGAGGTCAGAAACTGATGTTGGTGTTGGGATAAGGTAAAGGGGGACAAGATCAATGCGGATCAGTCAAGTTCTTCCAAACTGAACTCATCCAATCATGGCTTCATGCACTGGGACACAGTCATGCTGGTCTTCCTCAAACTGGGATAACAAAGTTGGTATGTATTGGCATGCTGAAGCATTAAGACTACTCCTCACTGGAAGAAAGAGGCCACCTGAATTCATATAGTGTATGTTCCGGAGATTCATGGGGTATCAGAGATGGTGGTGGGTGGATTTGTCTATTTCTTATCCAAGTGAAAGACAATAGCTCAGTGGGATAAAAACAACTAAACGCCGTCCTTTTATTTTCTCCTTTTAATCAAAACGCAACGCCCAATAAACACATTAGGCAACGTGTTAATGAGGCAGGGCATGCAGGCTATTAACATTACAAAATCTGTCCAGCGGCTGAGCCTAGCAGAGTACCACTCCAAGAGAGCACAAAACTTAAGTTTAAAACGCTAATCACAAAATTAAATACTTTTCCTGGATGTTTTAACTGAGCTTTTTACAGTAGTGATTTATTTTAACGTCAAGATTGCTTAACTTTTACTATTGCAAATTAGTACAGTAGCGCTTCCATTTGGCCAGCAGGAGGCGCTATTTCATCAGCAGCAACAAGAAACATTCCTCTTGTACAGCTAAATGAAGTGGAGACCGGTGACTTTTACATTTTATATTTTCTGTTCTCTAGTCTAGACTCCATGACCTTCACAACTGAATCCTTTAGTATTCTAACAAATTCTGGATTTTACAAACTACGTCATGTGTTCTGTCTTCTATTTCCATATTTTATTTTTTAAATATATTTAAAAATTTGATTACTTAGTTTAGCCTTATATGTTTTGTGTTCCTAGCCCAGTAATTCCCAAACCAGACTCCTGGGTTCCACATGCACATTTTTGTTCTGCTCCTGCTCCCAATGCACCTATATTAGGGCTCAGTTGTAATTTAGTATGTATTCGATGGAAATCATGTCTCACAGGATAATTAGCAGGATGTGATTACATTCCAGGCCGTTCTTGTTTTTGTATCTGCCACAACAGCTTCACAGACTATTCTTTTTACTTGTTGCCCATTGCTGATTATTTCAAAATAGGATGGAATAAATGAAAATTCATTGCTTATTTATACAAACAACCATAAACTGTTTGTGGAGGCTTTGTTCAGTATGTATTTTGAATATGGTCTTAGATGCCCTCCCCAAATAGTTACAGAGTAGATATTCATTCAAGATGTTCAGGACATGAATAATAGCAATAATAATAATGATAACAATAATAATAATGTATTTTTTAAATGTATATAGCACTTTTCATACATTTATATGTAGCTCAAAGTGCTTTACAGAGTGCAGACAAACAATAAGAGAACAATAAAAAAGACAGAAATTAAAATAATAATAATAATAAAAATCCATAAATGTAAAATAGTAAATAATAATTAAAAGCCAAAGTAAAAAAAATGAGTTTTTAGCTGCTTTTTAAAAATATTGAGGGAGGAGGTTTGCCAAATATCTATAGCCAGCTTGTCCCAAGCACAAAAGGCTGCTTCTCCGTATTTCTTATATTTTACCATTGTAATGTTTAGCAAGCTGGAACCTAATGATCTATTTGCAATATTCTAAGTCAGAGATGCTGAATTGTCTGAAGGTGCTTGTCCATTTAAAGCTATAAAAACTGTCTGACTAATAAAAGTATTGTATAATCAATTCTTAAAGAAACTGGTAACCAGTGTATGTCTGCTAAAATAGACATTATTTGCTCAAATATTCTGGCGTGTGCTCTTGCAGCTGCATTTTGAACAAGGTATAATCTTACAGCTGTTTTTTAGGCAGCTCTGTAAGGAGTGCATTACAATAATCTAAACATGAGAAGATGAAAGCATGAGTCAGCTTCTTTAAGAAATGCTCTGACACAAGCTATGTTCCTGAGGTGGAAAATAAAGGAAACTAAAAAGATCCCCAATAGCTATATTCCCAATACATTGCTGGTGCATAGTGCACAGATGCACATAGACATGAACTAAGAGTGAAAAAGTGAAGGTGAGTTCACAACATTCAAAGTAATAAAGCCATTATATAATTAATAAGCTAAATTTGACTTAATCACCTAAATGCAAATCAAGTTAGCTGTTTATTGTAACAGAGAAAAGGCTGTTGTTGTGAAAGAGCATTTTAGTTCTGACAGATTGACAGACAGGACCAGGTCCAGGCCTGTCAGGAAAAATATGACACTGTTAACTGTTTAATTATTATTGTATTGAAATGAATAAAGTCCTGCCAAAATTGTACGAAAATTGCACAAGGCTGTGCAAAAACATTTACAAAAACCTTTTAAAACTTAGGAATCTCCTGTAACAGTCACAAGTTTTGGTTCCTTTTTCATGGTAGTTGAGTCATTAATATTAATACTACTACTAAAGTCATACTTCTTAATATTTTTTTTCTATGTTATCTAAGCTTGACTGAGCACAAATCTGAAGACATTTTTATTTTTAACAATACGCATAAACGGAGATGTTTAATAAATTCAGATTAGTCGCAAAGGACGACAGACAATAATTAAACATCTAAATTTAATTACATGTATAGTTACAGAAGTTACAGAATCAGCCACTTGGCAACTAACATTTTTCTGCATAATGCTAATTTTATTTTTGGATATGAAGAGGTTAGGAAAAAAAATTAGCAAGGAAAGTTGTCTTTAGTGGTGACTGATATACATAACAACATCCCCTAAATTTTCCACAAAGTAAAACAGTTGTCGGTGTGTGTTTGAATGAGTGTGTGTGTGTGTGTGTGTGTAAAAGAGAAACAGTGTTGTGTGTGAGAGAGAGTAAGTTAGAGAGTGTGTGTGTGTGTGTGTGTGTGTGTGTGTGTGTGTGTGTGTGTGTGTGTGCGTGCGTGTGCGCGTG
>JBBPDH010000001.1:26676252-26693561 GCA_037974565.1 Clupeocharax schoutedeni
CGATGTTTAACCGGGAGCCAGTGAAGCTGCTGAAGGACGGGAGTGATGTGGTGGACGGAAGGGGTCCTGGTTATAATGCGAGCCGCAGAGTTCTGGACAAGTTGGAGCTTATGGAGGGATTTTTGAGCGAGACCAAATAAAATGTATTAGTGTATTTGCCATGTACCGCACACTCGCACATCTGAGATATATCAGCCACCCCTAATTTTTACATGCACCCCCTACCTAAACAAGTAGGCCTCTTCATGGCATTGGTATTCCCCAATGGCAGTTGCATCTTTTATTATTAATCATGCGTCTCACCACACTGCAGAAATAGTTCACAAATGTTTTGAGGAACAAGTTCAAAGTCTTGACTGTTTTCCAAATTCAAAACTAGGGTGTAATCTGATTGATCGTATGCAAACAAGTTCAGTCCATAGTGGCCCTGTCTCACAACGTGCAGGACTTCAAATATCAGCTGCTAACGTTTTTGGCAGTCATGTGTCCATGCCTCGTAAGGATAGATCTGTTTTGGCATCAATATGGAGACCTACACACTTATATTATGAAGACACATTCCATATACATACACAATTGAGGGCAGTTGGGTAGCCTATTGGTTAAGGCATCCGCCCCGCGACCAGAAAGTCCGGGTTCGATCCCCAAGACCGCTAGGCACCGCTAAGGTACCCTGAGCAAGGTACCATCCCCACACACTGCTCCCTGGGCACCTTGTTCCTGGCTGCCCCCTGCTTCACTTGGTGAATGGGTTAAATGCAGAGGAAGAATTTCGTGCAGTTCTGTGGTGTGTTCACGTATGACAGAATCGTCACTTTCACAGTGCTTTTTTTTCACTTTCAATTGTTAGCAACTTTCACAGTGCTTCGAGAATCTTACCCTTAGAATGTTCTTTCTTTTCTTACAGTCTGTAACTTCTCATGTCATGTGACATGTGCAGACAAAGCCCCTGCAGTGTGCCCTATTCCTCAAGATCAAATGAAAGGGCCCCTGGGTATTGACCCCCAAAAGGGCATTGGTACAGCTTATGAGGGCCAAGTCAGGGTGAGAACGTCCACTCCAAAAACATTTTAGGTGCTCACATGATCAGTTAATTAGTGCATTAACTGTCTGCTTCTGCTGTGTGAATCTTTTGACATCCTTACAGGTGCCAAAGCCAGCAGGAGTGAAGAAGGGTTGGCAAAAAGCACTTGCAGTTGTGTGTGACTTTAAGCTCTTCCTCTATGACTTTGCTGAGGGAAAGGCTGCTCAGCCTGGCGTAGTTGTCAGCCAGGTCATTGACATAAGGTTAGTCAAAAAATACAAAGTTTTAGATTTATCTAACCTAACTTTTCTATGATGCCTTGATATATCTCTAAGGGCTGTTCTCTGCTTCAGGGATGAGGATTTCTCAGTCAGCTCAGTATTGGCATCTGATGTCATCCATGCCAGTAGGAAAGACATTCCTTGTATTTTTAGGGTGAGTTTAATGATTCTGCATTTCAGATTGGCTTGGTTTTATTATTAAAGAAGGCATGTTTTTGCTGCAGCTTTGGTTTTTTGATTTTTGTCAATTACACAAATGCCCTCTATGTTATGTTGGGCACATTAATGTAGCTATTTGTCAGCTTTATCATTGTCTAGTCTTGTTGCTGAGATTCATGCAGTTTGTTTCATGTAGGTCACAGCATCTCAGTTGTTTGCCTCCGGAAGTAAAAAGTGCTCCATCTTGGTCCTGGCTGACAGTGATCAGGAGAGGAATAAGTGGGTCGGTGTGCTAAATGAGCTGCATCGCCTCCTAAAGAAGAACAAGCTAAAGGAGCGCTTTGTCTATGTGCCTAAAGAAGCTTATGACAGCACCCTGCCTCTCATCAAAACCACTCAATCTGCTGCGATTATAGGTATTGCTTTACTTGATGGCAATTAAAGCAATGTCAAGATTCAGATTTTTCCCCCTTCAGTATAGACATTTGTTCAGTACTTGTTTATCTCCAGTTATTTCTAGACAAAACTCTCATATAACTAAGCAAAACTCTTATTTACCTGTTTGTTTGGGGTTTTTTTTCCTCATGGTTTTTTTTTTTTTCTAGATCATGAACGGATAGCCCTGGGGAATGAGGAGGGACTCTATGTTATTCATGTCACCAAAGATGGTAAACATGTAATTAAATCTGTTGCACTGTTCTTTTTCCGTTCTTTACTGTGTTTATGAATTTGCTGTGATCTTCCTTACAGAAATTATCAAGGTAGGAGATAATAAAAAGGTTCACCATATCGACCTCATCCTGTCTGAGCAGCTGCTGGCAGTCATCTCTGGTCGCAACCGCCATGTGCGTCTCTATACCATGGCATGTCTGGACGACCGTGACACAGACTTCCACAAGTTACCTGAGACCAAGGGCTGCCAGACTTTGGTCTCAGGCACAATGAGGCATGGTGCTCTCACATGCCTGTGTGTGGCCATGAAGAGACAGGTCATCTGTTATGAGCTTAACAAGAGTAAAACACGTCACCGGAAGCTAAGGGAGTTCCAGGTTCCTGGTCAGGTGCAGTGGATGGCCTTGCAGGGGGACAAGTTATGTGTAGGTTACCAGCCTGGCTTTCTTCGCTACAACCTGCTGGGGGACGGGCCTCCAATAAACCTCCTCCATCCAGAGGATCACACCTTGGCCTTCATTGGACAACTAAATCTGGATGCACTGTGTGCTGTGGAAATCTCTAGTAAAGAGCTGCTCTTGTGCTTCAGTAATATCGGAGTTTACGTGGACTGCCAAGGCAGGCGCTCTAGACAGCAAGAACTCATGTGGCCAGCTACGCCAACTGCCTGTTGTAAGTGCTGTGTACACTGACACGGCGATAAATCAACTTTCAGCAAATCATTGCTGGAGGTGCCTGAACAATATTGACAAAGTTTTGTTTCCTGCAGGTTACAATGCACCTTACTTGTCTGTGTACAGTGAAAATGCTGTGGATGTGTTTGATGTGAACACTATGGAGTGGATCCAGACCATTCCTCTGAAAAAGGTACCCTTTTTCTCTCTCATATAGACAGGTTAGGACTGAATGATTAATTATAACTCACTGTGTTGCACACGTCTCTGTTTTAGGTGCACCCTCTGAATACAGACGGATCTTTGAACGTGCTTGGTCTAGAGACGGTGCGGCTCATCTACTTCAAAAACAAGACAGCCGGTAAGAACTCTAGCTAAAAAAAAAGCATATGCATGCAAGCTAAAAGCATATGCATGCTTTTTAAGAGTAGTTTTGTACGGTATAAATTTGCATCCACAATACTG
Organism: Clupeocharax schoutedeni; assembly: GCA_037974565.1. Lineage (NCBI taxonomy): Eukaryota > Metazoa > Chordata > Actinopteri > Characiformes > Alestidae > Clupeocharax > Clupeocharax schoutedeni. The sequence continues at coordinate 26,679,528 of JBBPDH010000001.1, forward strand.
TGCACTGTATTTACATGAACAAATTAATAGAATTTAGATATAATGATCCAAGCTGTAAGGAGCAGATTTTTTTTTTTTTACTTTCAATCATCTACTTCTGCTCCCTGCAGCTTGAATAGGGAATCAGTTATGTCAAGCTTAGTTCTTGCTAATCCACTAATTAGGATGTTGGAATAGTAAGTCTGTACTGATAATGTCATCTGTTGCAGAGGGAGATGAGCTGGTGGTTCCAGAGACATCAGATAACAGCAGGAAGCAGATGGTGCGCAGTATGACGAGCAAACGTCGCTTTTCTTTCAGAGTGCCGGAGGAGGAGAGGCTGCAACAGCGAAGGTAATGGAGCTTAACCTTAATAAAAACCAAACCTACCACTTGTACAACAAAGTTTACAAAATGTTTTGCTGCACTGTCAGCACATTATAGTATAAAAAGTATAAACCTTTAACATGTGCAGTTCACTGTTTATTGTATGTCATAATATTTTTTTTTCACTTAATGCTTGTAGAGAGATGCTTAGAGATCCTGAGATGAGGAATAAGTTGATCTCAAATCCAACAAACTTCAGTCATGTTGTTCATATGGGCCCAGGAGATGGGATCCAAATACTTAAAGATTTACCAACGGTAAGACCATAAAAGCTTTAGAGCTGATGTTCTCCTTTCTTGTCTCTCTTTTTCATAGCATGTCTAAATTTGGTATTTGATTTACCTATTGCATCTATATCATTTTTTCCCCTTCCATTTCTAAACAATCTAGCATATTTTACTTCCGAGTTTCCTTATTCCTCTTTCCATTCCACCATCTTACTCTCTCTTCGACACCATGCTCTTCTCACTCTTGTGCTATAGCCAAGGTCTCCTCATCCCTCTCCCCATTTGCGCGTCATCTCCACTCCCACCAGCTTTGAGCATGTCTATCACATGACTGTCACCTCTGCTGACAACTTCCTGTCCCAGGACTCCCCTCTTTCTTCCCACTCCCCATCTCTAAGCTCTGCCCCAGGGACCCCTGCCTCCATCTGCTCACTGGTAGGACCAGGTCGCTTTACTTACATACCTTTCATCTTGGAAAATGCTGTTGACCTGCTTTCAGTTTAATTGAACATCCCTAAAACTCTTTGCCTGATTGCCATCTATAGAATTTTCCCCAGTCATTCATCTTTCTTATTTTGGATGTTTCGAAGAATGTTTGTTGTATTGCTATATATATATATATATTTTTTTTTTTTTACCTTATCTTGATGACCAATCTGAAACTGAGGAGTCACAGATGTAGTCTATGGCAGTTTTGTTTTCTAACCAAGGGATGTCTAAGATGAGCACATACACCAGGCGTTCCCGTCTTAGTCCTAGGGACTCAAATATTTTTCCTCAACTGGCACATCTGCTTCCAAAACAATGGCGAATTAATAGGCTCCTCTTGTGCTGTTTCAGAATACAGGTAAAACCGAGTACAGGTAATCTCTAGAACAGATTTGATAATTTAGTATACATTCATCATGTTCTTGCTTTCAGAAAAGAATGAATCAGCTAAAACCTACATTCACTAAAAATATTTTAAGTTGTTTAAGTTAAAAGTGGCTGAACCATGAAATGTCAGGGTAGCACAATTTTATGCTTTTTAATGCATACTTTTTAGTGCATTCATTAAAAAATTCATTTCAGCCAAATTCTCTGACTTGATGTGGTAATGTTTTTAATAACTGAATACTTTTTCCAGCATGTGCGCCCTCATGAGAGCCGTGGAGTGCTGGGTGGCTCTGTCAGCATCCCTTCCATCAGCAAGGCCCGACCTGAGCCCGGCCGCTCCATGAGTGCCAGCAGTGGTCTTGGCACACGTAAGTGCTGATGTTTCACTAGGGCAGGGGCAGTGAGAGAAGTGCCTCGAACTATACGAGAAATAATTTGAGCTCTTGTCTGATTGTTTTCCTACACGATTATGGATGGAAATGTTTGATTTTTCCTTTCCTTCGTAGGTTCGTCTTCTCAGAATGGCAGTGCGCTGAGAAGAGAGTTTTCTAGTGGAAGTTACAAGCGGCAGGCGATGACCTCACCCTCTGAGGGTTCCCTCTCTTCTAGTGGGGGAGTGGATGGTGGGGGTGATGCCCCTCTTTCCCAGTTCGACAGAGAGGTATGCAGTCTGGAACACAAATATGTGGTTCTGACCACAACCAACCCACGTTTTAATGCTTGCTAAAATATAAATGGAAATGTGTCGTTTTTACTGAGTTATAGAAATGGGTGTTCATAGTTTGATTTAGTGCATAAAAAAAAAGTATCTATGTACAAAATCTACTAAACTTGACTTTCAGGAGGCTGTTGACAGGTAACCGTGAATCTTTGAACCTTGGAATTCTTTTCTTCAATCTAATTTGCATTTGGCAGCTGTAGCAGCATACACTAAACAATTATCTTGATTCAAATGTGAACATTTAGAAAATTTTTTCATGAATATATTACGTGGAATATACAGGTATTACATTCAGGATTTTTTCCAAAAATAAATCAGTGTAAAGACAAAGTTCTGTTGATGCTATATGCATCATTAATGAAAATGTGCATATTTGAATCAAGTAAATTTTAATCTTAGTGTAGTTTTTATACTGGACATGGTCACAGCTAGAAATCAGCCAAAGCTTGCATTTCACATCCAAAACACACTGTTTATAAGAGCTTCAGCCATTTCTTTCCCACCCTACGTGCATATATTGAGTGATGTGAAGTGCCACCTTACTTAAAGAATGAGAGTTGTTTTCACACACACACACACACACACACACACATACACATCCTGTCCTGCCGCATGGTGTGTGGACTCCATTATGATGTATGGTCAATGTTTGACTTTCTGTAGTGGCGGTCAGTCTCACCCACAGGCAAGACCCCTGATGTGAAAAGGGCCTTAAGGACCCTGATTAGTAAGATAAAGGTAATAACCGACAGCACATTACCCAATTACCCCTCATACAGCCATCTAGTTTGCCTCTTGTGAACGAACTAGACTAGTGGTGCTCTGTGCTCACAGTAGAGCTCTTCATAGGGTACATTTAGACAATAAATTATCGCCCAACTGTCAAGTTGGAGTAGAGTTCAACAATTAACATAGAGAAATTGGTAGATTTGTGCATTCTTTGTTTGGGAAGATAAGTCTTACTGAATGTAAATTCATGGGCAACTTTACAGCTAGTTACTGCACATCATGCCCCAGAGCTGAAAACCTGTAGGACAACATCTTTTCATGGCTCATATTAGTCTTTTATGCCTTACTCAAATTTGGTCTATAAATGAACTATGAAGATCTCTAATTCAGAGCACTCTCCAGGTTCGTCATGTGCTCTTTTAGCAAAAATGTGCATTGTTCTTCCTTAAGCGATGATTATGCTCAAGAGATGTTGCAGATGCTGGTATTGACCTCAAAGTTCTGCTTCTGACCCATATAGCACAAGACACTTATCCAGATGTTTAGTGTCCCTTTGCTGTAAATTGTTAGATTATTATATATGTGATGGCATTGCCAACTGTACTTTTGAGACTTGAGTGCTTCCAATGAACAATACTAAATAGCTCCCAGACTATTTGTCCTAGTAAATAGTGTAGTATTTGGCATTGTACTTTACAGACAGAATATTGACAATATTGTAGTTACTTTTTCTCTTGAATCCACAGGACTCTGATTCCCCACGGCATTCCACCGCCTCCAACAGCTCTAACCTGAGCAGCCCACCAAGTCCATCATCTCCACATAAGAGCAAGTCCCAGTCTCTGGAACGCAGTGAGCACCCTGGTTGGGAGACTTGAGGCCAGCCACAGGCTTGCTACCCACTCATCCTGCTTCATGGCCCAGCAGAGAGCCTCTAGAGCTTGAAGACCCCTCTTTTTCCTTAAGTAGAAAAGATAAGCGATGAACTCAGACAGTCCCAGAAGGACTTCCTACACTAAGCTTAAAGTTGGTAAGACAATATGGGGTTGTTGTGTTGTTAGACAGGAAACACATTTAAACAAAACCCAAGCCTTTTTTAAGCCTTGCTTTGGTGTTACTTTTTTACCTATCTGTGAAAGAATGGTGAAAGACCTGAACTAGTGTGTCGTGTCTGGAGGGAAAATATCTGGACTTTTATTATGCTCAAAAAGATTAAACATTGCCCTCTAGTGGGTTTTGTTTTTAAAAATGAGACATCCGATGCTTTCCTGTCTTGCAAGTTTGCAAGACTGTCGGTCACAATATTATTTTAAAACAAAACAAATTATATATAATCAAAAGAAGACACAATTCTTGGATCTTCTTTTGCCTACAAACTGAGTTCATAGAAGGGTGAGAAATTGTACTCTTATTAAACCACTTGCAATGGAGACAAGACAGTATATGGTTGTCCCCAGCCTTGGCACTACACTCAGACCAACCTCTGCACTCTGGTGCCATGCTGATCTTTCACAAGCAAAGCTCAGAAATCAGTAGAAATAGATTAAGTTTAATAATGTACATAGAGTTTAAGTAGAGTATAATATATTATAACACTTAAATTGGGGTTAAAAGTGTGACTTGGAGAGTGGTATTTTCTTTTTAGACTGTGTCAAAACTTTGGACATTGATGCAACCAGTTTTAATATAAGCAGTTCCTTTTTTTTTATTACAGTAATAAGCACTCATAACTCAACTGAGTCTGGCTGTATGAATTAATATGTAATAGAAAGCCTAGCAAATACTGTGTCCAAGCTGAGCGCTCACTGGGCACATTAATGCATTTGTATATGGATGTGTACAAAAACACACCAGAACATATAAGAGCATAGAATCACAATCCAACAGTCACATAAGCCTTGTGTTGAATGTATTGAAGACTCCTTGCAGTCTTCTTCTGTGTCCTCTCCTTGCCTACTTTTATGTGCTTCATGGTTCCTTCACCGGAGCAATAATGCTGTTTCCAAAGAATTTTTGTTAAATGGTTGTTACATGTTTTGTCTTTTGTCTTTGTGTTATGTTTAGTTTGTTTGAATGTTTTTTTTTATGACTCACATAACTCAGAACACAGAAACCAAACTTAGCCTGAGGTGTATGTACACATATTATCTGTATGTTACCACTGGTTTTATGACACTAAAGTCACTGTTGTGTGACACACAATCACAGTACGGTTAAGCTTGGAGTGCTTTTCTCCATTGGGAAGCATTCCAGGGCTTTTAATTCAATCTCACTGGTGCATATATCTGTTGCCTCTACTGCTGCTACTTCATGTAGCTTCTCATGACACAGTGTGGACAGTGAGGGAAAAGTAGTTAAAATGTTAATGGCAAATTGTGAAATTAATTATTAAAATAGGTTGAGCGAGGGAATAATGCCAAGCTTGTTTTAATGGTCAGGGAATGTATAGAGTGCAAAGTGTAAGCACCCCTGGATTTCACATACCTCAAATTAGTGAGGCAAGCCATTGTCTACAATTCAACTACAAGCAGAGCTGCCTACTAATAACCTGAACTAAAGATCACACTAGTCGTTTTGTGCAGTTTTATTTGGGAAGTGCACACCCCAATAATGTCGTCAGCTACAAAACAAAGAAACAATACATAAAAGGCATTCTTGGTTGCAATGGGTGCATGTGCTACCTTTGTCAAAAACTTGCCATAGAAAAGCAAGTCTAGACTTAGGGGCAGGACCTTTTTTCAGTACTCTGTACACTACATTAGGATGATAGTAGATCTTATTTGTTTTTGAACTCATTTGACGAAGTTTATTTTAAAAAATCTTATTTTGTTGAATGCTGATGATTCCTTTTGAAGTATTCATAGGGCCCAAAAATCTAAATCTTTGGAACAATGCACACATTACCTAAATTCCAAATTCCAGAAAGTGTTTGTAATGCGTGTTAAAAGAAATGTTCAGTATAAAAGCACACCTCTGAATATGAGGATCACAAGTGAATATTTACCTGAAACTGTCACAAGCCTGACTGGTTATTCTTGTCAGTCTGTCGCAGTTCTGTGAAAACCTTGTCTGCTAAACAGTTGTAAGAGGAAGAGAGGCACTTTTGTATCCTTTACTCATCTGAACTGATTAAAAACTTCTAGACATTTGCAGTTGATTTTATAAACTCTCAAACCTGTAAATTGCTGAGAGGACATAAAGGAGAATGCTGCGAGTGATTGAGTAGAAAACATCTAAAAACGAGACACTGGAGCGACAAGGTTTTCTTGCAGCAGCGACAATATTTTCTATACCATTATGCAAGCATTATTCTCACTTTCACTTTGGACCAGTCCAATAAAGTTTGGGACATTGTATTCCTAAAATACAATGCATTTGCAGTAACTGGTATTGTTTGGGACCTTAGTTATGCCTTTGTGGTATTACATTATCATGTTAATTCCTACTGAATTGAAATGACCACTCCTCCTTATGTAAGCTTAACGCAGAGTGCTTTTGCCTTGTGGAATTCAGGCTATGATGGGTAGATTGTTAATACCAGAATTATGGTATAACATAACAGGACACCTGTTTTGAGATGTTACTCAGGTATGTAAGAACCAATGATTTATTTTATTACATTGAGGAATAGAGAGCAAGAACACTTGGCTATTCCTTTGTCTGTCATCTGGTGTTATTTTAAGACTGTTAACTAGCTATGTATAGGAAAGCATTAGAGGAAGGTGCCTTAGTTGAACTTGGTTTGAATGCTGGGCAGGTTATGTAGGAATATGGGTTAGACAGAATTGAGGGAATATTAAAAACACAAACACACCTGCATTTCAGTGAGTGTTTACTCTGCCTTGTATGTTAACTGCTATTTCATATCATTCATTATATTTCCTAGACTTTTAAGGTTTTTTTTGTAAGAATATGTACAGTTTTGCATGTCATAGGTGTACTCAGTTGTTTTAAAGATTTCAAGGCTGGATCATTTCCACTTGTTTTGTTTGAGCTTATTTTATTGATCTGTGCTGTGGAAGCTTGGGATGTAAACGAAAGGATGATCCCATTACATTTTTCTTTTTTTGGGTGGGCACATGCTTATTTAAGGTGGAATGTTATGGAGTTTATATTTAATTAGCCACCATTCTTTTCACATTGATAATTTGTGACTGTATTTCAATAAAATGGGGAGCTGTTACAAACAGAATGTTATACTCATGATTGTAAATTGATGCTTCTCTTATGTAAATGGGGGAAACATTACCCAGGGCATCATTTCATTAGATACGAAGGACTGACATTTACTAGCCATCTTTTCATTTCTTTATAAAAGTTTTTATTTGAATCTTAGTGTGGCCATACAACTGAAAATAACATATGTACACATTCAACATAACAGCTAACCACTGTTAAAGTGCTAAATTGTTTTTTTTTCCCCCTCCTCTACAAAAAACTGCATTCTGTACAGCATGGAGTTCAGCATGTAGATTAAGCATACTTTGGAGATTGAAGGCAAAGATACCGGAGAAGCAGTAGTACCTTTTACAAACGTGGCCATTTTACAAAGCTCAGGTCCACAGTCACATTTTCAGGCACTGAAAACCACAGTTAAATCTTTTTTAACAAGTAAACAAAAGCTCCCAGGATAACTACCCCAACACTTCAGCTTAGCTTTGAACAAATGCTTGACTTGGTGCAGGATCAACATGTCAAAAGATACCAAATATTAATAACTAGATATAAATAATTCCAGTTGTATCAAATTATGTACTCTTCCCCAGATAAGTCACAATTTTACAGTGTCAGACAAATACCATCTTACAGTAGGGGCACGCATTGCATACTGAGGTGAACCAAAACAATTCAGGCAGGAATATGCTTTCCAAAACTTTTTGCATATAGAGTGCTGCAAACGGACATTAACGCATAATGAACCTAGGCAGAATGTTCAGTCAGATCTGAGGAAAGGCAAGTATGGGACCTCTGGGCTAATGAGGTAGGCGCAGCAGGGAGTGTGGGGATGAAGGGCTAAGCACATCTGGTGGTGGTGGTGAGGTTTTCTGGTACATTGTTCTTAAGGAGTACTGCATTTAATGTACACAAAATGTACGGCAGGTGAACTGACATGATCGCTGCCTTTACTTTCCCCATCCTCCTCCACTCTACCAAAGGAAAATGATACATGCAGTCACTTGCCAGAGGCATTAACAGTCAAACAGAATGAGCCAAACCTCTCCCTCTTCCTTTATCTGCTCTTGACGTTAACTGCTTGGACATGAAGAAACTCGAGAGCCAGAGGATCCTCATCTAGTCTTCGTCATTGGCTTCCAGCGATGCTTTAGAGGGTTTAGATGAGCTAATGGGAAAAGGCTGAGAGTCAGCAGGTTGAGACATTTCGGCACTGAGCCTGTGGACAGCTGCATGCTGCCTTTAACTGAAAAACTGCCACCCCACCGGTTATTTAAGAGGGGGACGACATAGTACTGCTCCTGTATCAGCTTACATTTACTTCACAGTATCAAAGAAACCATCAAGTCTTCCTCAGGTGTCAGGTGTACCACGAGCCATGCACGGTCTGTGCTGGTGCGCCAAAACATGGACAAAACAGGGCTGTCGATTACCAGAATGAGTGAAGTCGTCTGATTAGCACCTTCTCCTGCTTGTTCAGAGCAAAGAGTCTCTTGTGTAAGTGTTCAGGTCCGAGCTCAGCCCTGTTCTGACACTGAGGGTGGTGTCTGTAAACACAACTCCATTGCTTTTAATTATGCACTTGCTCCATCTTCTTCCATCACACGGTTCATGCTGGAACCATGAGTAATGTTGGTGGGTGGGGCATTGCTCAAGTCCCGCACACTGCTGTGCCGAGATTGGCTGTCAAGGCGGTGAAGGCTGCCGTGATGAGAGAGCTGCTCATTAAGGCGAGGCATGCTCCCATAAGGTGGGCGTTCCTCCATGCCTCTGTGACTAGTGGGAGTGTACCTGTGGGAAGAAAACGGGGGGGGGGGGGGTAACAAATGTTCAGTATTTTCACAAAACCGGTAATGTCAGATCACTCAGTACTGCAAGTCTGAACGACACCTCCCCAATAATTACATAATGCTCCTAAAGCTGCCATTCATTATTACTCAGACACGGTGCCAAATCACTTTATACATAATATATAGTACATATTAGTACTATATAAATTAATACATAGTACACAGATAAATATGACCTAAATGTGATCGAATCAAGTCATAGCAGATAAAGAGAAAACAGCCTTTCATTCATTTACTGAATAAAGTGATGTATTCAAAATCTTTGTTGGAAAAAGTGGGAACCTCAATAATTGTCCATTTGGTACAGAGGATAATTATTGTCAAGGAGTTCAATCAACAAAAAACAGCTGGTGTTCACTACACAGGTTTATTACACATTATACCTCACCCAAAGGAGGTTTGTGACACACACAAAGGAATACATGAAGCATTCTGGAGAATCTATTGTCATTGTCATCAGACAAACACTGAACCAGTGTGTATGGAATGACCACAGCGAGGCCACTACTCTCAAATAAAAACATTGCTGCCTTGTTAATACTGTTGTTCACCAACATGGTGCCCCCAAGGACCACATGAGTAGCCTGCGAACCTTTTCTAAAGTAGCATAACTCACCAGTGAGCAGCTTCTCACATTTTCTTTTATCCTGTTGCTATTATTCTATACCTTTGTGTTTATGTAGATTTAAAAGTGACAATATCTAAAAATTTTAAAAATTAAAATATGATTATTTTACATAGAGTGTAGATCAATTTAGGTAAACTCTGTTCTAGTGTATCAAACTGGTAGCCCTTCGTATGGCTCAGTGCCCGTGAAGTAGCTCTCAGTTTCAAAAAGGTTGGTGACCCCTGGACTAATTATTGAGAAATGTTACTTTCAGTTAAAATGGAACACTGCATTTCAGCATGAGAACCTCATCCCAGCTGTGAAACATGGTGGTTTTAATATCACCGTTTACTGCCACTGGACCAGGATAGGCTGACATCATTTGACAGTCATGTAAATTCTAGATTATATAGCAAGGTTTACCCAAGATGTCAGGGCATCTCAGTAAACTGAAGCTCAAAACAATGGGTCTTGCAGCAAGATAATGACCCTGAACACACCACTCACAAACCACTCAGACCTTAATCCAATAGAAATGTAGCAGAACCTGAAAAGTGGAGCATTCATACAAGAAAGCCTACCATCATCACTGAGTTGAGGCAGTTCTCTGAGGGAAAATAGGTCAAAAATTCAGAATCTGTCTGTGAGAGTGATCAACAGCTGTAAGAAACATTGCTGCTCAAAGAAGCCACATGATTTACTTAAAGCAGAGGGTCACATCCGTTTGCCAGCAGAGACATTAGTTCACTTAATATTTAATATTTCACTGCTTTATTGAACAATCATTTTGTTTCTTATTGTGTTCTCTTTTATCTGATGTTATGATGTTCTAATTTCTATTTCAGGTATATATACAAATTAAGAGAATTAAAATGGACAGTGAGTGTAGACATGATGTACCTAATACAATTAAAATCTATTTTGCTTTTAAAGGTGGCAAAAGCCTGTGTTGACAACATTTAGGTTCTTAGCCACTCAACACAGATAAACAGACTCCTTTGGGCCTCACCTGCCGTCTCGTGAGCGGTGCAGGCTGCCATGGTAACTACTCATCTTGCTGTGGACGCTACCGGCCTTGCTGCGCACATCGTCCAGCATGGCTAGGTGAGTGGACGAAGCGTGTGTGGAGGTGCCCTGCGTGGAGGTACCACGCGACTTGCGGATGATAGGTGTGTTGGGGTCGCGCAGCAGAGACTGAGCAAAATCTGGCTCCTGCAAAACCTGCCGACTCTCATTCACTGCGCTGCTGCACAGGGAGGAGGAAGAGGGAGAAGACAGATAGTCATGTCAGGAAAAGGCAAGAAAAGGGCTGTAGGCGTTCAAACAATCTGCGGTATTAAACCAAATGAAAAAAACAAAAAAAAAAACCAACTTCTGTACAAATCCTGCTTCAAATATCAGCCAATACATGATTTTTACTTCTTTAGTTTTGCACTGGGGCTACCAGGCTAAAGCTGGAGCAAAGTAATAATCAACACTTCCAACCACAGGAACTGCTTAAATAATCATACCAGTTCAGTAATCTCCCAAAGACTTCTATGGTTTATTTGTGATATCATCCCTATTTATCATTACTCTGTGTGACTGCTGCTATTTGTACATTTTTTAAAAATATTTTATACCCTTTTTTAATTAGTTCATATTCTCATCATTCATTTTCTTACATCGGCTTAGATAGCATATCTTATTTCTTCTTTTCCTTTCATTTATAACTTGCATTTACAATTATGCCGGTGTAGTGCTGCTTGAAACTGAATATCCCGGAGGAATCTTCCCGAGGGATTAATAAGTAAGTATCTATCTATCTAGCAAGCTATCTCTCTCTCTCTCTCAATTTCAATCTTATACAGTTATCTACAAGAATAGACATTGTTGCTAGCAGAACAAATCCATGTATCTCCATAGGATATCTCTTTTCAGGTGAATGTGTTTTGTCACCATTACCAGTCATCTAGTGTCAACCCAAAGATTACTAAACTGTTTCTGTGATACATAGCCAGAAAAAAGAAAGAACTCACTCCTTGCGTCTGCGGCCGTGGAAGAAGCTGGCCCACTCAAAACAGGTTTTCTTACTGCCTACCCAGAATACGGAAGGGATGCCAACAATCAGCACCATCAGATACTTCATTAGGAAGAGAACCAAGTCAGGTCTGTTGGTCTGCTCCACCTACACACATATATATATATATTAACACATTAAATACAGGTCTTGTAAAAGCCTGTCCCTCTCACCACTCTCACTCATAACCCGATGAGCTCCCTTTACCTGAAGGCTCTCACACTCTCTGCACTCTGCTTACATTCTTCTCTTTGCTCAACTGAAGCTGCACTGTCACTGTTTGGTTAGCAAATGATTTGTGTTTGATTTTATTTGCTTTACACTGTTCATGATTTATTAGCTTCTCGAGCACACTTCAGTTACTACCTTTTCACTTTGTTACGTTTTTTTTCTGTTGTCCCTTAAACTGTGTATGTGTGTGTGTGTGTGTGTGAGAGAGAGAGAGAGAGAGAGAGTGAGCGCTATTTCAGACTTAACAGCTCTGCTCTCAGACAATTCATACTTTTCTCCACCAAGCACAAACACAGCATGGGCCCTCACAATGGCTTCCACCAATCCTCCTAGACACTTGACTAGTAATGCGAACACCCTGAAGCAAACAACATTTATATACAAGCATTGTCTGTATGTGAGTTCATATAAATATCCCATGTGTGTTACACTGCTGCTGTCTTGTTGGACCTGACATGGTAGGTTAGCTGTTATTCTGCTTGACCTAAATAGTCTCCCTCACACACAGGACAAACTAGGATGTTCACTGCATGCACAGATGCAGGGGCTTCAGTGGGAACTAACCAATGACATGGGATGAAATTGGAGTTCTTGAGTACTCAAAATGAGGACTGGTAAATAGGACTTTGTTTATTTATTTATTTTAACCCTAACCCTAATAAAAGGACATCTCCTTTGTCTTGTGAGAAAATATCCTGGTTCAAAGTTATCCCATTTCAGAGAAATGATGGTGTCAATTGCAGTAGCTACAAAATCCATACTAATACTAAACCTGTAAAGCTATTTTTCTCAGGTTCAGCTTTGGTGTAGTTACTGCACTTTAGCTCTGTAGGGCAGTATAGCTGGCTAAATGACAAGTTTACAACGTAGAGCATCGGTTGATTAAATGTTTCTATATAAACTGATACCAGTTGACCATATTCATTAGTGTAAGGGGTCATCAGGCCATGCCATTTGCTGGGCTCTGCTCATATTAGCAGCTGTTGCAGGAATGTGAGTGGAACCCCCAGCCCTTCCTTAGTGTGACAACCGTCTATCGGTTCACACACACATGCTAGAACTCCTCTTCAGGAGCTTTGAGGGGGAGCTACACAGACCATGTGTCAATCCCTGTTCATGGTCATCTCAAACCTACATTAAACACAAAACTTTGCAAGGGGTGACTCTGTGAAGTGAAAAAACAAGATTACACAATGACCTAAATGTAGCTGATCCGCCAATATATGTTTGCTTCTTTAGATTTGTTCCAGTCACTGTATAAGAAACTGTAATCTTGTACAATTCAGGCTTCTGTTTTTGTCATAACTAATTTTCATTCAGTTTTGTAGTGTGATGATTTTGGGCTTATTTCTGTTTATATTTAGGGCCAATAGATATTCAGAAAAAGTGTGGCATGTACATCACATTTAAATACTACGTGTTTTGGGTGGAATATAGGGTCCATTTCTTACAGCTGCTTCAGAGTCTTACTCTTCTAGATTCAGAACTTTTTATCTACTTTTCATCTCCCCAGAACACTCCTGGTTCTGTAATATTCATTTCATGCACAGTAAGTTTAAGAGCTCATCACAAATTTACACTAATATTTAAGCCTGGGGATGAAGAAGGTTTTATGTTATCTTTCACTTCTTGAAGGAGGTCAGGGTTGATTTTCATGCATATTTTAAATCATCTTTCAACATCTACACACTAATCTTTGGGTTTTTTTTACTGACTGTGAGATATTAGCTTTTATCCCTAAAGTCTATATTAAACCACTGACTACCACACAACCACAACAAATAAAAAATCCAGTTGGTAGGGAGTTCTTTTAGAGAAATACATTTCTTCTCCAAACACACCTTTCCTGAATGACTATGGAGGTGTTTTATGCTTACATACAGATGCTATTTTTTGTTAAACTCTACAGAATACTTTTCTTGTCTGATAAGTTACATTTTGCTGAACCGTCACTTTAAGCGTAACATTATTACACTGTAATAATGTAAAATATATCATTACAAAGTCCCTGACAGGCGAGTGGGCTTTGTACACAGGCCACTTTCCTCTGTATGAAAATGCTGAGGTGATGACAGGACATCACCACCTTCTAATCTTACTGCCATTGTGTGCATGTGAGTGTGTGTATGTGAGTGTGTGTGTGTGTGTGTGTGTGTGTGTGTGTGTGTGTGTGTGTGTGTGTGTGTGTGTGTGTG
>JBBPDH010000001.1:26703411-26717755 GCA_037974565.1 Clupeocharax schoutedeni
CCATTTATGTGTGATGTCCATCAATCCCTTCAGCAATTTCAGTCAATGAACACTCTAGTCAATTATCAAATTGTCGCTACTCATGTAGAAGCTAATAAGAGATAAAGAGCGAAAAGTTTGGGGAGGGCAAATAAGCAAAAAAAGGATGGTTAAAGAAAGAAAAAAGCACTATAGGGAGCGTTCTGGGCTGAGGAGTCTGCTATGCTTTTGACTGACAGCTCCAGTAATCTCTGGCCAGATGGCAGTGGGGCTCTCTCTCAACTGTGCAGGTGGAAAAGTAGTCAGCTTGGGCTACTGCTGGTAAAAAGCAAAGTTTGCCAACTTTCACAGCAAGCCTGTCTGAGGAAGAAAGCTGGACTCCCAGAGGATTAGAAAGTCAAAAGAAACAGACTGAGAACCTGTCGCCTTTTTCTATTGAGCGGTGAGTGTGTGCCAGTCAGAGCTTTGATTAGCATTAAGTGACTGAGTTTCTGTTATACATGTACAATGGGTTACTACTACCCACATACTTCCTAAAACTGTCCCAAGAGATTTCATTATCACTGTGAAGTTCAGGACAGTGTGCAGGTCATGCTATACTGAGCATCAGATAGCTGACACATTAACAGGCCCTCACAGGCTTGGTTGGAAGTTCATTAAAGCTATAGGGTTCAAGTTTGAAAAAAAGTGATATGCACTTTGTACAGAAGAGATGTACACATTTCACCTTCTCACCCGTTCTCTCTTTGCGTCTGTGTACTAGTTCCAAAGGTAATGCATATTATAATTGCTGTGTTCCAGAGCTCTGCCCATAGCAGGTTGATGTGAACTGTATATAAACTGCCATATAAAACAGCATTTTCCTTGTACCCCAAACTACTGTAAGATACCCCAATAAATCTTACAGTAGCCAGGAAGCCAGGAACACAGTGCCCGGGGAGCAGAGTGTGGGGACGGTACCTTGCTCAGAGTACCTCAGAGGTACCTAGCAGTCTTGGGAATCGAACCCGCGACTTCCTTCACAGGGCGAATGCCTTAACCACTAGGCTACCAGCTGCCCCATGGTGTTTTGGCACCATGGGATATACATTTATGCAAATACTTTTGCCTCTTAGTTTCTGAATAAGCAAACCTGAGACACCAAACATACTGAGGGTATAAGGAGAATAATCCATAAACAATTCATAACCCAGATTTAAGGGCATCATGGAACTTTAGTGTAACAGCCTTTCAGGCACAGTCATTCATCAGCATGTCTGAACCGAAATGACAGTGTCCCAAGTGACGGGTCAAAGCACTTTCTCCACTTTGTCACAGCTTGCGTTATGGGCACATACAAACCGTTTCGACATGTGCTGCAGGCTTTGCTCACTCTCAGGGACAGAAAAGGAAACCACTGACTGAGAGCTCCTAAATGAGGATGTGAAAGAGCTGTGTGAGTGACATGGCAACCTGCTGGTAGCTCTAGTCAGGGTGAATTAAATGCAGTGTGCTGTGACACACAGAGCACAAAACAGAGCCTGTCTGTCCAACCAAGATAAACTCCATCTTCACCAACTGATTGGCTCCGGACAGCCCTCCACGCTCTCTCACACAATTGTGAAAAGCCCGGCAGGCCTGAAAGAGAAAACTGGCCAAACGGGGACTTATTTCCTTAATCTTCGCTCTTTTCTCAGTCTTCTGCAAGAAAAGGGTAAAGAAAGGACAGGCAGCTCCCACACTCCTTCTCTCCTACTCTCCTGTCATTCAGCCATGCCTGAATCGCAAACAGTCTCTTCTCTTCCTGGCTGCCTCTTCCTCCACTCCACTTGATTCAGCTCTGCATTCCTCCCCCCATCTTACCACCAGCGTAGCCATGGCAACCACTGATGCGGAAAACAGGCACATTTACAGAAAATGCCTTTGATGAGTCCTCATCTCAGGGGTCGGAGGTCACTGAAAGAGACCACCTCCTGAGAGGTGTCCTTTTGTGGCTGCACAATTAAGACTTGTTTCCATAGTTACCTCTATACTAGCTAAAAGAAGAGGGGGCGTCCTTCATGCCCTACTGTAAACACTACAGTGGTGTAAGCAAAGAAACTACATGCATATGATAAAAACAACAAAATTAAATGAGAAGTTAAATGACAATATAACTACATTCCATCTATCTATTGCAGTTCTATGCTCTTCTTAATTTTTTCCCTCAGCCAAATCGCTGAGCTAGTCCGCTTAATGCCTGCCTTATTGAAGCAGCCCTCAACCAACAATAGTTTGGTTGTATTGCTCAGTAACTTGTAAAATAGTAAAAAAAAAAAAAAAAAAAGGTCTGAGGTTACAAATGAATATAAATTCCATGACAATATTGAAATTGTGATTTAACTGTAAAAAAAAAAGTGATATATTTTTACCATACTGGCCACCCAAATATAAAACCCATATTTTATTTTAATTTATCATCGCTTTTTTCTTTTAATGCACAACTTTGCCATACTCTTACATTGGCACAATTAACCATGGTTAATTGGATTTAGAGCAGTGTTCTAAACACCTAATTTTTATTTGTTTAACAGTTGTCAGAAAAAATAACACTGTGCATCATGTGAATTTCATGTATATCATGATATACAGTTTTTCCCACATAGTCCGGACCTAGTTTCAACATTTCAATTTATATTTGCATTGAAAAAAATTATGCCTTTCTCTTAATTAGCAACCAAGAGTTGGTTGGTGACCAAACTACTTCCTCACCAACCAACTCTTATGCTGGCTTAAACTCTCAGAAAAACTCTGTTCTAAACAGATCTTAGCAGACACAAAGATGAGAATTCCTCATTGATTCCAAACCTGCCATAACTGATGGCAAAAAAACCTTTTACTGTATCATTCGTGACCTCATACAGACCCCTATTCAGCCCTGTCATTATCAGCTTGTCTAAACTCATCTCTCTTTACATAGACTGAGACTCTCCTCACAACTACTGAAACACAGACGGCCCGATCCATCTTAGAAGCATCGCCTTGCAATTAACCCTGCATGTTTTTCATTCCCACGGCCTAAACAGACTGGGATGGAAATGTTGAGTGTGTATTTTAATAACACACTCTGATAAAATGCTGCACTGTTTTGCCAAACGTGATACCTTCATGTGGAATGTTACATGGTAATGCAAAGTAAAGGGTCATGGAAATACATGAGCTGGGAAAATGCAGCTTACAGGCAATGCCCCATGAGAGTATTGTGGATCAAAATAAATAAAAACTAGAGGTGGGCATAGATACATTTTTTTAACGCTGTTAATCCCACCCCCACCCCCGACAGAGACACCGAGACAGGTTTAAAACCGGAAAAGTCAATGAAATATCAAGGTGAAATTCATCATAGCTTGCGTAGTATAGACCAGTGTTACTCAAACTTATGTGTCCTGGGGACCAGTCAAGTCAGGCGTTGGGGCTGCAGGAATTATTCACCCACAGGAATTATTTGGCACAAAAAAATGTAAATCAATGTTTTAATGTGATGGCTGTGTCTGCTTTCTCGCCACTAACCGGTCGAAATGAAGAAAACACGCTGACAGAGACATTTTTTCTGAGCCTGTTTATGTCCTTTTGTGGCTCTCATAATGCGTGTGTCTCCGTGAAGAGTTTGGAGTGATTCAGACAAAGGGGCGGGACGTGAAGTCGAGGGGGCGGGGCGGGGCAACTAGTGACAGCATGGCTGAGATCAGACCTGACGCCGTTAACGGCCCAGCACTAATAAAAACACTGAAATCTTTCAAAACTTTCTCATTTGGTTTGCCTTATTAGGTAAGAGGTAGTCAGAAACTTGATCTCAGGGTTGCGTGTGAAAAGGAGAATGAGTTTCCAGTTAATACACCTAGTTCAACCTACGCACATTGATAACCTGTGTTTATAGTGTTAAAGCTCCTTTGTTTTAAAAGCTCAGACCAAAAAAAAAAGAAAAGAAAAAACTAAGCAAATCCAAAAAACTTTCCTTTTCATCTGATCCACTATGTTCTTGGGTTAATTGAAAAGATAATTATAAAAAGCATTGTGAATTTCTTGTTAAGCATTTGCTGTTCTTACAACAGAACATGTGTGAACTAAACTGAAAAACTCTTTTAAATAATCGTGATAGTGAAAAATAATTCACATTAGTAACTATGCTCCGGTTCTGCATTAATGAAAACTGCTTTCTTTTCTAATTCATTAGCTCTAACTATAACAGCTACATAACAGGGATGTACAATTTATCACTGTGATTTGCCTTTCATAGTCAGCACAATACATCATATATCATTTTAATGTGGCAAACTGTCTTGGAGTTTCATGGATAGTGTGTTACTTTAGTGCTAACATATTGCTTTGTGGGTAGAATGTTAGATTAGGGGCCCATTAAGCACAGCTTTTGTTTAGTGTTTCTATGCTGCTAAGAAACCAGATTAAATGGATCGGGTATAACACCATTGTACATTTCTACAATGTCAAATCTTGTACTTATAATGCTGTAACAAGCTAAAAATTGAAACCCTAAGTATTATTTAAAGTAACCAATATCTTTGCTTTTGCTGTACTGAAATCAACACAGTACTGTACTGTATAATTGTAAACTATACTATTTGAGTAATGTTACAGCCCTAACCATGTAAAATATTAACCAAAACTGTGACATAGTATGCATGACTTAAATCATTGCCTATCACAATAATTTAGTATTAATCTGTTACAAGAATAGCCTAATTCGCTGCACATAGTACTAAAAAACACTTATTACTGGTCAGAAAGATTATTTGCATGCTGCAGATTTCTGCATTAACAGTATTGCGAAGGCCAAAAATCTACAATGGAGGGGAGGGTCAACATGGCCCACACAAATGTCCCATTTTTCTGTCAGGGTGGATACACCCCTGTACCCAATTAACACTGTGTATCACTATAGTAGGGATTGTTTTACAGGGCCAACTGGCCTGTGGCTCGTTTTTCAGAATGAGCAGAACATCTCCAGTGTGATGTAATACAGATCCAGGAGGGATAGTGAACACTCGTGACAGATGGACAGGCGTGGGCCTCCCTGCCACCCAAAGCTGCAGCAGTGCTCACGTGACTGTGTAAAGCTGTAGTTATCTGACAGTGGGCACTCTGTTGTGTCTTGAGAGGGCAGGGCAGGCGCGGACGCTCTCCGCTGGGCTTAATTGACTGCAGTAATGGGAGAAAGAAAATCACTCAGCGCCCTCAGTCAATCCATCCATTGTAGGTCTCAGCACAGATTATGAGGCAGTTAGCAGTGGTGAAGAATGTTAGCTGGCACCATTAGCCTGCCCCCCTCTGTACCAGGAATAAAACATCCTCCAGTGAGCATTTCACTCTCTTGCCAAGCTCAGGGTAGCAGGGGGAAAAGAGTATACAGTACTATACTGCTCTCTCTTACTACTGGATTTCCAGTTAGATTTTTTTTCAACATAGACAGTCAATTTGAAAAAAAAAATGTGTGTTCTATATTACAGAAATGCATCTTATTAATGGCAACCTTTATATATATCTCCTTAATCCAGTAGCAAAAAAGAGGGGGTCAGTCCATTCAAAAATAATCATTTAAACTACATTCTCCATGAAGAAGCTTAGTGTTTATTTTCCAAACAGCATAGGTGCAAGGAGGATGATATTTTGTCTCACAGTGTACTTAAGGCTGGGATGACAACAAAGCTGTACTTGACTTAACCTGAGTATATGCTTAGTGATCTAGGGTTGTCACTATTGATTATATTAGTAATGTATAGATTATTTGGGCGATTCATCATGTATCATATGCATGCAATGTATAACAGCAACCAATTCATTTTAATTCATACATGGGAAATGTGTTACTCCGCTCATACATATACGTATATATTCAGCAGCACTAATTAGTTACACCTACTGAACAGATTTTTATAACACTTGTAAAACCACTTTTCATAATGATTTTTCTTTTGAGTCTAATCCACCAAACCAGACAGATCTGAGGCTGAACTAAAAGACTGCAGCACCTAAGGAACTGCACCGCTGCTCACAGTTCAAGGGCAGTGTGGAGGACAGCTCTGCTAGAGACAGATGGATATAGCATGACACAATCAGAGCTGGAGGGATTGTGTCATCCAGGTGAATAGAGCATGCACAATATGAAACATTATGCAGTGGAAGACTGGAATGCGGTGTTCAAATACACTTAAATATACTACAGACGGCAACTCTGCAATCCTTTTCACAGTTTACTTAACAAATATGATCCTGACTAAAATAATAATCTGCTATATTTGCTAAAAGTCACGTACAGCCTGAATTACTCAAGCAGGTTGGTGAAGACAAACCACAGGCTTAGCTTGCACAACAACAAGCACCATGGCAACTCAGCTTTTCTCTCCTAACCTGCCCACACAGAACAGCAGGAGACAGTTAAAAGAAAAAAAGAAGGGCACAGTTACCTCCATGGCCAAAGCAGCCGTCTGTTGGTCGTAGTGGTTGAGCAGATTGGGCATGAAGGTGCTGTTGTAAGGTAGATCCTGACACATCCGCAGGCCTATGGGCTCGCAGGTGAACGCGCTGTGGCTTCCAACAGAGTCCATGAGAATAGCAGAACTGGATACAAACATAGAAAAAACTAACAGCACCCAGAACAGCCCCATGTCTCTCCAGCAGAGACCAAATGCAGATACCAGTATATCCAAGGTGTGCCCCATCCTGAATTCACATAACAAGACAAAGTGAGACTGGGAGGGTGTGTAAAGTGAGCATTGGAGCTTATTCTTCTCCCAGTGGATATCCACCACACCCAGGCAGTCTGGGAGGTAGACTGGGCTGATTTGCTGTTTCCATCCCCCGCTGTGGAGTACACTGCCTGCTTGCTCACTAGGTCCTCATGGGTGCCTGGGTGCTGACCTCCTGTCTGGGTCACTGCACACTTTGATCAGCCACTTCTGCTTTGCCTTATGTTCATACAGGCCCTCGTCAGTTAAAACAAGATACTGTTTTCCACTTGGGAGGTCATCATAGACACACAAAAACAGCAAGCCAAGAAACAGGTCCCATGATGTGTGGACAGCAAATGTCTTTCACTGCACCTGCAACATAAATGGTGAGTGAAAATAAAATATACAGAAGAAATAACACTAAATACCATGACATATTAAAGCATGGCCGCCACACAGATCATTGTGAATAATCTACTGAAATATGATTTGTGAAATATGATATATTGATATGTAACTAGTAACAGTAATAAAACAAACTGTAACAATTACTAATGTGTATTGCTATAACATTCAGTCAAGCTTTTCAAGCTGGATTCAGATATTCTGTACCATCTGGTAAGCTGGTATTTTGGAGTATTATTCCAATTTCAACAGGTGCTTAATCCTTTCTAAATTAGCACAATTAAGTACTTCTAAAAAAAAAGAAATATTCTAAAATAAGGTATTTTAGCCATAATATCAAAATTAAATAAGCTTTATTACAAAAGACAAGAAATAGTGTACACACACACACACACACACAAGCATAGACAATATATAAATATACACACACACATTTCTAAATGAGCAAAACTGTATATTATAAAAGAAGAAAATATTTTACTCATAATATATACTCAAACATACACACAATATTCCCCATAGACCTCTTCTCACTAACGTGGACGCCCTTTAGCCTTGTAGTCGCATCTTCTTCAGCGTGTAAGCCCACCCCACCCCCTACAAGACGCGTCCGTGTAACTACCCACACACACACGGAGCCTACCCCTATACCACCGCAGCCGCTAAATACAGTTTATCACTTAGGTCTCTGACAGACGCGTCTAGAGACGAACGTCAATTTCTTACTGAACATTAGCGCTAATGTTTAAACAAAAAATACATCCTGACACCTTTAAAGGGCTTTACTCACGTCTTCACTAACTGAATGTACAGTTTATCATACAGGCGTAATCCCATTACAGTGTGTGCGTGTCTGACAAACCCATGTCATCCTCCACGGGAGCTCAGCCTGCAGCCCCCGAGATAATTAATGAACGCATTTTAATCTACCGTTAAAAGAGAAAAATCAACTTTACCGCAGCTCGACATTATTCTCCAGCTCCTGCTCCTCCACCCGAAGGCACGGCTCCGTTCTGTATGTGTGTTCTCAACTGAGAACCAGGTTTAGTCTCTCTATCACACACACGGTCCGCCTGGAACAGTCTTTAGAGCCTCGCTGTGCTGAATAATCTGCCTAGGCTCACTCATGAACAGCAGCCCGGAGGACTGCCTGTCTGCTTTGCATAGTCCAAACGAGCCCCCACCCACTCGCCCCACCTTCCACTCAGTGCGCATGCGCACGGACCATGTTGAGAGAAGACGCAGGATCCATTATGGGTGACTGTAGTTTTCAGTGATCCAGTAGTTCTCTACAGACTGACTTGGAAAAGAAGCAAGTATAACTAGTGGTTAGGGAGTTATCACAGCAGTCAGAAGGTTGTTTGTTTGAATCCCAGCCACAAACAAACAACCTTCTGTGGCTCCACCTTCTCCAGGCACTACCCCAGTTGCTGTGTTGCTGGCTGCCCACAGCTTCACTTGGTGCATTGGTTACATTTTGCACTGTTTACACTGTGCGCTGTGGTGTGTTCACATATGACAAATGGACACTTTACACAAGTCTGCCAGTAGGGATTTACTGACCCCCTTATATAATCTGCTTACAATAAATAAATAAATATGATAAACCCAAGAAATATTAAAGTGCAACAGGATATGAGCATGAACAAATGTTCCTCTGCAGATGAGTGGCGTCTCTTGACATGGTGAATGGGCAGCAGATGGGGCGTCAAGCACTTCAACAGGTGCAATGAAGTGAATCAGGTCAGTGCCACAATACCAAGAACAGCGTCCTTTGGGTTGAGGCCACAAGGAACAGAGGCTTAAACTTCTGAAGTATTCCATCTGTACAAAACTGCATCTGAGGACAAAGCATACTTAAAAGGCTAGCTGTCATTGGCTGAAATAGCTCAATGGGGAAAGTGTTACTGAAGATCAAAATTTATGTATATAATTTACTTCTGTTTATGTATATTTATGTTACATCTACATTAACATTCAAATTCTAGTCATTTACATTTACTTCTGTTGTTTAAATTAATTTCATTATGTGAGAGCAAACAGCACTTTGGACAGTCACCAATATTTGAAGTTCAAGACAAAAGAGAATAAATCTTTATCTGCTAGGCTGATAGATGCTGGATGAGGTGGGAAATTCCTCAGGAGTTTTTTCATCATTATTTGAGAGTGACAGCACTTACACTGGAGTGAGTATGGCTTCAGGCTACTTTAGACACCTCTGCCAATAAGGAACAGCATTGTACAAAATAATAAGGGCAAGCATTGTAAAAAAAAATACAATCATCAGCTAATATCAAACTCATTGATAAGCTAAAGTAGAAAATTTACATTGTTATGACAGAAAGTAGACAGTACAGGTGTAAGAGCAGCAAAACAACAGAGTAAAAGCTACACAACTGCACAGTTTAGACAATACACTATACAAATACTACAAAAATATAAATATGGATGTGTATCCAAATATATAAATATATATATATATATATATATATATATATATATATACACACACACAAGTTAATTAATCTTAATACCAATACATCCTGTGTGTATGCGTATATGCATGTATGCATGTATGTATGTATGGTGCAAAATGCCCCTATGGAAATTCTTTAAAGTGTGACATTTAAAAGCAGAAACAACAAGAAAGCAGTAAAAAGTATAAAGGTTTGTTCATTTAAAAAGTAGTTGATATTTTGTCAGCTGGCAAAGAGAACACAGATTTTCCATCCGAAGCTCCTTATTTAATTTAATGAAGGACCGATTGAGTCAAACCAGGCTTCTGATGGAAATTACTAGTAATACTGTAATAAAACTTCCACATGAACACTGATATACTGAACATAACAATGTTGTGTAACAAGTTCTATTTAGTTTTATTCAGTATATTTACTGATATTCATGTGGAAAAAACACTTTATTTTCACAGCTGTTTTGCACTGAACTGTGTGTGTCACAGACTATGTATGCGGTTCATTAATTAAATTTATAACATAAAAGTTATCAAACATGCTGAATAATATAAGTGAATGAGAGAGAGATTGCTGGTTCAGGATTGTTTAAATATCATTATAATAATTAGTTATATAATTCTAATAATTAGAACTGTAAGAATATTTTGCATCTAGAATAATTGTTTAATGACACTTTTCTAATGTAACTTAAACACTTTCTATGTGATGTGTCTGTTAGTATGAAAAGAAAACTTCAACCTTTCATATTGCTAAACTGCTCTAACACTGTCCTCCTCTGGGCTTTTTAGGAGGCTCATTTTAAGCCCTGCCAGATGAAGACATATTTTGAGCTTCCATACCCCATCAACTTTGTTAGTGAGTGTGTGCGCACCGTCCCCTTCACACATGAGGATTATGCCAGGTAAAATACAAACAAACATGCAGTACAGGCTCAAATCTGAACTGAATGTCTTATGTTGTACACGTGTTCTTTCTTTCAGTCTGTGTGTTTTAGGAAGGATGATGACAGCTAAGTACCTGCATGGTGAAATCCGAGAGAAAGGCGGCGCCTATGGAGGAGGAGCCAGAATGGGAGGGGGTGGCGTGTTTTCCTTTTACTCCTACAGGTATATAAGATATCATGAACTGTTAGAAAACAAGTTCTGTATGAAGAACAGCCTTTGGCGAACTAGTAATGCTGTAGTTAAGTGAAAAGATAAACTTTCTAAATAATGATAAACAGTAAAAATGCATATTATGAAAACAATGCTGAATCTTTGACATTGAATGATTTGAATTTTAATTCATGCATTTATGGAGAGTAACACCAATAAGTTTAGTTATCAATATTAATTAAATCCTAACAATACCAATGCAAATGTATAGTTATCTGACCTACTCTTTGTTCCATTGTACCCTTTTTTTTTTTTTTTTTTTGAACACTCAAGAGATCCAAACTGCTCTCAGACGCTGGCTGCATTCCGAAGTGGTGTGGACTGGGCTAGAGATGGGAAGTTCACCCAGCAGGACGTGGACGAGGCTAAATTATCCATCTTCTCTGCTGTGGATGCTCCAATTGCTCCCTCAGACAAGGGTAAACAACTGGATTGTTTTTTTTAGATTGTTTTTTTTTATAGTTCAACCACATTTTATGGCAGCAATTTTCCCTAAGCGTATATAGTGGTTCAAAGAAAATTTACCAAAGATTAAGGGCTCAACCACTCAGATCTTTCTTCTGAAACATTTCTTTTTCCAAGCCTGTACAACTAAAGAAAACACGGTACAGATGTTTACCTTATAAAGATAATAATGGAAGTTCTAGTACAGCTGAAGAAGCTTAACTGAATGTGTGCCAAAACTGTTTTTCTAAGGATATATAAACCTTTAACGTGTTGCAGGTTTGGGGCTGTTTTTAAGTGGAATCAGTGATGAGATGAAACAGGCTCACAGAGAGAGACTCTTTGCTGTAACGCACAAAAACCTTGTTGATGTGGCTGGCTGGTAAGGACCTTCCTTGTACTTTTACATTTAAACTTTGGGAAGAAGGGCATTTATAAGCGAATCGTGTTACAGATGCGGGGCAAAGGTGCTGTAGGAATATATTTGGTGCCCAGGTCGAGAATCAAATTCTAAATTGCACTGTGGAGGACAGATGTGTTTCTCAATACATCACCATGTTCTCTGTGGACAAAAGTATTGGGACACCTGCTTTTCAGGGTTTGGACCAGGACCCTTATATCCAGACAACTCCATGCTTTGTGGACACAGTTTGGGGAAGAACATTTTCTAATCCAGCATGACTGTGCCCCAGTACACAAAGTGAGGTCCATAAAAACATTGGATGAGTGGAGGAGTCAGGTGTGGAAGAACTTGACTGGTCTGCACAACCCCATCCAACACATTTAGGATGAACTGAAATGGAGGTTGTGAACCAAGCCTTCTCATTCAATATCAGTGACTGGCCTCATAAATGCTCTACAGAATGAATGGGCACAAATTCCCACAGAAACACTCAAGTCTTGAGGAAACACCTCCAAGAAGAGTGGCAATAGTTCCCCAGATAACTAACTGACAGTAGCAGTAGCAACTGACTAACTACTGACAGTAGTTATCTGGGGAAGTTATGTTAATAAATGCATAAGCCTATGCATATACATGTGTACCTAACAATTACTGCTTTTTATCTACAGCTATCTTGGTATTGGACAGAGGACGTGTGGAGTGGCAGTTTTGGGCCCTAGAAATGAAAACATCAAGAAAGACCCATCATGGATTGTCAAATAGATGCTTCTGGATCATCAGTTCCCTCCTGGATTATTTTATAATGAAGTCTTCAGAATTTGATTTGTCCTTGTATTGAAGATATTTGCTGCATACCTCACGTGGATACACCTGCACAGAAGAAACTGCTATTTAACCTAATAAGATGCAGTAAATTCATCAGTTGTTGAAAGTCTTATGACTGCATAAATATCAGTACACAAACTTCCATTCATTTCAACATTACTGGAACATTTTGGCACATTTTGCAGATTCTGTTTCAGACATGGTACAAAGACAATTACCAGTACAAGGGATGTAAATGTAATTGAGCGCCAGCAGATTCTGAGATTTTGACTGAAAAACATTCTTTAATTCATCTGTTACACTAAATACAGTAACTTTTTCTGGTTCGTGGCTGAAATGTGTTTTCCGTTATGAGAAACATTTTTCTCGATCGGTGGTGACAAACCACAACTACTGTGGTGTTATGTTTTTACAATGTAAACAAAATGAAACGCACAAGATGGCATCTGTAATGGGTGTGCACCATAACAGTGATCTCAGCCATGGATATGCCTCGGCTGGTATTCACAAATCAGATCTCTCCATATTTTGTACACTGCTGCTAAAAAATATCTGAAGGTTGTGATCACAGAGTGTTTTACCTGCTCTAACACTGAGTTCATAAGTTATATTCCAAGCTCTTAATGAGTGCAACAGAGAAGGAAAAACACAACAATGTTCAGGACTTTATTAGATAACTGGTCAAATTACTCTAATTTTCAATTTTATCAGCTTGACTTAACAGGTGCAGTTTGTGGTTCACAATTACAGATGTAGTCTCATCTATGCCTCTGCATCCAGTGTTTGGCTCTCATCGGTGTGCAGAAGCCCCACAGGACGCCACATGAGCAGGAATTCTGCTCAGCAATGATACTAATGTGGTAGTGGCATGTTGGTGTGTGTTTGGTGCATGGAGTATATATCATTCATTCATCAGAATTTTTAAATGTTATGTCGATTCACTGTCTACTTTATTGTACACACTGCATCTACAGAGTGGACCAATAGGTTAAAAGTTGCTGGTGATAGAATATGATGCTGAAGTGTTACTGCTGAGCTGAGAATGATCCTCTATAGAAATAAATACATGTGCTCTGATGGACCTGTAGGTGTCCTGACCATAGTTGGTTAACATGGTGAATTAGGAAATCACAAACAATTGTCTGTAATTGTAACTGAACTACAAAGGGCACCTATGAGATCAGTGGATTTGATCAAATTAATAAAATTGTACTGATGCAAGTGATTAATCAGTGGATACTTGTTACAGTGGTTCATTGCATATTTCACATTGAAGTGATGGACACATTTAAGAACATTTTATTGCAGTTCTTTTAAATGTTGTGCAAATACAGATACAATTATTATAACAGATATTTGACTTGCTTTGGGATATTTGTTTTGACTTAAGTTAAAGAGGACATGACATGAAGCACACATTTATAGCAGCTTATATAACAGTGATGAAATGTGCAATAGATCTAATGGGCCATATTATATCGCCTTTGTATTAAAGGTTTCAATGAAAAACAAACAAAAAAAGACTTCAAAAAAGTTAATTGGGGCAATTAAATGTATAAAAAATATATAAGCAATATTAAATATTTCTTGAAAATTATTTTGAAGTTACCAACATTGGAAAATCTTAAGTCCTGGATTGCACCGGATTGGAAAACACCTAAATAAGCGTAGGACTCAGTTTACGGCAGTGATTCTCAACAAAATGTGGATTGTTTGAGGGGCTATGACCAGATTGAGAACTGATTTAATGTAGCCAAGCTGAAAAGTTGCTATATATATACACACACACACATTATATTGATCTCGAAGGAAATTACTCTAGTGTTTAGCATTTAACCCTGTCACCTGAGTAAAGCAGTGGGCAGCTAACAATGCCTGTGGAGCAGGGTGCCACTGGCAGTCCTAGGATTTCAACCCTCAGCCTTCTGATTTCCAGGGCACCTCCTTAACCACCAG
>JBBPDH010000001.1:26746151-26761285 GCA_037974565.1 Clupeocharax schoutedeni
AGAGAGAGAGAGAGAGAGGGGTAGAGAGAGAGAGAGGTTGAGAGAGAGAGAGGCAGAGAGAGAGAGAGAGAGAGGCAGAGAGAGAGAGAGAGAGAGAGAGAGAGAGAGGCAGAGAGACACTCAATTTTAGGCCTTAGAAAGAGGTCAGTTGTCCTGCAGCAAGCATAATTTCCAAATGCAGATTATATTCTGTTCATTCAGTTTTGCTGGATTATGTTTGATGACCCACCCTGCCTATCAAGTCCAACCTTGCACAGATGGCTGGTGGGATTTTATGCCTGTAATCCCTCTTCTCTCCATCTCTTTCTTCTTCACTATTCTACCCCCTCCCCCATTATTTCCAAAACCGCAGTGGTGAATGGAGACGTGGAGTTGAACATATGGCCATTGGATCCACTTTAACTGACTATGCCCCATTTTCTTTTCCACTCTCTTTCTTCCTCCACGCCTTTTTCTGCCAACTGATTTTAAGTTTCTCTTTTCTTCTACTTCTAAATGGACAGAAGTGGACTGAACATAGTCACATTACACACACCAAATAAGTTTCACACAGAAACACAGACAAAGAAAATGTTCATTGTTCAAAGCCAAGAGAATAAAGCGTAACTTGACATTTAGACTGGTTGGTTGGTAGCCAAATTGTAGCGTAAGGACATTTGCAAAAAGATCAGGAAATGCAGAAAAAAAGGTGTATGGTTATAAACTGCTTGAAAGAATTTGGAATACATTAAAATTGAACTGCCAACACTTTTCCGCTGTTTAAGCACATTGTTGCAAAATTCTGACCACACACACACACACACACACACACACACATATGCGCGCGCATACAATAAAATCAACTTGTTACAATCCTGTTCACAACCCAGTCTTTACAACATCAATCTGCAGAGTGCAAAAGAAACTGGCACTAGTATCCCATAGTACTGGGCTTCAGTGGCAAACTTTTAACCTAAACGGAGTAAACTTTTCAACTCCTTCCTACATGAAAAGCACAAAACCTTACTATCCCAACTAAACACCCAAAAGCACAAGTGACCTTCATATACATTTAACACTGTATCTGCACTAATCCTAAACACTAGGTGTAATTCATTGCAAATACAGACATACACATGCACACACATACACAAATGGCTGACCTGGGATACTCTGGTGTGGTCTGACTGCTACATCCATTGCCATGGAAACATAATCTTCTCTTACTGAAAAAATAGGGACTCGGACAAGGACAGTCCCACATGCCCTTATATGGAGACTATTAGTCCTAAGGGGTTTTCTGGATTAGCATATAGAGGGAAATCACTGTTAAAAAGAAAGTGAGGTTTTGAGTTAAAATTAGGACACACAAAATACTACAATATTACAAAAAAGATTTTTCTTGATTTCTTGACTTTTTGCGCAAAAACATGCAACATAAAGAACGTTGCAAGTTGAAAATTGTGAAATGTGATTCTGTAAAGCAAACTTTATCAGTAGAGGGGAAAAGCACAATGTTTGTGATGGCCCAGAACATAAAACAGTAAACAATGTTAATAAATTAGGCCAACTATAAATAGTTTTCATAATGTTACACACTATTTTCTCCTTACAAATGTATTAATACACGAGTATTATTATAAAAATACATTTTTCTCTCATTGGGGTACTAGGGTTAGGGTAGCTTTCAAGTGAATCATTCCAATTTAAAACAGTTCTGTTGTAAAGTTAGCACCAAAATTAAATGTCTTAAGGATACATTTAAAAATGGGACTTTAAACATAAATAAGTAAATTGTTTACCTTAACGTTCTGAAACTGATTCACTTTTTATTATCCATGGGCATCTTGCAAAAAACTAGACTGATTTATTCTGATACTAAGGCACCTTACCCTCAACAATCAGGAATCTGATATAACCTGATATGAAGGAGCAGAGACAGCAGAGTAACAGTTTCATTATATGCTAGGAGAGCTGTCTGAAGTCATTAAGTGGTGATGAGCCCAAAGTGACAGCAAGAGTGAGAGAGAAGAGTGAGAGCAATTAAAGAGGGATGAATAAAGTCATTGAATGAAGTACATGAATAAATTCACACAGATGATGAGAAAGCTGTAGATTAGAAAACATTGTAAAAAGAAGTTTTGAAGATTAGGATGCTATCACTATCTTTACACAGCTTAGAGAGGAAAGCCATAATGCTCGATTTACCAGCACATTCTGGCACATCCTCTTTAAACACAAAACAGATTACCTACGACTCTCTTGACATTCCTGTTCCAATTACTGTGTGCCAGCAATTTACATAACACAATACTAACACACAGGGCAATTACATGAATGCTTTTCGATATAAACACACTTCCAATTGATCAAGAGCGCTCATTCTGCATTCTTACACAACACCAGCAGGACACTGATTGCCAGTCTTTCATATCAGCTTCATTGTACGTCTCTTTTGCCATCTCCCTCTCAAGAGGCTCTCGCGTAATATGCCATCACTTTGATTACAATAATTAGAATCAGATTACTCTGACTTACTATGGTGATATGCTGTTTAATTTCCTGCAGGGTTTTGACACTGCATCTCAGCTTCAGTTCAATTCACTGTTCTTGGGCCCCTCCCCCCAGTGAAGCTATTCCACATCACATACATGGGCCGCAGGGCGAAAGAGCTCTGTTACATCAACAGCATGGGTGGGATTAGAGAGCCCAGAAACACTACACTGTAACCCTTTTCCAGCTCACCAACATGCCCTACATAAAAACACTTCCTGCTCTGAAAATTCAATACTATGTCCTTAAACATATAGCCTTGCTTGGGCAGCACTGAATCTCTTTAAGTTAATTCATTATTACAGGTTTTTCAAATGTCAATAAATAACATGAAATTTGAATAGACTGCTCTCTAGGTCATGCTAAACGAAAGCAGCAAACTTCATCTTCCATCGTGCGCGGACTCTGTAAATCGATACACATCCAAATCATTTGTGCTCAAAGCGTGTTCAGATCGTAACTAGAGAAACAATCTTGGGAAAAACCAAACTCATTCTGAGCCAACTGCAGAACTTCAAAGAGAAGAAAAGAAAAGATATACTATGATTTCCCTACCAGAAATCATACATTCATTTCACACATCAAAGGCCAAAATAACACAACACGCTCTGACAGTCACTGACACCCTGAAGGTGGTCTGGAAGGATAAAGCAAATGACTAATGCTGCAGTGACATTATTAAGTAACATAAAAGGCCACTGCACCGTGATATAGTAAAGAGAGAGTGAACTGGTTCAGTCATAAAACCTGCAGGGCATAAGCTTACAGCAGGTCCTGTTTAATTGGGCGGCTCCATTACAGAAAGATGTCCATACTCCCAAGAAATAACAAAATCTATCCAATAAAGACAGCTGAAAAATATATATAAAAGGTTTCTTATACAGACTTATCCAGACCTCAGCAAGCCTGTATTTGCAACAAATGTGTGCTATTAATGCTAATGGAGCACAACAATACTTCATCGAAACAGCAGAAAAGTACCTCATGCTCCAAAACGTTGAGACCTTTGGTCAACAAACATTGCATATTTAAAAAGAATAAAACAAAACCATTTCTGATCTGGTATGCTACAATACACACCATCTTAAAACATTGTATGAGTGTTATCTGGTTCTAACCAGCAGGAAGGTGATAGGAGGTTTGCAATTCATTAGCATCAAAATCTGAAATAATTAAGATAAGATCTCCGTAATTACGAAAATTCTTGTTTCTAGACAGAACATTATTATGTAAATTCAGTTTGTCCCCATTTTCATTTGATAATAGACAGGGCATGTCAGTGGAGAAAAGGAAGGACAAAGAGCTGGAGGATGAGAAAAATATGGTTATCAGGGCTTTGATTTACTTGTGTCAGGTGATGCCATAGTGGAGACGATGACTGGTGGTCCAGTGCGCCGGGAAAGCTTCTGATTGGCGAAGCTAGAAATCTGGCCTGTTGTAGCAGCACCCACAGGCACCAGGGTGCTCTCATGGGGTGCTGACCCCACCTTGCGCATTATCTGTGGGCTTGGATGTGGACTGGTAATGGATGTCATTGTGGCCAGGCTCCGATCCCTCTTCATCAACTCCATGGGCACAGTGTAGTTAGTGGAGTATGCCTTGGGGGCCTGCTGAGGCGGCAGAACAGGCACGGCCATTGACTGTGGCACTCCAGCTAGAGCTGGCATCTGCTGTGGCACACCATGAATTGATGTCGACAAAGTCTGCAAGCCTGGAATTTGTGGTGGCATTCCTGGTATGTGTGATGGAAGGGCTATTTGCTGGGACATTGCAGTCATAGATGGCATGTGGAGGCCAGCTTGAGGAGTGTAGGCAGACATTGGACGAGGCTGGACAGGGACTATGGCACCACTAAAAGACCCTGGTGTCCTGGCTCCAGGATATCCAGTTGCCTCTAGAAGCTGCTGGGAGGGAGCACTACTTGGCCTGCGGCCCATGACCTCACCCATCCTGGGAGTCTGCAGAGGATTAGGGGGTGGCTGCATATACTGAGACTCCATGCCTGGGGTCAGTGGTGGTTGCTGGTGCACATATATGTCACTGCGGTGGCTAAAGCTGTTAGACCGGCCACGCACAGGAGCAGTAGGGTGGTGGGGGGTGGGAGGTACATCAGGTGGACGTTTACAGCTGAGTGCCACACGAGAAAGAACACGTGCCTGTCCTAGGTTGGGTGCAACAGAGCGAACATCATTTTCTTCCATAACAGCCAACATTGCAGTGGAATCAAAGCCTTGCTGCAGCAGAGAGGTTATAGTGCTCTCAGAAAGCCCTTCGTTACGTAGAAAAGCCAAGAACTCTGGATCTGCAGTCTTCTTAGGGTCCACAGGAACCAATGGGGTTTGAGGGGTTGTAAGTGGAGGGCCAGGAATAGCAGGTTGAATAGGAAGCTGAGGAGGAAACTGAGCAGGGACAGTAGATATAGTTTGGGTAGTAATTGGAACAGATGCTGGTAGGGGAGAGTTAGGGTCATAAATAGGATTTGGGGGTGCCACAGGTTGCTGAAGAGGTGCAGAATGCATTTGCTGAACTGGTTGCGCAGGAGGAATTTGCTGCACTTGTTGACCAGGTGGCATTTGGTGCACTTGCTGAACTGGCGGCATTTGTTGAACTGGCTGCATTTGCTGCACTTGCTGAACTGGCGGCATTTGTTGAACTGGCTGCATTTGCTGCACTTGCTGAACTGGCTGCATTTGTTGCATTTGCTGAACTGGCTGCATTTGCTGAACTGGCTGCATTTGCTGAACTGGCTGCATTTGTTGCATTTGTTGAACTGGCTGCATTTGTGGTGCTTGTTGAACTGGCTGCACTTGTTGAACTGGCTGTACCTGTTGCTGCATTTGTGGCTGTGATTGCTGCTGCTGCTGCTGTACAGTGTATGGGGAGGGGCTTTCTTGACGACTAACCATACCTCTGACAGTCCCGTCCATTCCTTGAGATGAGGGATCCACCACCAGGCAGGTGGCTGCAGGCTGATTAGGATCGAGTGGTCTCCCATTAATGTCCGTATACAATGTACGTCCGGTAAGAGAGGCTGGTGGCTCAGCACCATAACGGGGAGAAGTGGGTTCTATGCCATAGCGTGCAGGAGAAGGTGCCCGGCTTGGAATACGCTGCCCATCTGGCATCATTTTGGATCCTGGGGTAGCAGGTGGGGGACCAGGAAGAGATGGTTCCCTGTAAATGCGGTTCATTTCGTGAGCAGTAGGGGGTGGAGGAGGAAGTGGGGCAGGAGTAGGAGCTGGAAGGCCAGACCTCCCACCTTGGTTCTGTTCCCATGGTGGCCGAGATCCTCCCATCATTCCATAATGAGAAGTGGACCTATTGAGGGGATGAACTTGCTCTGCACGATAAAATCCATCAGGTGACCTAGAGAGTATGCCAGGATCTTGTTGATAAAAGTCAGGCGGTGGTAGAGAACCACGGTGGGCCATGGGTGGCCGATCATAGTGGCTATTCAGCTCAGGAACAGAACTCTTCCTCATGCTGCGAGTGTCCGGTCGATCCAAGTAGGTTTGGTTGTAGAGAGAGTCCTGGTATGAGTACTGCTCCCGTTTCATATCTAGGTCAGGTGGCCGCATCCCAGAGGGTGGTTCGTACCAAACTCCTCCTGCATCCCCTCCATAGGACAAGGAATTCCGTCGCCCAGTCATCCTGGCCTGTTGCTCATAAATGTTCTCACTGCGCTCCCACTGATTCTCATTCCCACCGAGCGTGTCCCAGCTTTGGGAGCGACCAATCGGCAACTGCTTGCTGGAGATCAACATCAGTTACAGAGATACTCCACTCTAAGAAAAAAAAATGCAGGATAGGGTTCTCTCTTTCAGCTCTTTAGGCAAATATTGACAAAGCAGTGAGAGGGAAAAAAAGATGCCACAGAATATATCCTTTTCACCAGAGTTCCACCTGTTATTTCTGTCTCTCCTCTCTTTGAGAGTTCTGGTTATCAGGTAGCTCCTCCTGGTAGGCGATCGCTGAATAATTAATTTGGGGAGTATTGCTCTTGGTGATGTAGGATGGAAAGAGGATACCAAACGCTCTTGCACAGTGGCTGTAGGTGAAGGCAGCCTGGCTACTCCATTGCGGAAATTCAAAGTGACAACCGTGAACAGGCGACGGGATAGAAAGAAAGAGAATGAGAAAAGAGGGAGGAAGGGCACATTTTCAGGGGGGAGGGTTGGTGGGGTGGGCAGGGGCTTGTGTTAATCCAACAGAGCTGATCTACTCCTACTCTGGGACATTTTACTCGCTCGATTGCTATGAGGGATTACAGACTAAATAAAGCCTGCTTAAATCCACTGCCCCCTCTTGTGACGTTCCATATACACATGCACACATACACACAAAGACACGCACAGAAACATTAACTCATGCTCACTGTGCTAGTACTTACACAGCGACAAAATAGATGATGATGGTGATGATGATGAAGTAGGTAATGGCACATTTTACAATGGGACACACCTACCTGTGGCTGATAATTGTGGAGCTCTGTGTATCTGTTCAGTCTCTGTCCAGAGGGTAGCAGAACAACTTTCCCGGGACCCCAAGGGGCGGGTCAAAGCAGCAGACCAGTGAAATTAAAACAGATCTAATGCACCAGTGCTAAGTCCTACAGCACTGTCAGTAAGCAACAAATCCTGATTGAACAATAATCCAGCAACTGGGCCAGAAACATGTGCACAGTCATGCAACTGCAAAGAACATGACTGCATAGTTCTGTCATATGTCAAAAACAGAACTCATTAAAAAAAAAAAAACATTTTATATTCTGCATATGTAATTTTGTCATCTTTAAATTATTACATTCAACAATCATTTTACTACTACTAGCTACTGTACTACACTACACTAAACTGTAAAATGGCTTCTTTGCAGCAACTTATGAATCACCAACATGCTTCCTTACTTAGGTTTATAAGCGATTTAAAAACATGCATTAACAAGCTATTTTAGAAAGTAAGAGACAGAAGAAAATGGGGAAATGGCACATCCAATTTCAGTATTAAACTATTAAACAAGCATTCAAGATACAGCCCTGAAAAAAAATTTCAGGTTTTTATATTTTATAGGTGCAAGTATTTAACTGAACAACCTTTGGCTTAGTTTTTAAGAACTGCTGACAATATTTATGCTAATTTCCAAATACAAATATTGTTAAGCATAGTTTTAAAGGAAATGACAATACATGAAAATAAGAGAAATCCGTGTTTACAGAACTCTTGTTCACCCAACAAAATCGCAATAGTATTACTACTTCTAGTAGTGTTTTGCCATCCAACTGGTCACATTGCAAGACAGTGTTTATTACAGCAGTGTTTTTTCATACTTCTCCACATTAAATGAGATCTGATTCAGGTGATCAGCAATCAGTACCCCATAAAGCAGAATGAGGTGTTTGTGTGGGAATTTAACAGACACTGACATGGAATGGTTGTCATACTCCGAGATGCTGATGTGAAAATAGATTGCAGCGGTCTCATTTTTTTCTGGAGCTGTATATGCATGTGACTATAGCTTTCCAGGACTTGCAGAATTACTGGTAATATTAAAGATTATCAAAGATGTCTGTTTAGTACTTCAATCTAACATGGGTATGTGCTGTGGTTATCAAATGCATACAAAAAGTGTGCCATAGGTCACCATACATGGTCAATTAGCTTCTTGGGCAAATCGGCAAACCACTTGTAAATACTGTATTATAGTGATAATAAACCACTTGTAATCCCTACAATATAGGCCCAAAGTTACCCCAGACACAAACAGAAAGGGACACGTTAGGCAAAATGATTTCATGAAAGAAGGAAGTAGAAAAGTATGAAATGTACATGCATGTCTTCCCTGCATGTTTTACGGATACCACTTCTAAAAGGTTTTCTTGTGATTTGTTTTCTCTCAATCTCTACAGTAGCTGCCCCTCAGGCTAAATAACATAATTAATTTTAGATGTCATGAATACAAAACATTTCTTGCTAAACACCGTTAGACAACCCCAGTAAGTATCAATATTCAGCCCCAACAGTGCAATCTTTATAGCACGTCTACACACCTCACATACTGCATCTCTATAGTTCTTATCAGTGTAATCAAACTGAAGAGTGCTCTAAACAAGAAGAAAGGTGTATCTCTTTGGGCATTTAGCAACTGGCAGCTCTTGCCTTGCATCCGTTTTAGTAGCATTTATATGTCAGCTGGTTTTACTCTGAGGGGCTGTACTGGTCAGGAGTGCTGATGGTGCAATAAAGATCTGGGCCTCATGTTGATATGACTTCACAGTGTATCAAGTTTCAGTGAAACATTGTGTTTATTTGTTTAGAAAGTGTGAGACACCATGAGTTTACATATTTAACCAAAGATTAGAGCAAAAAAAAAAAAGATCTCTCACATGCAGGTACAAGATGATTGTATCTTAGGAAAACAACATTAAAACAGTGTAAATATAATGAGTAAATCCATGGCCTATAAAGGTTTCCCTAGTGTAATACTAAGGAACCAAATACTTTAACAAATCATTTTTTCTTACAACTGTACTTGCTGTGATTCTAGCAAGTAACTCAGTAAGTCATATATGTTGCTAACTTGGGTCTTATACTTTCCTGCATTTTATACCCTCTATTTCTGCACTGGTTTTGACAAATATTCAACAAATATTGCACTTCATTGGGTGTAAATCAGCTATTTAGATGGTGAGATGGTGCACTCGTTTCTCAGCACAGTTACACAATTACACAAGATTACCCAGAACTGAGAAGAAAAAACACATGCCCACCAGCATCACCATGGGGGCAGTACAAAAAAAAAAAAAAGAGGACCACAGCAAATGAGATTTTCTAACAGGAAAACAGTCAGGAACATGCCTTGAGCAAGAGTGTAATATCAATTAAAGACAAAATAATAAGCAAACAGACAAATACATGTCAGAGGAACATAACTAATCTAATGGCTCTAATAAACTCCAGGATATTTAGCTTCAGTGAGCCTCATCTATCCAGAGTGCAAATTTAAGTATTTCCAGTTCATCCATGGCATAGAAATGAATGAATTAAATGGGAAAAAGAGACTAATTAGAACTGAAGCAGAATTTAGAGAAATACAAAAGACCGTCCAGGAACAGTCCTGAACATTCTATTAAGATGGAAAGCAGAACATGACTGCTTGTTAATTATTGCTTAATTATCCTTTTACTGCTATACATTAATACTATACTTACTTCATTAATATAGTTTTACAACTGAATATGTGCCACACATGGTTATAACCATGTTACATTATTGTAAAAAAACACACAGCATGTAACTGAGCAAGTTCTACAAAGACTTCCTGGCTTGTGATGTTTCAAATTATAATTATATTACTCTAAAATGACTTTCTCTCTCTCGTACTCTCTCCCTCACACAATTACTCCTAATAAAATCCAATAATGTTAATCCTCAAGTTGCGTGAACTGAACAGTGACATATCCTGGTATTCCCACTTCACCTCATCAAGGAGGACAACTGTTTCAGAAACCTCACTTCACCCTCATTAAAGGGGAATTCCTCCGGCTTTTCAGGCACTCTGCATAATTAAATGGATACGATGCAAACAAAGTCATTTGATGGGAAATATTATGTTCCAAAAACACTTAACAAGAACCATCACAACAGTGGTGTTAGGAACAAGTGTGTGAAGCATTGAATGTGTGTATAAAGCATTTATCATAGTGTGGTTATGTGTGTGCAAAGCAATGCACATAAAATTACAATTCAGGCTCCAAAAAGAGCCAAAACAACCACTTGAGATCCATTCACCAATTTGCCTGTTGCTCCTATGTCTATTTCCAATCCTCTTCCCCTTGTCCTCTACCCATGCTGGTCCTCACAATGCCATTTAAACGACACAGCAAATACCTTCTAGCTTTTCACATCGTAATGAATATAATGAATAAGGGCTTGAAACTCATTGCCCAGAGATCAGCACTTAATACACAAAAGCAAGAGGACGCTGCTCAGTAGATTACCATACCGGACATCACAAAACACACATCAGCAAAAAACACTGCCCTTAAGGAACATCTCAGTTTGTACTGCTGTATTGTTGAGTGTACCGTAAGTGTTGTATGAGATTCTAACGAGCATGCTTTTCATTATTCTACACTGGTATAATGACAAAGCTGAACATAATTAAAAAGAAATCAAGGCGCTTTCTAAAACAAGTCCACTACCACTCTCTCATACTTGATAAATAACTCTGGAGCATGTCTCTCTGATGGATAAAGCATACTGCTGAGTTAATTGTCTCTGCTTTTCTGCACGGTTTTTTTTTTGTTGTTTTTTTTCTGGTCAGGCTCTTTTGGCAACCACAACCCCCTCTGGGTCTGTTTGCCACAATCAAATGTAGATGAGATCATTTTCCATTGTAATTAAGCACAAAAGTGGCGACTTGTTTTTGTAGCAAGCCTCCCTTCTCTCTGTGTGCCTTTTTTTT
Organism: Clupeocharax schoutedeni; assembly: GCA_037974565.1. Classification (NCBI taxonomy): domain Eukaryota; kingdom Metazoa; phylum Chordata; class Actinopteri; order Characiformes; family Alestidae; genus Clupeocharax; species Clupeocharax schoutedeni. Next base: position 26,757,147 of record JBBPDH010000001.1, read on the forward strand.
TTTTTGGATTCTATGTGATGGCAGATTTTTCCTCTGCGGGCTTTAATGTGAACACAATTTCAACTGTGCAACCACTTAATTTAGCAGAACAACATCCAGAGTAAACCCAGACACAGTTTTTTCCCCTTGACCCCACAAACAAATCTGGACCTTGTAATGGAGCCCATTTAACATGTTTGGTTTGATGATACATGCTCAAGTGAAACGAATCTCACTGGACTTTCCTCCCAGTGATTGTCTTTAAGTCTCTGGAGACGCGTTCCCCCTGACTGGTTTCCGAACTACAGCCCTAATTGTTCTGTGCAGAGGGAAAGCAGAGCCTGCCAAATCAGACCTCATCCACTACTTACAGAGGGAGGATCAGTGGTCAAGTATATAGTTTATATAGCCATAATATCAGGCAGTTAGAATGAGCCAAACCACTATAGTCTTTCACTGGAGTGGATGGAAAACTCCCAGAGTTTAGAGTTGGCGTGTATGTTTATGTCATACGTTTGGCAGTTTATGATCTCATTACTACAGAGCAGCGGAGAAGGTGGAAAAAAAAAAACACTTTCAAGGATCTTTTAAGGGGACTCTCTTACACACACACACACACACACACACATACATGTATCCTGTACCTACACTCACTGGTAATTTTGTCAGAAACACCTACCATATATGTGCACTTTGTGGGTTTGTGATTGCGGACTGCAGCCATTCTGCTGCTGAGCAATTTACCAGTCACCCTCTATCATTTCTAATGGAAAGTGAACACTTCAAGACCACCAGTGACCACATATTATTTGGCTTGTAGACTGTTCTCAGCAGCAGGTGTACCAAAATGAAAGTGGAATCATGGTGTACACTGTGCTGGTGGGAGTTTGTCAGTTCATCAGCAACACTGCTAAGGTTTTCAGCACATCAACGTCACTGCAGCTGTTGTCAGCCAAAAAATGGAATAGAACACTGGATGATGACTAACACAGTTTGGTAAATCCCTAACGCATGGGCACTTTTAGCCAAAAACACATCTGTAATTAACCACAAAAGAGTACGTGTGAACAGGAGCCCGGTGCAGCTGACGTAGCAGTTTGCACATTCAATCACCAGAAATTACTGAGAGGGCTCATGTGTGAACAGAACCTGATACTATACTGGGAAATTAGCCATGTTTATATTACTACACTGTTTTTTTCTTTGTACAGTTGAATTGTCTTGTTTAATTTTTGATGGGAATATATTTTGAACATGATTCTAGAAACAAATATTTTCTTTACATTTGTTCCTAGGATTGTGTTCAAAATATATTCCCATGAAATAACTGAATAATAAAATCCATCTTGGGACTGTTCACAGCTGCTTTTGTGCACAAATGACACAGCATGAGAAAGAATATTTTTATGGTCAAGTTTTCAGAGACAAAAAAAAAATCAGGTAATCTGGTAATTCATGCAAGGAACACCACCTTTAACAGGGACAGCTGTGTCCAATAAAGTGGCCAGCATATGTGTATCCACTTTGCAAATAATACAAAAGCCCTCAAACCATTAAACAGTGTAACCACTTTCTAAAAAAATATCTTACCTTCACAGATTCTGTCAAGCCTTTGGCGTTTGACTTTGTGTTTGTCAAGTAAAGCCATCGTGGTGTTGCAGACCCCTTCCTCTTGGCTAGCTGTACACTGGGCTAAGCCTCAGGATACTACTGCCCCCTCAGTCCGCTGCAGAGCATATCGTCACCTTCAGCCTGCACATGCACACACAGAAGGGTCTCAATCAATAGACAACTTTCATTCAAACTGATACCTACATTTACCTACATTGTCTTTTCACTGAACACTGAACGGACATGTTCAGGACAGGTCAACTGGACAGTTGCAGTAACAAAACCTTCCCACAAGAGGGAGCTACATTGTTATTCCAGCACAGACTTACTGAGTTCACAAAAAAACTCATTTTAATCAGCCCTTCCTTATTTAATTGTTAAAATATGTGAACTGTAAATATGTAAACAGTTTTTCAGATTTTGAGTTTGTGGTATAAAAGAACTGTACACAAATTTGCTATCTAGAAAAAGGGACAAAACTATGCGGCAATCAGGTGTAAGCCTGTCTATCTTTTCTTACAGATGAAAGTATGTTAGAGTGTCAAGCCCATTTGGGATTACTTAACCACTCACTCGTTGAGGTCTGAGGTAAGTGTGGGATGCAGGTATGCAGTTAAATACTAACACCAGTTAGCTGTGTTTGAGCTTTGACACTGATGGGATGTTCGTATAGGAAACATCATGTCTGTGCTGAAAACTGAGAGAAGCTAATAGAAGGAAAAAGAGAGACAAAAAAGCTAATTCCATGCTGAGCCATACTCTCTGTGTTTCTTACTCTCTGTCTCTCTCTCTCTCTCTCTCTCTCTCTCTCTCTCTCTCTCTCTCTCTCTCTTTCACACACACACAGCCACTGAATTAAGATTTTGGGCCCTTTCAGGCAACCTGAAAGCGATCACAACACACTCCCCACATGCACTCCGAAGTACTAAACCATTACACAAAAGCATGCCTCAATTTCAGCCATTATGCTGGAGGCCAAATATCAGTCATTCAGACCGGAGAGCGCAGGCACTCAGGGCACCATAATAGAGCTTTTTATCATAGCCCTCTGTCATCAACATAAATAACAAACTCCGTTCCTCTAATCCCCTGCTGTCTGACTCCATTTCTCACCTACTCCCCACATTTAGTGTCTGCTCTCCATTATTTCTGCTTTTGACTGCATTACTTTCACCTAAACTTCCAGAGTGAGTCACATCCTACCAGCCCAGCACATAAAACATCACTGCACCTCAACCACTAGAACACTATCTGCATACAGGTAAAACACTTACATTTGATCTTATATGATTCATATGCAAATAAGAAGGGTGAATCTCTCTACTGGCACTTCTGCTACTGTCAGGTTTTATCAAGCCCAGAATGCACAGAAAAGTCCAGGTTATGTAAATGTGAATTGAAAGTGCATGTAAGCCACAAGTTTGAAGTGTTCAAAGCTGCTTATTGTCAATGTTGTAACAAAGTCTTATATATCCTCATATAGCTTTATAGGAAATGGAAGCGGTGTTCTTAAATGCAATATAAGTCAGCAAAATGAGGATCATGGGCCATTTCTATTGTTCTAATGTACAAAACAGGTGGCATTTTCAAACAGTGTGAAAAAAAACCCAAAAAATCAGTGGTTTTGTTACATATTACATATATACTAAACTGAGCTGGTGCCTTTCAGTTGTTTTTTTAATGGTTCTGGGCGTGGGGTGTCGAACACCACGTGGCTGCTTCTTGTATGGAAGGGCCCTGAGTTTTCTGTGTTCTAAAAAATGCAGTGTGAACCTCTCCTTAAGGCTAAAAGAGGGTAGTGACACACACACACACACACACACACACACACACACACACACACACACACACACACACACACACACACACACACACACACCATGAACACATTCACAAGTGTAGGTTACTCAGTAGGCAGAGTATGTCAATTCTGAACCCTTCTCAGATTCTCAGCTTGTTAACACCTCCTAACAGGCCATTAATTAGCAGCGGGGGACCTCACAGCTCTATCAGTGAATTATGCCGGCGTGTGCTGCTCAGCTAACTTTACAAGTTAGAGACATTAAAGGGAGGTAAACACCAACAGACTGCAAACACATAGGATATCATGAAAGAAGAACAAAGACTATATTGGGATATTTGGATCGTAAGTCATGGTATAAATAGTCTGCAAGTAGTTGTGCTCCGCAGTGAATGTTCCTCTGTCAGCAAAACACAACAATAAAGTCAAACAAACAAGAAAGCAGTAAAAAGTATCAATATTTTGTTTTCTAAAAAGTAGTTGAAAATTTGTGGTCCGAACGCCAGAGTCCTTCATGGTCTTCAAGTGTCGCCTGAAGACCCACCTTTTCAAGGAGCACTTTGGCGACTATGTCTCTTTCCTACTGCTTACTTATTTATCCAATAAAAAAGTCCTTGACTTACATTCTTCTCTAGGGCTTATGTATTGCTGGCTAGTTGGCTAGTTACTATTTGGACAGATGTATAGATGCTCTGACTGCAATATCTTGGTTAAATAGTTGACTCAGATTTATGCTGTTTTTCAGGTA
>JBBPDH010000001.1:26774191-26784693 GCA_037974565.1 Clupeocharax schoutedeni
ATATACATTTGCTTATACCACAGTACTCAAATTTCAAGAATGTGCAGATGTCTGCAGATTGCTTCATTCCAACTTCAGCTTAGATAATACTCAATGTAATTATCCATCTATATAATTACATTTTAAATATGTTATAGTATATGAGCTATGCAAACAAAATGGATATATATTATATCCATAATATATACATCTACATATATATTTCATGTTATATATGATAACACATTACATGTACCTAATGTATAATATATACATGTAATGTTTCATAGTTATGTCTAGCTTTAATTTATCTCCAGTCGGCTGCTTAGTTTGTTGCTTACTGCCCTTTTTTGTTTGGGCTTGCCAGAATTTGAAATGCATAATGTAGTAAAATGAGCTTTTGCTGAAGGCTATACATAGGCCTAGAAGCTGACTCATTTGAATTATTTAAAGAGCGCTTACCGTACTGTAGAACACTAGTCTCCTTGATATTTTGAGCATGTGAACAGCTTTAAAATTCTGTTTATGGGGTGATAAATAAAGTCTCACGCAGTCCCTCAGACTAAGTCTGGAACCACACTTTGCCAAATGCTTGCTCTTCCTTTTCACTGGCCTTTATTACAGTTGAAGTTTGTACAACATGCATTAAACACTAATAAGAAAATTAACAGGAAGAGTATGAAGTGTAATTATTGATAAGCACTCAGGATTACAGGCAAAATCTGACATTTGTTGGTGAGTGTCCCAAAGATTTTAAGGATTATTGTTTGCATCCACCTAACACTACTTTTGTATTATGAGTTATTGTCTTCATCTCTTATCCCATCTGCTTGTCTTGCAGGAGGTTTGTAATGAATGACACGCTCTTTAGTCAGCTTGTGGAGGCGTCTCGAGAGTTGCCGGGGAACCGCTGGTCGGTTGGGGGCAACGCTCCGGTAATGGCTGGCAGGATGGCCAGTGAAGGCTGTGATGTGCTGCTGGGGGGGAGCTTCAGTTCAGACTTTAATGATATTCTCTCACACAACATCATAGGTAGGATCCTTCATCTACTAGCTTGTTTCTGTATATAAAGAAAAGGAATTAAACAAAGGATTAACTGCTTAATATATTGTTATGCATCTGAATGCAGCAGTTTAACTGCACCAGTTCTGTAGGGTTAGAATTTGATTATAATTTTAATACTTACATTTCTGGGTTACCACATCGGTTGGTTCCTGAAAGCAGGTAAAAAAAAATGTCCAAACCAATAAAAACAATTGCCACAGAAATTTTTTTAAGTTCCACAACATTCTACAAAAACTGCCATGTTTGTGTCAAAAATTGTCTTTGATTGATCACACATTAGTCACATTAGTCAGCAGAAGTGTGTAAAGTGTTTGTGTTAATTTTGAACAGGATGCATGTTTGTTTGGGAGTTGATGAAAGGTCAGATCTTTCTGATATTAAGTGTTTTGAACCTGCTCTATTCAATATTGTAATTTTCAAATATCTTCAAAGTTCTGGGATATTATTTTTTTATTGTAAATAAAACTGGATTCTAGTACTATGCAAATAGTTCCTCAAGGCAGATTTATCTTTTCATATTCTACAGTATATCATCTAATGGGGATCTAATGAATGAAATGTATTTTGTCATTTCTTTAGAATGACTAATAGTACTTCTGACTTTGGCCACAATTGTTTATTTTAACTGTAACTGTCTCTGTCTTCCAGTATGTTTCTGTGTTTCTTATGTGATCGATGTTTCTTCTCTTTTTTTAGTGGCAGGGAACACAGTGGAGGAGCCAGACATTCACCTGATCCTGGAATATCCTTCTGGAGCTATCTGGGGGCAGTACACCTCTCGAAGGGCCAACAGGTGCATTTGCTTTTAAGCTTTATTATAACTGAATATTGTTCACAAAGAATTACAAAAAGTTCTAACATTATATAACATCTAACATTTTATAAATCTGTAATAGTGGCAGCAATTAATCAAAAATACTCATGCAGTCAGTCACATTTATAGATTCAAACTCTTAACAATTTGCCACATCCTGATAATTTGGAAAGTAAAACATCAGTAATTCAGAATAGCTCTTAAAAGTATTTCCTTAATCTAATGTGACAAAGCGAGTGTTGTTTGCAAATCAAGTTATGAAAATGATAAACCTGCTTTGCATTTATCATCTTGTCATGGAGTGTGAGTGAGTGAACATTCAATTAACTGTGTTTATTCCAGTCTTGCTGTATGCAGTGCTGAATATCTCATCACATCCAATTAAACTTAAAAGTATTCAGTTTTGTCCCGCTAACTTATAGGAAAAACTATAGGAAATTTAATGGGAAATATCTGAAAACTATTGGTTTCAGATGTCAGTGTAGATTTGAAGAACGTACAGTAACAGTCTCTTGAAAGTTATGCATGTTGTTACTATGGAAACAAATCCAAGAGTGATCAGTGCACTGAAAGATCCAAAATAAACTGAACCTTAATACAACTTATTTTAAAAAAGATAAAAAGTTTGTTCTTTGCTCCAGTGTTCTTTTTTTGAGCTCTTTGTCCTGTTTGCACTCGTAGTCTTGTGTTCTTTTCTGTTCTGTTCTGTCTCTTGTATTGCACCATGGTCCTGGAGGAACGTTTTTTCGTTTTTGCTACGTACTGTTTGTAAATGGCAGAAACACCAAATAAAGGAAATCATTCGAATACTGGAAACATTATAAAATACAATCGGCATCAGATCATTGGGCATTCAAAAGAATAAATACTTTTCATTGCCTTGATTGTCTATTTCGAAACTTTTACTTTTTATGTGTTGACATTTTGTAGTCAACTTTATCTGTGTAGTCTTGTACTAGACACAAGTCAGACACTGTTGGTTCTTCTCCACAGATACATTGTCCACAGTGATGACCACAACCCTTACTTAGACTCTATGGAGGAGTTTGAGAAGAGGTTGGAGAAGTTTAAGCCTGACCTGTTGGTGGTGGGAGGACTCCAGATGATGGACAACTTCCCTTTTAAACAAGGTAGTGTCAGCCACAGACAATGGTGCGATGAGAGCTTATAATGTTAAATATATGTGATGGACTGGACAATGAACAACAAACAAAAGGTTTACTTATTTTTGCGAGATCTTCCCATAGATCATTAATGTATAATTCTATATTAATTTTATATAGTATGATTGTTAAGATTATTAAGTTCAGTAAAGCAGAGGGGTTGTTATTCGGTAGTGAAATAAAAACTTTGCTGAGTCACTTGAAGCAGGAGCTGTTAAACATTATTGATTTGTGCGAAATGTCACTGATAAATGTTTCCAAAATGTGAGGAGTTAAACAGTGACTAGGTGACGCGTGATTAGGTACTCTGCTGAAAGATTGTAGCCGTGGTATGAACTCTCGCTCCTTCACTAATCCTACTGAAAAAAAATGTTTTCAGCTGCCATGGGAAAGCAGTGATGATTCATTACACTCAGTTGTTTCTGTTTGGTCTGTGCGTTACCATCAGCATGCACTGGAGCAAAAAGAGGATTAGCCGCATTTATGTTGACTTAATCGGCCATGTTTGGATTTCATAGCAGTGCTAAATGGCAAATGCTGGGAGATGCTAATAGTCTGACTGGTGCTCAAGTGAAAAGGAAAAGGAACATATTTTTTGAAAATTAAGACTATGGACACCTTAGGCCTGTCTCACAAAACAGAATTTCTTGCTTTGCCAGCTAACTTTGCTCAGTCGAGCCCAAATTCTGACCAATCAGGGACTAAAGGAGGTGGTCACTTTTTACTTGTCATAATGTTTGTTGCATCATTCAAATTAAGAATGCAAATTTTAAATGGAAGCAAATCACACTATATACTGGAGGGCCTTGAGTTTTGAGGGTCTCGACATTTTGAGTTTACGACACTCACATGGGCGAACTAGTTTAGGGGCGCACAGCAGAAAAATGTGCAGTAGCCGTATGAATCACGTCCAAATCTGGTTTGGAAAGACGCCCCAGCATTTAACAATTAAGTACATCTGTTAGTGTTCCAGATTGTTTCTGCAGTATTTCATAGAGAGATAATTACTTTCTCTTTTACCAAAATATATTTAATTCAACCAAAATGTTTGTTAACACTGACTCTAACCTTTACCTCAACCCAAAACTTAAATCTAATTTTGACCTTAACCCACATCCTACTCCCCATCACGCAGTAGTTTAACAGTTTGAGGACTTACAGATAACCTTTAGGTGTGACCTGTGTGACCGTATAAATGCCGTAAATGTACCAAGTGTGACCTGTAAAATACTTGTGAATGCCTTAATGCGAAAATGTCCTCTTGTTTTAGCTTTCATAGATAAAGTTAAGGTGTTTTATTGTAATGCTGATGACTGTTTCTATTTTAGGAGTACGTCAGGCACTGCTGACTCACCTGGCGCGGATCCTTTCCTCAGCATCCCCTCAGACCAGCGTCCACTTTGAAATGGCCAGCTTTGTGGATGAGGGCCTGATGTTGGACCTTCTGGAGTTTGTGTTGCCACATGCTGACTCTCTGGGCATGAACGAGCAGGAGCTGCCAAACCTCCTCAGCCTGTTTCGCGGCAGCAATGTGACCGTGCTTTCTGACCCCAATCCTCGCGTGGCCACTGTGCTTGACCAGATGCGCGAGCTCTACCGCATGGTCAACCAGCGGCACGGGGAGACTGGAATTGGGAGACCCCTGACTAGGCTGCATGTCCACACACTGGCCTTCCAGGCCATGATCGTCACCCATGGTTCCCAGTGGAAGAACACCATGTCAGCTGTGGCAAAGGCCTCGCTCACTGCCAACCGCCATGTGTGCGGGTCTGCGGACATCGACCCCAGTAAAGCAAGGCTGATTATGGATGAGTCTTTCTCAGTCAGCAGAAGGGAAGGCAGTCAGAGGATTCCTCTACAGGAGTCTCGGCCCGTCTCCTGCTGGACTGAGGAGGATTATGAAATTTGTGTGGCTCCTGTGCTTGTGTGCACTGAAGTATATCAGACTGCTGGAGGAGGAGACAACATCTCTGCTGCTGGCCTCGTGCTGCAGATCTAACTGAAGAAGAAGCTGTCTTAACTCAATTCTGAAATTGAACTGGAGATAACTAGTTTTGCTGTCTAAACATCCCATATTATATGAACTTTTTGTGTTATTTTAGCTGCAGTCTTATGGATCACCTTTGCCACCAAAACTGGGTTCAGCAGTTTTTCGCCTCTTTATGTTTTTGTTTTTGTGCTGTCACGATTCAAATACGACCTTCATGTCTGTGTTTTAACCCTCACTTAACCCACACTTTGGGGGCCAGTCATCACTTAACAACCACTCACCAAAATGCTTGAAACCAAAAGTGTTTGTTGCTTCCTTTTATTCTTTACTTTTTTAAACTTTCCTACTTACCCATAGGAAACTGTGTGTTTTTTATTTCTGATTGCATAAAGGGAATGCATTTTTATACATTTAAGGTTGCTTTATCTTTTCAGCCTAATGTTTTAACTTTACTTTGGAATTTTGAACGGAATATGACAAAGGAACCACTCTGCTGAGGACCTCATCATTTAAAACTTTAAGCTTGAATGCTTGTGAATGAGGACATTGTAATTACTGGTCAGACCAAGGATACCAGTGGGGAACACCAAAACTCAAGCAATGAGTAGCATAGTTGGTGATGGGTTGCATACAATACACATTATGAACTGCATTTCTGGGCTCTGGGTTCTCATCTCCATAGTCTCATTCTCTCTGCTCAGCACTTGCAGAACTTACCCCATTACCATCCTACCTCCTGTGCCTATGGAAGAATATGCCGCATACTTGATTTATCTGTTAAAAGCCAAGAACTGATTCATGTATTTACAGTAGGTCTGTTTGTGAGAGATCTGGTGGGGCAGATCTCCTTGTATGGGGCACGGTTGAGTGGTGGGAGTTATTGAAGATAACTATTGGAAATGTGCCACCCTGTGAGAGCTATCAGGCGTGTACTCAGACACTCAGCAGCTGACAAAAGATGCGTCTCAGGGATTAGCTGAGCTCGGATATTTTGAATCCACATCACTTGATCAGTTAGAAAAGACAGCGCTGCTACAGAGCCGGAGAGCAGCTGTCATGGTGACGCTGTTTGTTCCAGCCTTTTGAGGTAGAAGTGCAGTGGAACTTTTAGAGTTTTGTTTTGTTTTGTTTCTTGTATACATATTTAGACTGGTGATATTTTGACAGAATACACATCAAATGACTGAGGTTTATGAATGAATTGTAGCATTGCAATGAGCCATTATGGTTTGGAAGTATATCTGTCTGTTCGAGTGCGTGTTGTGCTGCCTGTGACAGTTGTCATTAACTGTCCTTCTTACCTTGTTTGACTTTCTATCTCTGAACTAAGATGAATGAAAAAGGCTTTGTTCCAAATTAGGAAAAAAAAAGTATGCTTCTGGAGTTCTTTTTTCGTGTGTAATAAACACGTACATTCCGTTTGTGAAACACTGTTGTGTCTTTCATATGTAAAGGTATTGTATGTACATCAAGTTCTTCCTTTAGCCTAATGAAACATGGCGTAGGCCAAAACATGGTTGTAAATTTGCACCTGGAGGACAATGGACTGTACTGGCCAAAGGCTTACTTAGTGAACTCAGCGAGTATCACTGATTTCTCCTTATACTAAACAGTTGTGAAGTGGGTAACCGCTTGTCGTTTGGATTACATTAAGTCTACGGACATCACTTTCATTTAGCCGAGTCGCTTGAACTAAAATGTCAGTGATCTGCAAATAATTTCCACTTAATGCAGAAATTTGTGGAAAGTACATATAATATTACTGTCAGAACAAACAAAATCTAAAAAAGGTGCGCAAAGGACATTGTCAATGAGATGCAAAAATAAATACAAATAAAAAGCTGCAGGTCTGACAATGTGCGGTGCCTACTTTTAAATAAATGTAACTTTCTAAATTCATTTTCAAATAACCGGCAATTTAGCTTAGATTTATAGAACAATTGTTATTAAATAATCATATTACCAAAAAAAAAAACCATATTTGCACAGTATATTATGTCAAATTAAATGTAGTGAATTTCAAAATCTTTATAGAGCATTTTTGTGTGATGGGACAATCCTAATGCTTCAGGATACCAAGATAGTTCGGACAACGCCATGCTTAAAAGGATTAGAAAAGGTTCTTCAGCAAACTGTGTCCACAAACTTTAAGCATGGTGTTGTCCAAACTATCATGGTATCCTGACGCATTAGGATTGTACCATTCACTGGATGTATGGGGCCTAGACCAAACCCTGAAAAACAGGCGTGTCCCGATACTTTTGTCCACATAGTGTAGGTTTCCCTCTTAAACAGACAGACTTGTGTTGTGAAATGACAGTTCTTCAGTGGCGTTGCTTCACGAAACACTCTTGAACTGCACTGTGATTGGATAATGGTGTGTCCAATCACTGAGCTGCTTGGTGCGTGGTGCAGGGGCTGTTGGATCGTTGCATTTAGCTTTAGCCAATGCAGCAGTTTAGCCTGTGAAGCTTATTTCACAGTTTAGAGTTTCTTACTGTAACTCAACATGAGCTCAATCGGGACCGGGGTGAGTCGGTTAAATCGGAGCTTTTCTGTTTGAGTTAATTGTTTGTTCAACATGGCTGAAGCTTAAGCCACTTAATGTTTTAGCGTTTTGTCATTCTTGGAGCTTTGACAACCGAGCAGTGTGGGGAGGGAGAGCTTTCTCAGTCTCTCGCCAGCCACGATTCTGAGTTTATAATGTCTTACATAGTCTGGGCACATTTATTGAAAAATAGGATTGAGAATATATTCTTTATCTTCTTTTTCTCTGACTGCTCAGCATTCTGCTTAATTTTCTTTATACCCATGCTGAGTCACTGCTTGCTAACAATGAATGACGAGTTAACGTTAGCCAGGTTAGCTAACAAAAGTGAAAGTAGTGTTTTTAAAAGACTAATAAAGGCTTGACCTCATATTCAGACATGTCTATATGCAGTTATGTTCAAAGTAATAATAGAAAACAAAATGAGTTCTTGCCCTGTATGTAGTTATGAAAGTATGTTATCTGTAACTTTGGTCTGTTGTTTAAGATAAGATAAAATAAGATAAAAATAACCATTTGTTAGTCCCACAAGTAGGTAATTTGCAATGTTACAACAGCAAAGTGTACCGAAACAAATAAGAAAAGTAGAAACAGCATAACCAAAATAACGAAAGCTGTTCAGTATTATATAAAAAGTACACTATACAAATAATACAAAAATATAAACAAAGTACACAATGCAAATAATAAAAAAAAATTCATATGTACATGTGTACACATTGGATGCATGCCTGTATATATGAACAAAGTGAATATACATACAGGTTCACATTGGAGTGTCCTCAGCTTTTCTAGCAGTGGACATTGATAGGAACAGTAATAATGCACAAGAAGAATGGCATGTTGTATACAGTAATAATTTTATCCAAAAAATTGCTAATTTTCGCCAATGATACTGCATAGAAGAGAAACTGTATCAGTGAAATGGTACTAGTGAAACAATTTAAAATATTGAACACAATTTGTTTTTGTATATCCAGTACGACTTGTCTGCCTCCACGTTTTCACCGGATGGCAGAGTATTTCAAGTTGAATATGCCATGAAAGCAGTAGAAAATAGCAGGTAAGTATCAAGTTTGATTTGATTAGATACTGGACAGCAATTACTGGTAGTAACTTGATGTTGAATAGCCATCTTAAACCTGATCTCACTTTGAGCTGTTTCTATTCCATTTGAAGTTTGTTGATTGTAGTTTGCTTGTTAATGCAGTACAGCAATTGGAATCCGCTGCAAAGATGGTGTCGTATTTGGTGTAGAGAAGCTGGTCCTGTCGAAACTGTATGAGGAAGGTTCCAACAAACGCATTTTCAATATTGATCGGCACGTTGGAATGGTATGTGATGTTCTTAATATGCATTTGAAACTGTATTGGTATTGATCTAAATAATTTAAATGAAAAGGTTTAAGTTTCGGATGGTTGTCTTAGGTGAGTCTCAAGTGTTGTATTACCAGAACACTGACAAAACAAGCAGAAATTACTAGTTATCTGGGACTGTATCTTTTTAATGCGTATACTTACATATTGTCATATGTTAGTGTTTATCAGAACCAGAAGGCATGCATCAGAACAGTGCATGTAAAGTACTGAGTGTTTGAAACGCAAGTTTTCTTTTTATTGCTAACAAGCAGCGTCTTTCTCTGTCCTTCAGGCTGTGGCAGGGCTTCTTGCAGATGCCAGATCTCTCTCTGAGGTGGCAAGGGAAGAGGCTTCCAACTTCCGCTCCAACTATGGCCATAACATCCCTCTGAAGGTACAAGAGAAAGCTCCACATTGTAATTGGGAAAAAAAAACACAAAAAAACACAGCCATAAAAAGAGGGCTTGGATCATTAAATACAGAGGTTATAGGGTAAAATGTTTGAGAATGTGGTTTTTTTTTGCCCTGAACATGTTGATATATTTTCTTAAAAAAATCAGAAAATACAAAGATTGTGTCACTAATGTTGTAACTAAAAACTTAACCAGAATTGTCAAACATGCATTTCTCATGCAGTTGATGTGAGAACATTTCAGACACTTTTTTTTGCATCTTTTGCATCTTCTCTCTGCTTACATTCAGAGTCTGGTAGTGATAAACCTTCGCATCCTTTACTGTGTTTGTCAGTTAGAAATAATTAATTCTGTCAGTTAAGATTTGCTCCAATTTCCAGTCATTTTCTTTTGCTTTTTTTCTTAATTGATTTAAGTTTCTTAGGTTTTAGACATTTGCCTTACGTGCATATATAATTTTTTTTAATTCACTGACCTCAAAAAAGCCAATGGGCTCCCTGTAGTATTTTGATAAAAGTGCTCTTCAGTATTCTAATGATTTTTCTCTCTTTTTTTTTTTTTAATAGCATCTGGCTGACAGAGTTGCAATGTATGTCCATGCTTACACGTTATACAGTGCTGTACGGCCTTTTGGATGCAGGTAGGTCTAAGACAGTCAGTGTGTCCAAAATCGCACACCTGCACACTTTTAGTGCATGATTTTTGGGGCGTAGTGCGCTCACAATTAAAACTAAGCTAAAATTCAGTGCACTGAAAGTACCTGGATGATCACTCAAAACGGCCAGAAAACGCAGTGTGGAACGATGGACACTGTGCGCACTAAACGGGTGCCATTTTGACCGCATAGCAGAGAGGGAGGGACTTTCAATAAGATTTCAAGTTGAATAAAGGATGGCCAACAGTGAAATGCAAGCCCAATCTGAGGCAACTTGTTCGTATAAATGTAAGTAATGTTAATAAAATGAATGTACTGATGTACACTGCGGTATAACAGATATTTTGGTGGGCTGGAGAATTGCGAGCAAATGGTTGTCCGTCACTTCCACTAAGTGCAAACAGTGTTCCATTTAGGACAGCAGTTACCCATGGCAGTGTGCACTAGAGGTCGACCGATGTATCGGTTTTGCCGATTAATCGGCACCGATAGTTGATTCCCGGAACTATCGGTTATC
>JBBPDH010000001.1:26804576-26830261 GCA_037974565.1 Clupeocharax schoutedeni
TATTCCGTTTGAGCAGGCTAGGCCATGTCTGCTGAAACATCAGTTGTATATTTTATCTTGGATAATTATGTTCCCATTGCAGGTCTTGTTAGTTTTTTAGGGTGATCTGTGTGACATGTTTTCCCAAACTACTATCTAATTTTCCATTGTAATGGGCATCATCTTTGTTGATGTAGTGCAGAGGAGGAGAAGGAGTCTTCATCCAGTGAGGAGGAGGAGGATGACAGACGGCGACTGAATGATGACCTGTTGGGCAGCGTTGCCTTCATTCAGGCTGGGTCAGAGAGAACGTCCTGGTACCATGCCCTGGTGAGTTCCTTCAGACTTTCAATGCTTGAGAATTTTTAAAACATTTTTCTTTTTGGGCCATGTTGGCAAGACTACCAGCTAATGAATAAAGCAGGCATTTTGTACACAGAAGATCTCAGCAATAGGGCTGCTTATTAAATCCTCAAGAGTTGTTGCATCATAAGAGATTTTTAAGGAATAATAATTATCATTATAATTAGCACAGCATGTACAGCCTGGGTATTCTCATTGAGGCTTTAAAATTATAGGTTGGCCAAAAATCTAAATTTTACTTCAAATGTTGATCAGCTGAAATACATTGAGTTGCTAATGTTGTTTTGGTTATTATAATCTGTAATAGGCTGGCTTGTGTGGTCTATGATCTGGTTTCTCAACCACTCGGCCAGGGACCACCAGTGGGTTGCGAAGACTTTTGATTGGTCCGTGAATCTAAAATCAAGACAGGCCACTGGTCCACAATTGGTTATTTAATATCATCTTATGTGGCCAAGTGGGCCTTGACAACATGCTGTGATTGATAGGTGGGCCTTAATGTCGAAAAGGTTAAGAACCATTGGTCTATGACATCAGCTGACCAGCAATCTACTAGTTCATGTTACTGTAGTTCACCCATATACTATTTAATAAGATCTATGGACTGCAGAAGGATTGGACATGCAGTAATGTAGCAAAAACTGCATCCTTCAGTTGGCCAGCATGCATAAAAAGATGAATGAAGAGGGCTCTAAAAGTCTTTTGAACTGTTGCTTTGTTTTCTGTCCTAAGGTGGTATCTCCTAGCTGCAATGATGACTTAACTGTCAAAAAGGACCAATGCTTAGTGAGATCATTTGCTGATTCGAAGTTGTAAGTTAAATCCAATTATGTTGTACTCTTTTTTTTATACATATTGTTTTTGTTTGCCAGCCTGTAACATGGTTCTGATTATTTTCAAATCTTACCCCCCCCCCGTTATATAGTTACACCGTGACCCGAACTGAGCTACAAGTAATGTGTTTGGACACAATCTCCAAATCAGAATACTCGAGCAAGAAAGGTATTGCATGTCGTTCATCTAAGGTCTGTACATTCTGAGTTTTCAATGCCCAAATCTTACTCTAGTCTCTTTCTTTTTAGGATTTGAAGAAGCTCTGCCCTTCCTACAGTCCAAGCAGATCCCTGATGGCTGGAAAATGGATATGAGTGAAATTCTGGATTCCTCCAGCAGTGACGATGGTGAAAGTAAGGAAAGTGAGGAAGAAGAGAAAGAGCCAGAGCCTGAGGAGGTATGATACTTTCTGCACTGGACAAATGGTAGAATATTGTTTCATGTTACTGAACTATATGGCTTTTAATTTAATGTATACCACTTTGTTTTATTATTATTGGTTTATTACAGAGTAATATTGTCTTTAATATTATATGCTGGATGTCTTTGGCTTGTAAGATGTTTGATTTAAAGTGCCTAGTCTGAACCTTTTTTTTGTAGCAGCGTGAGTAAATATTGCCATACCGATGGACTGCTATTTGTGTTGATTTGTAAAGTAATTCCTTGGCTTTTGGAAACACCTTGAGTGAGGCCAGTGAATAACCCCAGCATGTGGGGAAAAACCCCAATCTCAGGACAACAATGCCTCATTCTTCCTGCTTCCAGCACTTGGACAAATAGCCATTTGCTTGGTTTCCGACACTGCTCCCATGGCAACCCCTACTTCCTATAGTTGAGAAAAGAGCTGTGCATGTTGGCTGAGGGCCAGTGGAGGTGTGCCAGCTGGGTTTTGTGGGCAGGTCTGAATCTTAGTACTGCAGCTCATCACAAGAGCTCCTCTCTCTCTCTACTTGAGTAATACTCCCCTCCTGTGTAGCCCTCAGTGCCTGGGGGCTTCCTCACATGGGAGCCTTCCTCATATGGACAGCAGAACAAAATGCTTACTATTGCCTGTATTTGAAATAAAGCAATATTCTAAAGTTCAAGCCAACTGTCTTGACAGCTGGTTTTGGTTTCATTTCCTATGATAAGTTTGTGGTTACAGTGATCTCCCATCCAGCTGAGTGCAGGCCCACAGCCAAAAGAGTTTGTTTTTTGTGGAGCAACCAAGCATTGGTTGGTAGCTTATACATAAAAGTAAAATGTAGATTTAGCTGTATGTGTTAAATGTTTGTGAAACACCAGTGCATTAGGTTTAGCATGATGATAGCAGAGAATGGTTTCGCTTACTTGGCTGATGTCATGTGATGTAACATTTCTCTTGGCTGTCTGATTTAACCTTGAGCACTGAATTTACATTTAGGTGGTGTTAATGTTGATCAAATGGAAATTCCTATGCTTTTGAGTATGTTTAACAGTCTGTTTAACATGCTTGATTTTCTATGAATAAATTGGAAAAAAGGTCTTTTAGCCTAATTATCCTGTGTTTAGGGAACAGCCGTGCTTCGTTGGATTTTAGGTTTTCTTTATGCAAATAGAAGGACTTGATTTTGTTCCACTGCTGTTCACTTGGACAGACAGTCATCCGCTTGCCTTTTGATTTTGTTTGTAAAACGCCTCAGCTAATACAGCTCTTGCTCGCTGTCTCTCTGTCTTGTTCAATCTTTTTAGCCTGATGATGAACCAGACCCAGAAGAGAGGGACCATTTCCTACAGCAGCTTTACAGATTTATGGAAGACCGAGGTAAGACACTCAGGCAGCCATCAAGACTACATCCAAGAAACAACTAGTAGCAGTTTGGCTATGTTTATGTTGCGGTTTCAGTGCCGTTAAGCTAGAAAGTTTGGAACGGGGTTTTCATAGGGCTTTTGGTGATGGAGTATCTTACTACCTGCATTGTCATACACTTTATTTGTGATTCTGCAGTATGCATTCTCTCTGCAGTGCTTATGTGAACTTCCTCTCTCTCTCTACAGGGACACCAATTAACAAGCCTCCTGTGCTGGGCTACAAGGACCTGAACCTCTTCAAGCTCTTCAGACTGGTTCACAACCATGGGGGCTGTGACAGTGTGAGTATCCTTTGCATCTTTATGGATATTTATTGATTATTCTTACATCTATTTATTGTAAATGCCTATGCTCTTTTATATACATAGATTATGAATTGAAATATTGGAAGAAAAAAAAATGAAACATACAACTCACTATATATGTCCAGACCAGTGGTGTGCATTACTACGATGGGAATTAATGATGATCATAGAGAATGGTTTCGCTTGTCCGACTGATGTCTAGTGATGTTATGTTTCTCTTGGCTATCTGATGCTCCCTGGATGCATTAACCACTGTGTCCTGAGATATCTTATCAGCTTAAAATGGTGTCTGCTGTCTTTAGCAAAAAATCATAATGTGACGTTTATTATTGTTCCAGATCGAGAGTGGTTCTATATGGAAACAGGTCTATATGGATCTGGGAATTCCTGTACTAAATTCAGCTGCCTCTTATAATGTGAAGACAGCTTATAGAAAGTAAGTTGCAGTGTCTTGTGTTGTGAATCTTTGAAAAGTGAAGAGTGTGGAACTTGGAGCTGTGCTCACTTCTTTCTTTAATAGTAGTTACTCGCTGAGCCACCCACCAGAACGTTTTGACCCATACACATAACAGTGATTTTACTGCTACAGTAATTCTTAGCTTAATACATTATCATTAACGAAAATGTATACGGGGTGGCCGTTGGGCCGAGATGCCAGAGAAAGAGAAAGAATAAGAGAGAGAGGGGTTTCAATTCAGCTTAATCTACCTCGCTCAACGAAAAATGTACATGGGGCGGATCTGCAATCCAAACGCTCCGGCATAAGTCCTGAACGGCTGCCCGGTGCCTGGCTGTTCTCCAGAACGCTCAGATGCCAGACTGTCCCTGCACACACCCTTTACCAAGGTTCTTTAATTAGTTCTTTAATAATTGAGAAGTAATAATTTAGTAAAAAAAAATTGGGGGCTGTTGCGGAATCCCTTCTGCAGGCTCGGATTGTGTACCACCCCCACCCCTGGACAGCAACTCAAAAAAAAAAAAAAATTGGCCTGGGCATTTTTTTTTTATTGTCGCAGTCCACGTCTGTGTACTACTGTCTTCTACAGAAAGAGAGGAAAAAAGTGCAAGTGTGACTGAAAAACATATTGCCACGACAAAAGCAAAAAAAAATGCTGTTTTGGAGATTTCCGCGTTAAAATGTTTGGTTTGGTTCTCATAATAAATCCGCGGGTGACTGAATCCCTGACTCCTGGTCCGTGTAACACTGGGGGATTACTGTAATCTTTTGCAGTTAAACTTGCATTTTGTTAATAAAACAGTGCTACAAAATCTACTCAACAAATGTTTTAATGCAAGCTAGTATTATACACCTAATTTGTGCAACCCAATGTCTGTATGCAAGCTGCATTATTTGTATGATTTTCTTAAGCCATGTTAAAGCACATTGTCTTTTGCTCCTAGTCTACAAATAAGTGCAATAGCATGTTTGAGTGTTATAGTATTCTTTCCATTAAATAAGTCTAATTTAAGCTGACTGCATGGATTCTGTTAATCTGTATAGGTTACATTTTGAAACTACCAAACTATACTAGAGCTAAAGTTAAATTTAAAGTAAAATTAGAATGAACAATAGCTCTGAACAAATAACAATTAAACATTTTCTTAAAGGTACCTGTATGGCTTTGAAGAGTATTGCCGATCAGCGAAGATCGAGTTTAGGACAATTCACCACAACGAACCTCGGCCAGTCACCCAGCCAGAGGTGAAGATTGCTAAGCAAGAAAAGGAGGAAAGTGAGGAAAAAGAGGATCAGATCCAGCAGAACAAAGCTGAGCCTGAACCACTCCAAGAGAAAGCAGATGGTAATGAGTCTGACACAGAGGATGAGAAAATCCACAAAGATATCTGCTCCCCTAGGGTGAGTGACTGCTATCTGATAAGGTTGTAAATGTCTGCTGGTGTACTAGTTTTGTACTAGTCTGTTACATTGTATTTATTTATTCATTTATACACTTTGAGAGGAAATTCTATTTATTTTAGCCCTGCATGTTGCCACCGATCTTAGTTTCTGAATATGGTTTGTTAGGGGAAACTTCACATGATGATACCAGAGAATGGTTTCGCTTTCATGACCTGATGTCATGTGATGTCACATTTCTCTTGGCTATCTGACCTTCCCCTGTGTAGAGTAACAACCGAAAAGAGCGTAAACTGATGTTTTTGAAGTAGTAAATGTTTTTGTGAGTAGTTCAGAATTCAAAATATCCATTTGAATAAATGCTGCAAGATAAGCTCCAGACGTGTAGCACAGCAGATTCTTTTTAAAGATCTATTTTTTAAAGAAAAGCTGTACATATATCTACAACAGACTAAAGTTTTTTTTTTAGAATCAAATGCTAAGATACCAAGGACACAAAAGTCTTTGGCAAGCGCTTTTAAGATTTAGTGTTTTCCCATTTTTTAATTGATTGTGAATTACTTATTTGTTAAATTAAGGTAATCAATAAAAGGAAGCGTAAGTCCAGCAGAGATGAAATGCGTGTCATTTTAGTAGTCTT
Organism: Clupeocharax schoutedeni; assembly: GCA_037974565.1. Lineage (NCBI taxonomy): Eukaryota > Metazoa > Chordata > Actinopteri > Characiformes > Alestidae > Clupeocharax > Clupeocharax schoutedeni. The sequence continues at coordinate 26,810,386 of JBBPDH010000001.1, forward strand.
ACAATTTTGCCTATCGCTTATCAGGGCCGGCGGCGTGGTGCAGTGACTCCTGGGAAAACTGAAGGAAAAGAGTCCGTCAAACAAGAGAAGGTGAAGGAGGAGAAAAAAAAAGAAGAGATCCATGAAGGGGAAGAGGGCAATGTAGAGGAGCAAAAGGAGAAGCCAGAGGCAGATAATCCAGCAAAAAGACGTAGTCGCCGCCTTGAAGAGTCTGACAAAGACTCTGAGGATGAGGATCAGGATGAAGATGACGAAGAGGACGAAGGTGAAAGGTCCAGGCTGAGAGAGAGGTATATAATTGTAACTGAAAAAGTAGGGAAAATTGCTACCATCAAATATATTAGATATTTTTTTGCATAGCAGAGAAAGGTGGTTTAGATTTGATAGATTTTTTTGGTTTTACTTTCTTTTTTTGTAATTGTCTTCATATGAGGTCTTTGCTGTTGTGTGCATGCTCAGCTTCTGTTGTCTGTCTTATGTCACATTTTAGCTAGCTGTCTGATCACATGCATTAAAGTTTTCCATCGCTATGACGGATTTCCGTCAACTGAGTGCACTGAAGGTTAATAATGAGACTGCTGCAGATCCGTGTACGAAAGGTAGTAGTGTATAGAGAGCACTGGGGTGTGCAAAGGACTGTGGGTCCTTTAGAGAGTGAGTGAGTGAGTGCTTGGGAGCTTGTAGTTATGTTCTAACTTACCCTGTTCACTTTAGATCCTCTGACAGTGTTGTATCAGCTCTTTACTGTATGTGTTTGCGTCATTACTGACTAAGTACCTAGTTCATATGGTGCTGTTGTGTTGGTTCTGTTTTGGAAAGACGCTAGATTAGACTGTACATTACTCTCTTTAGCTTACTACCATTATTAGCAAAGGGGTGAACTGTGCATGACTGCTGTATATTCAGGCACTTTGCTCTTGTTTGAGGATTGTGTTCAGATCAACAACACTTTGAGTCCTGAACGATTGAATAATTACAGTTGATTGTTCTAGATTTACACTAAGCATCTGGCTCATCTGTTTGAAATAAGCACCGTAGTAATTTCTTCCTTTATTTGTTACAGAATCATGCATCATATTCTATCCTTACATGTGCAGTTTAAATGGGCATTTAACATCCCTGGTGGAAAAAATCCCTTATTTTCAAGATAAAAATGACAGATGTGTGGTATCTCAACTAGGGGCTTAGGAGATAATGGACAACACAGTAGCTGTGTCTGATAAGTGCACTTATTCAACACATGGTGTTTGCTATATGAGAGCTAACTAGTGAACAAAGAGGTGGTAACGTTTAGTTAATTTCAGACACTCTGGACGTTACGCTTTTATTAACTGTTGCTTATCTCTGTCGCATAAACACGCATCTTGTCTTGTCTGTCTAGTTCAGACACAGCCCGCACATGATGCGGGGTCTGGTTGACACGGTAATGGATAGATCCGTCCAGGGGTTTTACTACCAGAGCTGGACTGGCCATAAGGTATACCAGTTGGGCCGATGTCAATTTTGGGTGTGGAATTCCATCTGCAGACCCAGATCGTGACTCAAAATACCCCGTTTTTTTTTTTTTTTTTTTGTGTCCCAGTCCAGCTCTGGGTACTACTGTCTTCCGTAGAGAGAGAGCGAGAGAAAAAATGCAAGTGTGACTGAATCTCTGCCATTTGAAGCCCCACTTTCCCTTGTCTCTCCTCCCTCTGCCTCGCTCAAGTAGTATGCAGTGTGTCCGAAACAGACTCCATGTGATTACTCCTTACATTCACCCACTAGACTGGCTATTCATCCTGCTGTTCTTGTAACCCTGGGTTTTTTCTGAGAAATTTTCAAGAATGTGAATTGTTTGCAATTGTTCCAGAAATGTGTGCTTGGGGTATGAAATAAACTATTATACCTTAGACTTTGATACATTCCATTGCCATTCCATTATTCCTATGGATATTGTTCAGTTGTGCTTGGCTATGCAGAATCAGGTTTGTGACCACAGTTGTAGTCAATAGTGAAGAGCTGGTAAAATTTCTGGGTCTATTCCCACATCCATAAATATAGATATGGTCTGTGCAGTTGGATTCCTGTCAGTTTCTCCTGTTTGAAAATTCATACTGTGATTTACAGAGATGAGAGGGAGGGTGAAGACGGTTATGAAGATTCTGAGCACTCTGTCACAGGGACGAAAGTCAAGGTGAAATATGGCAAGGGAAAATCCCAGAAAATCTATGAAGCCAACATAAAGAACACAGAGAATGATGATGGAGAAGTCCTCTATCTGGTCCATTACTATGGATGGAATGTGAGGTGAGTTTGAAGAAAGTTTAAGCTTTGTTCATTGCAAGCAGAAAATGTGGCTGATTATGATTTCTGTTATCTGCCAGATTGTATGTTATGCAATACTTTATTGTTAATGTATCCTCTGATCCATGCTTAAATGTTGTTCAGCTGCTATTGTAACCAATTGAGGTTGAATTCTGATCATCTTAGCTTATGCACTACCCTCAGTGCATAAGCTAAGATGATCAGAATTCAACCTCAATTGTCCATTGTCTTGATGTCTGGATCTTCTTTAATATTCAGTCATTCAATCAATCACTCGTTCATGTGTTAATTAAATCATGCATTTATTAATGCATGCATGTTTTAAAGATGTTTGCTTTTGCCATCCAACCAGTAACTTATACATCTGATGTTTGTTTTTGTTTTTTTACTTGCGTTACAGATATGATGAGTGGGTCAAAGCAGACCGAATCATATGGCCTGTCGATAAAGGGACGAAGAAAAGGCAGAAAAAGAAAGTCAAAGTATGTGGATTATGTTCATGTCTGAAATATGTATAACATTCTTCTGTAATACATGTCTGTGATGAAATCCCCATCACTTTTAACAGAATAAAGATGACTGCGAGAAGGAGAAAGATGAGGACAAACAGCCCAAACCCATCGTAAAACGTGGTCGTCCTCCACTGAAGTCGACTCCTCCTGGCACCTCCCGCAGTGTATCCAAAACCCCCAGCAGTGACGGAAGATCAGGAAGCAAAATCTCTCGTCCCACAGACCCCTCCATTGTACCCAATGGAGAAGGTAAGATTGTACTAAATTGTAGTGGAATTAATTGCATGTAACACTGAGATTAATAACTAAAGTTCTTAAAACATGTGTCCTGGCAGGAACTCCTCGACGACGCACAAGGAGAACTTCTGGAATGTATGATTCAGATAGGGCATCCAATGGTATGTTGGACAGTTCAATATGAAATTTCAGTCCTGCTCACTCAACTCCAAGTCTAAACCTTTTAATATATTCCCTTTGCAGTTATAGAGTGGATGCACTTGAACTTGCAGCATTGGAGTTTGACAGAATTATCTGAATTGTCTTTTTCTCTTTGCAGACTCTGGGAATTCATCAGAGGAGAGTGAATGTGAAGACTCTCCTGAGAAGAAGCCTGAATGGACAGAGACAACTGATCCTGCCACAGCACGAAGGCAGGAGGAGGAAGAGGCGAGGCAAGAGGAGAAAGGGAGGCTAGAGGCTGCCCAGGCAGACACAGAGTGTCCAAGTAGCCCTCATGAGAAACTCCTAACCCAGGAGACAAATGAGGTGGAAAAGCCAGAGGAGGAAATGGCTCTGTCACCAGAGTCTGATGACAAATCTCCCAAATCTAGAGGAAAAAGAGCTCGCCAGCGGGAACCTGAGATTGAGACTCCCACACAGCTGCCTGTCACTCCCGATCACACTGAGCCTGAGGTGCCCTGCTTCCTCTCACGGCAAGCTAAGAAGCCCCAGGAGATCATACACAGCAGCCCTGCAGAACGAGTTTCTGAAAAGGCTGACTCTGACACAGACTCTGCTACTGAGGACATTAGCCCTCCAGAGAGAATCTGCATAACCAAGCGCAAAGCCACTGAGCAGCGGACACCTGACAAGAAAGTTCGTCTTGATCGCAAAGATGAAGCTAAGACTCCGTCACCACAGAAGAGTTCAGATACAGAAATGCAGACAGAGGCTGTAGAAAAAATAGAAGAACCACTTGCACCAGCAGCACCATTCTCAGAAGCAACAGTAGTTGTAGTAGAAGCTCCTACTGAAGAAGCAGGGATCAAAACAGAAATGCCCTCTCTTACCAGAGAAGTCCAGGTCAGAGTGGAACCTCTTCCAGGCTTGTGCACGATAGAGGACACTTCAGGTGTCACAGATGAAGAGCTGATGCCTCAGATAGGCCCAGAGGCACTGGTCTGCCATGAGGTGGATTTGGATGACCCCGAAGAGAAGGAGAAACCCTCGGAAGAGTTGATTATTAGGGAGGAGAAGGGGCCTGTGTGTGTTCTAGCTCCGACTCAGCCCTCACAACCTTCTTCCATTCTCCCTCATAGCTTGGTAGGAGCTCCTCAGCTCTCCTCACCGTCCTCCACCCCCAGTCCAGATGAATCACACAGCATCAAGAGTGAGAGTGATGCCACTATTGAGGTGGACAGTGTTGCTGAGTCACAGGAGGGACTTGGGGAGAATGGATCTCCGCATGGTTTTGATGCCAGTGGCAGCTCCAGCAACTCCAGCATCTCTCTTCAGGAGAGGGACAGCAAGGACAGAGGTTGGTTAGAATATGTCACATAAATTTGTTTGCAGCTAGAAACTTTTTTAAAAAATCGTGCTTAGACTTTTCAAACTTTGTTGTTTCTGTAGGTCAGAAAAGATTGCTGGACTGCAACATTATATCACCTGCCAAGAAGCAGAAACGCAATCAGAAACGGCTCAGCACGGCCTCGGCTGCAGAAAAGAACGGCGCAGGTAAGTCAAACATAGAAATTGCTTTTTAGCAGAAGTGGTCTAATGTATTTCCTGGTGTTTGGAAATGTCATGGGTACTTTGAATGAATAATGTTGTAGATAAGTGTCCATCTGTCAGGAGCCTTGAATGTTTCACCACTACTGTAGCAGCAAAAGGAAAATTGTCCTGCATGCAAAATGACAAACCACTGCCCCCTGTTTTGACATTTCATATAGCGGGTGGCAATCTTTACAAAAATGTTTTCAGTCTTATGAATATAAACCCAGTAGCTGTAATATTAATGCCAGTGATGAGTGAACTGAATAACATTATCTTGTTAAAATGGTACCTGTCAAAGTTTGCATCTAGCAAAGCATGTATCAAATACCCACAATTTCTTGGTTTTTAATCAGGGATGGTATATTGCCATTTCATTGTCAAGATCAGTAAGGTGAAGGGCAGTATATTTTGAGCCAGTCAGAGCTGTGATGAACACTGCTGTTCCAAATGCAGACGGAGTGTACTGCATTCTGCTATTCACAAGAGTCTGGACTTGCTTGGACTTGGGACAAACTCCTAAGAACTATTCTGTTCTTAATGTACTCTTGTGTTGAGAAACACTAGTAGTTCTTGAAGATCAAAATGGGCAGGCAAAAAGCTCTGAATGACTTTGACAAAATCCAAAAATGGTACAACAAAGGTCAACTGGTAAACTGCCAATAGAGCCATGGCCACCCAAGGCTCATGGATGTAAGTGGGGATTAAAGGCTGGGCTTCCTTGTCCAATCCCACAGAAGAGTTGCTGCTTCACAGAGCCAAGGACTTGTGGAGGTTATTCATCCACAATTCAAGGATGATTTGGTAGCTCAGAGGGGCCGACACAATTAAGAAGCTAGTTTTGCCTGATCAGTGTATGTAACAACTGCTCACTAATTCTGGTTGTTGATTGAATTAATACAAATTAATACAATTAAGTGTATGTTGTCATTGAGTATGCATCTGGAAAAACAGTAGATGGTAGGCCTCAGGGTATCCATTATGTTGGCATTACTGAATGGGAAGGAACAATCTTGATGTTATGTATTGGCAGATGTTTTTCTTCTGGAATTGCTTGTAACATTTTAATAATTGTTCTAAGAAAAATGTTTCAGTAGTCAGCAGTTAGATACTGGATGTCTGAAGTGTAAAAAAAAGTGCCAAAATGTTTTTATTTATTACAAATGTTTATGTGGATCAGCATGTATTGATGCTGACCTATACCCTTTATCTGCCTTTAGCTCACAGCAGTGATAGTGAAGACCTGCCTGCCATGGATGTCCCTAATAAGGTGACTCCAGTAAAACACTCCAGTCTGACCAAAGGCCACAAACTTCCTCGCTCTCCTGGAGTTGCATCTCCCAGCAGCAAAGACATTGAGAAAGACAAGCACAAAGACAAACAGTCCTTCCCCTCTTCACGGGCATACAAGTGGACATTTCAGCTCGGTAGGTTACTTTTTATATTTAATTTTTCTATGTATTTCATGATGATTTTTGGAGGCTTTAAGGATTGTTTACACATGGAGTACTTGTGTCTTTGACCGACTCGATTACTTGCTCCTAGAAATCAGAGAAACCACAGATTCTGAGTTTGTTGTGATTAAAGATATTTACCCATCTGACCTACTATTTTGATTTTTCAGATGAACTTGATAACATGTCAAGCGCTGAGAGAATAGCTTTCTTGCAAGATAAGCTGCAGGAAATCAGGAAATACTACATGTCGTTAAAATCTGAGGTAGCCTCCATTGACAGAAGACGGAAAAGATTAAAAAAGAAAGAGAGGGAAGGTAAGGTTTCTGTCTTAAGAAAGATGGATATAATTAACTTTGTTGGTGTACATATGAGCATTAACTAATGTTTTCATTTACAGTGTCCCACACCACAGCCTCCACATCATCTGGCTCATCTGACACAGGCATGAGCCCCTCATCAGCCTCACCCACCCAGAACACTGTTGCTGTCGAGTGCAGGTGATGGATACCACGCCTCTTTTCCCCCCACCCTGCCCACCTCTGCCTTCTCAGCATTCTGCTGCCTCCATGGAGACATGCATACTGATGAGCCAGAGCAAATGGCCACTAGCACTCGACTGCCTCGCCGCCTCGCCCATACTTTCCGGAATCACAATCTCATGTTGTGGCCACTCCCACCTTCTGCACTTTGTAAACTTGCCCTGCCTCACACTCCCTCTTGACGCCACTTTTAACATCAGAAAATGGACTCCGTGTGAGGGTTGAATGTAATCTTTAAAAAAGGAAAGAAGACAAACAAACACAGACAATGGCACTTTTCTGTCTCTTCTGAACAAGGCCCGACTAGTAACCTCCTTTTACAGCCTGTGCACCATGGGCTGGTTTGGATGCAGTAATCAAATATTCATGTTTCCTGTTATCACAACATGCTAAAATCCCTGATTCAAGTCCTTGTATAGGTATGGTCATGTAACCAGCTGGACATGGTTAGCAAAAAAAAGGTCAATTTTGTGCGCTTGCTCCATCAGAACTGCCAAAGTACACGTTCCAGCAGAGTGCCCTATTTTGGAAAAGTGGGACAAAGTCAGTTGCAAAAGGGAATGTAGTTTACTGAAAACTGCAGCTGGTGTCTTCCACTCTTTGTAGTGTGTGAGCACAGAATTATGCAAACCATATTTTTGACTTTTTAAGAAAAAAAACATGAAAGAAAATGTTTACAGTGGAACATGAGACAAAAAAAGTTTTCAGTGGACTAATTTCCTTTGCGAGTGTATTTTGTCTTTTTATATGTAATTGCAGAGTTTTTATTTTAGTATGAAATTTCAAAAGGTATATATCAGCCATGAAATTATTTAATGAAATATTTCTAGGTCTGAGATTTTGTGTAAAATAAAGGTATTATCTTGCGACTTAAGTATATTTATTCAATCAGTGGACAGCATTTTTGTATTTTTTACAAGATGAAAACAATCTTCCCACATCATTTGGTCCATGCAATTAGCTAATAAAAGAATGGTGTGGGTTTCTCAAACAAGTTTAGACTGTGAAGTCACAATTGGGTAACTACTGTGCAGTAAATTGCTCCTACTCATCTCCCCTTTTACCATTTGGGCCCAATGCTCTCAATGCAATTGAGACCTTTACAGAACACCAATATCTTGGTGACATGCCCTGCCTGTTCACAAATTTCCTGGTACTTGTGTTATTAATTTAAGCGTCTTATTCTTATGTTCCAGCATTGAATTCTCAACCAATTAAATAAAAGTTGCTTAATGGACATGTCTGTTTAGCCCAGGGGTTTCTTACTGATTGTGTCTTTTGTATATAGATCTTCCAAACCATGTATTTGAAAAATACATTTTACACAAATTGTAAATGATTTATATTATTTTTAAACAATACAGCTTTGTATATTAAATTCTTTTTTCTATGTTGGGTTGGTAGAAGCATTACCACATCATTACTGTATATAATCAACCACTGGTCATCAGCAGGAGCCTAAACCAAGACCTCTAGGAAAATGAACCCACTAGTATATTGACACATTTTATGCTATAGGAAAGTACTGAAGATGAGAATTTGCTTCCCTGTAGGGTTTATTTACAGATTCCTGGATGAATGAATTGGGGTATTAGGTTCCTGAGCAAAGCCATTGTATCTTTGTGTAAAATAAGCAGAGCTCTTTTCATTTCTAATAAAGTTTTGAAATATTCTTGTGCTTTCCTTTTTATTTGAAGCAAAACAGGCTAAAGCTTCACTTTAGACTAAGCATATTATAACTACGTTTGCATTATGCTCTCCAGGCTTCTAAATTAAAAGAAAATTCTTTATTTACATTAATTTTCTAGGCCTCAAGTCAGTACGGCGGTGTATTGTAAAGCTATACTTGAGTCCGCAGTAATGCAGCAAATCGATACAATAGATTTGTATAGTGCAAAAAGTCTATTAAGGCATGCCTGTATCTTTACTTGACTGTATAGCATTCATTTAGTCAAATACAGTGGAAACACTTGGATCAAATACCTTTTAGTTGTTTTTTTTTTTTAGCAGAACACAAGACCTTTTGGAGTCTTGGATAAGCAAGAATTTTAACTGAACAAATAAAGGGTTAAATCAATTGGCCCTCTTTTGACTTCGATAGCTGACTTGTCTTAGTCTCCTTTGTAAAGTCAGATTCAGACAGGTGACTGTTACTGTAGACAGGACAACATCTTAACTTTATTTTTTAACGCAATTAGTACATAAAAAGGAAAACACTTTCTTCATGTTTTGACCAAGTCCTGACCAAGGAGTTTCAAAAAGGCAGAACAAGCCTCGGCCTCCTGGATCATAACGAAATACAACTGTCCTACCAGCTTGAAGCCAAACAGTAGGACATCTTCCACCAGTACCACACCAGTGTCTTCTGCGTTGTCATTCCAGTATGGAGATTCAGTCTCCTAGTTGGCATGGTGAGAATTACATCCTGAGGATATCTGAGTCTTAGACTATCGTGGCTGGCCCAGCAAACCAGCTTTGGCTGCCAGAGCCTCATTCTGTTGAATATGGTATTCCTGGAAGCGCATGGATATCCGCTGGGTCATTTTCAGATACTTCTGTAGACAGCTCTCAGAACATGAGGTCTGAAAGGAATAGGGCAAATGAGTATGTTCTAATTACATTATATTACAAGGTAAAGGCACTGATATTCATGTAAAAGAAACCTTGTAAAAAGCAGAGAAGGCAGTCAGAATAAAAAAAAGGAGTGAGTGATCTGATCATTTAAAACCTGAAAATATTTATAGAGGCAGCATTAATTGTGTTATACCTCTTCTGCCTTCACTTCTCTGGTAGTGAAATCTTTCACGCAGTCCATAAAGCAGTTCTCTGTCAGTTTGTTGTATGTGCCAAGGAACTCTTTAAACTGAAAAACAAGAATCCAGCAGAAATCACAAATGATGAAGAGGACTGAATGAACTACATGCTGTGCACATAGGGCTGGTGGATACAAGGTACTGTACCTGTTTAATCTGGTCTGATTCTGTGACCTGGGCAGCCATAGCTGGACAAGTGGGCTCTGAAATACAGATTGGACATGTCAGATTAAAAGAACCATGTCAGAATATCAAGAACAGAGCTAAACTGATCTACGAAACCACTCTTCATTCTGTTCATTATTGTAGACTTAATGTGAGCAATTTTTTGTCAGGGATGTCTTACTGCTTCAAAAGAACCAGTCCTGGTGCTGGCAAACTTTATGGAGCTTTATGGAGTCTCACTGTTACTTAGCAACTGTCAATCAAATTCAGCCTAATGCACTAAAGGGTCAAAAGTATTGGGACGCCTAAATATTACACCAACAGGGACATAGCGTTCAAATACATAGATTTGAATACTGAGTTGGTCCCTCTCAGCAGCTATTACAGCTTCCGCTCCTCTTAGAAGGCTTTCCACAAGATTTTGGGGTTTCTGTAAGAATTTGTGCCCTGTCATTCAGTAGAAAAATATGGGACAAGTCACTGATGTTGGACGAGAGGGCCTGGCTCACAATCTCCGTGTCAATTCATTCCAAGAGTTGGGTGGAGTTGAGGTCACAGCTCTATACGGACCAGTCAAGTTCTTCCACACCAAACGTATCAAATCCTATCCTTATAGACTTTGCTTTAAAGTAAATTTATGCTGAACTAGAAAAGGGCTTTCCGCAAACTGGGCCCACAAATTTGGAAGCATGGTGTTGTCTAGAACGTCTTGGTTTACTGAAGCATTATGATTAAGCCCTTCACTGGAAGTAAGGGACCTAGCCCAAACCCAATACTGTTAGCCATATAGTGTAGCTTGGCTAGCTCATAAACATTTACTTTATTAATACAATGACACATCCTTATAACAAAATGTAGAAAGACAGAGAGTTATATCACCTGAGTCTGTAAATGTGGAGCCTCTGAAGGACGAGCAACGAGGAGAAGAAACACAGCAACACCCACTGCAGCACTTTCGTGACAACAAGAGACGCCTTGTTATTTCAAAATTACAACCTATGCTGTAAAAAAATAAATAAATAAAATGTAATGAAAATTATCAGTGAATAAATGGTTACATGTTATTCCAAATGTAAATATAATTCACACACATATGATTGTTTCTCGAAAATGCCATTTGGAATCACGTTTAGAAGCTTCGTAGTTTCTGTTAATAATTTTCCTTTTTTGGGTGATTTGTAAAAATTCCAATGTGAAACAAGTTTAATTATTTTACCACGCATGTTACTGAATCTGTACTGTAGGCAGAATCTGTACTGACCTTTTTTTCCTTTTTGGGTTATTTTAAAATATTTTAATAACGCTATAGGACTCATATATTTGCACATTGGCGTTCTAAAATTCCTGAAAATGTAGTTATTTATATATTAAAATGGAACGAGACACAATTATTGATTATACGAGATGCTGAAAATGTTAATCTTGTTGATTAAAAAGATTCAACTGATTTATGTATACATATATATTGATCTCCTGGTCAATTGGAGAATGTCCTGGTACATTCTCCAATTGTTGTCACTTTTTATTTATTTGTTTTATATAATTTATGTGGCTTGTATGTTTAAAAGAGATACGCATTTCTGCAAATCATATCTCGTTGCACTGTACATTTCTGTGCAGGGTCAATAAAGTATTTATATTCAGGGCACTCGAGCCAAACACTTTTATTTTGAAATCAAGCACAAACCAAAAACTCCGTTTGAGTTAAGCAGAGCAGTTTCTGACTTCAGGTCTGTTGTCAAGGGTTGAGTTCCAGAGAACACACTTCCTCACTTTGCATACTATACTGCTGAGTGTACTTATAATGGGGGCGCCTCATATCTGAAACATACTACCCAGTGTGGTAGTGTGCAGTTTAGATCGCGCCCAACTTTGTTGTCAGCAACAGTTGTTGTGTGTCCGGTCTCTTTTAGCTACAGCGTAGTATGTACCAGCTACAGTCAGTGGAAGCTTATGGATAGTTTATTCATTGTGAGTGTTATTCCTTTAAGAATACGTGTCTGTTATCTTCAAAAAGGAATTCGTTACGGACTGCAAAATCTGGGCATACCTTAGTTTCGAGCTCTGACTACACAACCGGCGCCAAATTCAAACAAACCGCAAAGACTTCTAGAAGGGCTACACAGGTTAGAAGTCTCTCCTGGCAGGTGTGAAGTTTATGACAGTGCACTCTTATAGGTAGCACAGCATGCACTTATGACATTACCAGAAACTGTCTATTACAGTTTTAGTTAAGACAACTACCCAAAATAACCGAGTAAACTTTCTTTATTTTTAGTATACTGAGACACGGTCTAATCATTGTGGCCAGCCACAGATATTCTCATAGATAAAGAGTGTCTTGTTTCTCAGTAATGAATAACAGCACGTCTGTATTGCATGGCATACCCTTGGATGATTCCACATCAAGTTCTGAGGCGGCAGATATTTTAATTCGCTCAACTAAAGTTGTTTCGGGACAAAACAGAGATTACAGAGAGGGCCAAAGAGAGGTGTCAAAGTCACCGAGCAGCAGCAACGTGAATATCTATGTTCGAAGGCTGTCAGAGACAGCCCATTGTTCTTGTTCTGTGGAAACATCTACGCAAGGACTGATGGAGAAAATTGTTCCTCCTGTGCTTCCTGTAAACATGCGCTCAGCTTTAAGCAGAGGTATTTATAATCATATATGAGAAATATGTTGCTGTTGAAGATGCATTGTTGCTATAAAAATAATAATGCCTCTTGCAGAGTTGGAGGATGAAGAAGGTGTTACACCAGGTTCAGGTGTAAGGAAAAGTCATGTGAGCCAAATTATCTGCATACTTTACTGCACTTTTACTGTTTGTGGAAAATCTTAAATTATATACTTTTTATTTTTTCAGGTATCTAGAGCAAGTAAAGTCATAGAGAAAGCCTCGATCAGCCAAACAAATGACAGTAAAGAAAAAGGTACTTTCACTGTTACCTGTTCTGTGATGTGGGAAATTGTGTTTGTTGTTTTGAATTTAACTATAATTTAATTTAACTTCGTTTAGTTTAATTGTATAAATACTTCACAGAGCATGATCTATTAATATCAAGATTCTCTGCCGATGGGAGAGGTGCTGTTGCAGCCGCACTGAAACAGAGGTATGTACATCGTCACAGCGTCTCCACCTGGTGTACAAAGACTATAGCTAATCTTTTTCCATGCACAGTTCATGTTAGTCATGTTTCAAGCCCACAGCTCTAATAATAGTTGCTCAGTGGTGGAGCTATACTGGTCTAGGTGTTTTGTTTGCTTGGGTAAAATTGGCTGGTTAATTTCGCAACAATAAGTTCATTTCTGTATATCTGCAAAATGCAGATGCCTTATAATGCTATATACTGTTTTAATTTATTGTACCGGTATCCAACACTGTGCAGAAGTCTTAGGATCGCCCTCCCTGACTACCCGAGAGCCCCACAATTTATTGATGCTTTTAAACAAAACATTTAAAACTCATATTTTTAGAAAGGCATTTTGCTAATGCATTTCATAGATTTTCTTTTTGTTTGTTTTTTCTTTTATCTGACCATTAGGAGACTTGCTGTCAGCAAATATACAAGTTAACCTTAGAATAAATGAAAACAAACAAGAAAGCATTAAATACTATCAAGATTTTAACATTTTCTGAGCTGGTTAGAAGTTTCAAATTTTAGCCTTGATACCTTCAGTCTTTGTAATGATTTATGAAAATTCATCAAGTATTGATATTGATATTTGGGAATTTGAAGTATTTGATGAGAACTACAAAGTAGAGGTCTGGAAATGATAACGCAAACTCATAGACATACATAATCGCTATCCACTGCAGTAATATTATTTGTATACATTCTATTAGCTTTTAAAAACATACTGCTTTGCTAAGCAGATTTTAAATATAGTTTTCTCAGGTTTCGGTAAGACTTTTGTATGGTACTATATAAGCAAACTAGGAATGTGATGTACTGACTTAAAACTGAAAACCCATAGATGCCACAGTGTACCAATAAGACGGGAGGTGAAGGTACATTTTCTGGATGCAGAAGCACCTCAGAACACTGAACTGCAAGTTCCTGAGGTTCGACCTAGCTCTGCTGTTCCATCAGGGAATACTGAGTCAGCTACAACTGTGGCAGCCATTACAGCTGCTGCCATTGCAGCCACAGCTCCACTTATCAAGGTAACCAGTATATTAATGTTTTGGCTACACTGTTTTGCATCACTGCTTTCATGGAAGCCAGTTATTACAGACTTTAATTGCAGAACAATTGCAAAGGTCGTATGATGCATTATTACTTGTTATACAGGCTGCAGGCCTTGTTTGGTAGCACACTGTCAGTGTTCTTGCTCTTGGCTTATGTGTTGCATTTGAATGACAGGCTCAAAGTGACATGGAGGCTCGAGTGGCTCAGGTGGCCTCTGAGCTGCGGCGGCTTCAGGAGAGTGAGGGTCGAATGGAAAGGGCACCAGAGAGCAGGGCAGGGAGTGCTGCGGGCAGAGTGACCCAGCTGGAGGAGCAGCTGACCACACTGACACAGCAGAGACTTCAGCAGCTGGAGAGGATCCAAGGTCAGCAGCTTGAGCTCCAGGTACACAGTCTCTGCACCTGAAGTGTGCCTTCCATTTACACCTCTCAAACGTTTGACTGATTTGACTATTAATTTGCCAACAACAAAATAAATGTGGTCTGAAATTAATTTGCAATCCCATGACTTGCATTCTATTCATTGTCAGTATATTTTTGCTCTGTCCTCCGTCAGAGTTGTCTCCTGGGCTCGGCGCTACATGCTGTGACAGCACATACCAACTCTTCCTCACTGTCCACACAGCATTCAGGATCGGATAAAATTCTGCCAGAGTCCGTACAAAGGCCAGTTTTTAGTACACGTCACACAGTGAAAAAAACTGCTGCAGAAGATGTCTCTACAGGTATGGAGGTACACCTGTAACAGATATATAGTAGTATTCAAATGCTCAATCTGTTTTTTGACAAACCACACTGACCATACATATATTTTCAGTATCAACATGCCAGAGGACGAAAAGAATAAGGCATCATGTTAGCTGTGTATTTCTTTTTAATGGTAGTGTTTGAATGGTCTGATCACGAGCCTGTTTTTAGTTCTCGGTGTAAACCAATATCATACAAATGAGTATGTTATACAGTAATACATTGAGTATTAACCCACATTCATCTAATAATTGTGAGTTCACCGCTCAAACGTTTTAGCTTCTTAAAACCATCATTAAGGCTTTAAGGAACAGAATTCCCAATGCAATATTTAGACAGCATCTTCTCTTTGTATATGCAGAGATCATTTGATGATAGTGGTGTTTAGGGTTTTTTTTAATATCCCACTGTATTTTGCCTTGTTTTATTTTTACATATGTGTAGTAATGTTCTGAGTGGGTCTTAATAAATAAATACATTTTTAAAATGTATTTTTATATTCTTTGTGTTGTTTCTTTTAATGAGACCAGAATCCCTTTGTCCTTTATGCAAAATTGATAAAGCCCCATTTAAGGATTAGCTTGACTCTTGTTTTGTTTTCTGTTTTTATTGATTAGTTGTCCAGGATCAGACTAGAGAGAAAAGTCCTCTGGGTACCCCTGCACCTCGTAAGGTCATACCTAGACCAACCCACTGGAATTCAGCAGGCCAGAGCGGCAAGCGGAGCAGCAAGATGCACAAAGCCACCCAGAAAATCTATGGTTGGTTGCATTTTACTTAAACTACAACCCTTAGGTCTGTGTGAATGTGGACTTTTCAATCTGCAATTTAACACAGATTGAAAATGAGTCTAATTTTTCATGATGGGTATATTCAATGTTAGGTGGTTAAGTTGTGTCTGTTAGGGTCAGAAAAAGTGGTTGTCAGATCTATAAAACCTTCAAATGAACTTCTTCACTGCTTTTTGACTGCCATAATGGCCTCATATTCCCGCAATTACTTGACATTTTGGTTATGATGGGGATACAGTGCCAGCGAATGTACTCGATTTGAATTGCTGTTATGTAGTAATCTGGAGTTCTCACTGAAACCACTTGATGGCAGTAGTATCATTTCCAAATTCCAGAATAAGCTCTGACAAATGTGTAGGACTGAATGATTGGCTTTTGCTGTTGATTGGACTGTAGATTTTTAAGCATGCGAAGAAAACAGTGATTCATAAAGGGCCCACATAAATATTTGAATGCAGTTAGCACGGTGTAAAAACATCCGTGTATTGAATATTCTTATAAAATACGAAACGTCATACATTTTTGCATGCCTTATACATTACCAAATAACTCTGCTAAGGCATTTAAAATGTATCTATTGTTATTATTGTAATTAAAATGTATTATTACATTTTATTACATTTGGTATGCACAAATCTCAGAGCATGTTTTGAAATGAAAGATTTATTTTATTTGGATTAGATAAGAAGAATGATGTACTTAACCATGTTTTTATTATTATTAATTAGCCATATTTAGGCAAAGCATGGATATGAATCTTCTTTCCATACTCTACATGGCTGCCATGGATCATTCTAGTTAACAATCTTTGAGTCACAGGAACGGACACTGTAAGACCATAATGTTTATACGAGGAAATTGCGTTCCGTAATTCCTTACAAATTGCTCATTAACCCATCAAAGCGCCCCCTTTTATATGGCGCACCATTACGGTGCAACTCTTGGATTGAAGGTACATGGCAGTCTCTTCTGCAGCAAAAACTAATTAAGGGTAAAACATTTGTTTTGAACGAGGGCTTGGTGCCGAGCAGCTGTGTAAATATGGACAGTTGGTGCAGTTCATCTTAACTGTGCTGTTTTGCTTCACATGCGGTTCTCTCAAAGACTCGAGTGGTTGCTCGAAATGCTTGAGATGTGCTAGTGCAGGTTGACCGGGAGACACAGAGTATGCGCTGTCAGCTCCAAATAAAAGGCTTTGAAGCATAAAGCCATGACAATCTCTGCATCCCCCCGCAAGAGCCTCAACATGCTTGTGCATTTAGTAGTAGCCCAACTGGTGAAGGATTCATTGTAGCATACTGGCAATCGTATCACTCTTCCATTCCTCCTACCTCTACCTTCGTCTTCTGCACTTCTTTCCAGTATAGAGGTAATTATGCTGCGAGCACCATGTTCGGGGGATAGAAAACGTTGGCTGCATCTCCCACACGCTTGTCTGTCTGAAGGCTGGGACAGTTTCCTCTCCACCGAATCTAATCTGCTGCCTACTCTCTCCCACACTAACATAGGGCTGCTTCAGGGAAAGTAATCCTGTTTCTTTTTAGCCCTCAGTCACAAATGTGCGTATGTGTGGTGAACAGAGAACTAATTAAACACATTTTGGGTTCAGTGTTAAAACTGTTGTCTCTGACATAACATACAGTTCTTCATCTAAATATGTCAGTTGATTTGGAATTTCAGCGTTAACTACATGAGCTTTTTGATGTTATCAAATCGCAATGCAGTCAGACGCCATCTTAATAAGGACATATTTTGCTTAAACACTCTCATAACATATGGCATTTTAACGGTTTAAAGAATCTTGTTATTATTATGTAATAGAATTCAGAATTACTTTTTTAGGGCTTCTGTTCTTTAGTGAGAGTGTATATAGTGTAGGTGTATATGTACAAATAGCACTGAACTGGATGAAGACACATTTGGAATTATTAGGCATATTTACTGTATACTACTGTCATGACAAGCCTGGGAAATTGGATTTTGATAGCTTTGTGGGAACTCTCTGGCTGTCGTTTGCCTTTTTTTGCGCTCACATGTGTGGACAGGAGAAAAATCCAGCTTAAGATGTCTGTCACTACTGACTCCATTTTGTCGCTGGTGTGCATCTGCCTGGTTGTCGTGGCAACCCTGCTATTTCTGCGGCTCCATCGCTCTCCCCTTGTCCCCGGCTGTCAGACTGCTCTCTCTATGGGAATGGGCTATTTTTAGTCGTGCTGCCTTTTGTTTCTCAGGCACATCATCAAAAGCCACATTAAATCCACGCTGTATGAAGTTACACAGGGGGTTTGAGAGGTGGGGCGGGTGTACAGTAGCTGCTGAGCATCTGCAGGATATTTTAAATATCGAAATGCTTGTGTAGGATCAGGGACAACAGATAGTGGATTATAAAAGATGTCCCATGTCCATGTCCATGTCCATTCCTCTGACATTATCTATATTTTGGTTGCGTGTGCTCTTTTAGTGAAGCACTGAGCTGTAAAACATTGGGTCAGCCCAGAGCGTTTTGTCCATATCTAAGTGAAGTGCTTTCAACTTGATAAAATTAAGCACATCATCTTTTCAGTGCATCTGTATAAGAGGGACATTATTGGTTATGAGTATGATATGATATGAGTGCAATAAAATAGTCATGATATAATTTCTAAATGTCCTTGCTTGCTAGAAATGGAACAGTACACACAATAGTAGCAGATATAAATTGGTAATGTGTGACATTAGAGTAGAAATGATTGTTACATCTTAACTGAGCTTATGAAAAAGACTAAGTGCGATAGTTCTAAACTAATGAGTTTGAGCTCACCTACTGTGAATACCCATGCACATGCATGGAGTCCGTGTGTTAAATAATTATTGTCTGATCCATACTTTTAGTCAGAGTGAACTACATTTAGACCGTTAACAATGTGAATACTTTGCTGCATTTTAGACACTGGACAAAGGAAGCCCTTCAAAACAGTCTAACATGACTGTTTTACTTCTGTAAGGAGTGAGAGATGAAAGGTGGCTCCTCTTGTCTTTTTTTTATTCATTCACAACTGCTATGTCACCTGGGAGGAGTCAGTCTACTCTCCACTGTGATTCCCTTTGTGCAATAAATGGCAGATTTTTTTATTAGCCTGTTCTCTTACCTGCCAAGGTATCTAACACTGCAAATATTCCCTGGGGCTGATGAGAGGTGCCATGCCATGCACTGCATCACAAAAAGTAATTAATCACAACTGTACAAACAGTACAAAATGTTCAAGGTAAGCTGTGTCACATTTGACAGATATGTATTTTAGCACGGAGTAGCAGTGTTATGTAAGCATTAGTTTATTTCTTAATGATTAGTCTTAAAAGACCTGCTGACAATATTTCTCCTGATTTCCAAATATTGTCAAAATGTTGTCCTTTATAGCATGATTTAAAGGACATGACAATACAGTAAAATAAGAGAAATGATGCCATGTTTACAGAACTTCAATAATTCAATAGCTTCAATAGCTCTTGTTCACTCCTAAACAAAATGGCAATAATTACCATTGACATACTTTTAGTAGTGTTTTGCCATCCAACTGGTCATGCAGGAGAGTGTTGAATACAGTGGTGTTTTTATACCTTTTCTCATCCAATAATATTTGATTCAGGTGATCACCTAATCAGTACCTCATAAAGCAAAATGAGATGTTTGTGTAGGAATTTAACAGACACTGGCATGGAGTGGTTGTCATAGATGCTGATTTAAAAATAAATTGCAATGGTCTCTTATTTTTTCCAGAGCTCTGTATATATTACAGGAATTCTTCCCAGCACTTCAGGCAGTGGAGGAAACATTTTGTATGTCTGAAAGCTGTTGTCTATTTTGTTTCACCCCCCATCCCCCTTCAACCTACAATGTGTAGACACATTTACTTTAGGTCTAGAGTCCATTTTTCAGTGCAGTGTGCCTCTCACAGAATGCAGTATTACATCTAACCCTGCGGTCGTACTGTGAGCTTCCGCCCCTTGGGGAGGTGCCAGCTTTGTGCTAAACGCTGTCCATTGTTTGCCTGTCTGTGTTTGGAATAATTGTAAAGGCGGTATGATATATTTCCCGCTGTTGCCATGGGTTCAAGCATTCCAGCTGATGTTTTGCAGCTGAAAACACTGTAGAAGTTTGACGTCACCCAGCAGCTGGGAAAGAGGACTGGAATTGGTGTGGTAACAACAGCAACTGTCGCACAAAGTTGTGGAGCAGGGGGAGAAGCTGTTGCAGTTAGAATATGTATGAGAAAGAAATGCCAACAAAGCCATTTCCAAACTGTTCCTTCTACAGTGATTTTCCCATTATTATAAAGGATGCAAATATTTTTCCAGGACTTTTTGATTACCTTGTTGCCATTGCTGGACA
>JBBPDH010000001.1:26835812-26854748 GCA_037974565.1 Clupeocharax schoutedeni
ATGTATATGTATATTATACCTAGATGTGATTCGCTGATGTAAGCATTTTACAGTGTTAAAGTGATTAAATGAGTTGAACGGCAGTAATACTCGAGCTGGCGCTGGTGACCGATTTTACACACAGTCACAAGGATAGCCAGAGAGAGAGAGAGGCTTGTTTTCCCACAAGCCCTCCTTGTTTCTAAGCGAAAACTGCTCAATGTGGTGCGTGTAGACTATGTGTGTGCGTAAGTGTATCAGTCCATTCAAAAGATTTAGTGGGGAGTGGTTGGCGCATGCGCACTCGCGCAGCAACAAGTGGCATGTCGATGTGTAACCGAGAGGAGAGCGTTGCTGCTACTGCTGACGTCACCGCTCCGGCCAGGTGGCATTCCGCGCGCGGGGAGAGAGCGCGCGCTCGCGCGGAGGACGTGGAGGCACCGTCAGGGAAAAAAAATAAAGGAAGCAAAAAAATAGAGAGGGGGAGAGCAACGGGAAAACAAAAAAGTCAATCGGAACGCCGCGAGCGCGAGACAGTAAAATGTGAGGCACAGCCTAAGCCCCGTGCCGCCGCCAAGGTCCCGGAGCTCGAGGAGAAAGACAAGAGCAGAGACACAGTGAGGCTTCCACCGCGTTCGCTCGCGCTGAGCGGCTGAAGCGCAGCAGCGCGTGCAGCATGTCTTCCGCGCAGGTCGCCTCGTCGCGGCGGCAGTCGTGCTACCTGTGTGACCTGCCCCGCATGCCGTGGGCAATGATCTGGGACTTCACCGAGCCCGTGTGCCGCGGCTGCGTGAACTACGAAGGCGCGGACCGCATTGAGTTCGTCATCGAAACCGCGCGACACCTCAAACGCGCGCACGGCTTCCAGGACGGCCGCTCTCCGGGTCCAGGGGGCGCGGGGGTTCCACTGCCCGTGCCTCCGCCGCCTCCTCCACCGTCTTCCTCCTCGCTGCCTCCGCCGCCGGTCAAGACACACGCGAAGGAAACCGTGCAGTTGAACCACGTGGACGGCTCGAACAAGCAGCAGCAGCAGCAGGCGGCACAACAGCAAGGGGGGCTCGAGCGCTATTCCTCGCGCTTTGACTACACCAGCATGAGCGCCCACGCGGCGCGCCTGCCGAACGGCCTGAACGGCTTCCCGAAGACGGACGACGGGCCTCCGGAGCTGAACCGCCAGAGCCCCAACTCGCGACGCGGCGGCCACGGACTGGTCTCGCTTCCCGCACAGATGAGTGTCCCCCCTAATCTCCTTCCGCAGACCATGCTGAACGGACCCGCTTCGGGGGGAGCGTGCACGGGTCTCACATCGCACGGCCTGGTCGCGCGCGCACCCCCATCTTCATCTTCATCATCACAGTCATCATCATCGTCGGCCGGCCTGGGCCTTGCGGAGCCGGGGAAGCGGCCCGCATCCGTCTCGAGCACTGACCAGGAACGCGATGCGCGCGAGAGGCAACGCAACGCCGAGGCACTGGCCGAACTCGGGGAGAGCCTGCGCAACCGCGCCGAGGAGTGGACGAGTAAGCCCAAGCTAGTGCGCGACACGCTGCTCACGCTGTCTGGCTGCGCACCCTTCGACGTGCGCTTCAAGAAGGACCACGCGCTCGCGGGCCGCGTGTTTGCCTTCGATGCTGTGGCTAAGCCAGGCTCTGACTACGAGCTGAAGATCTTCGTGGAGTACCCGAGCGGTTCGGGCACCGTCTTCTCGAGCGCGTCGGGGGTCGCCAAGCAGATGTACCACGACTGCATGAAGGACTACGGCCGCGGCCTGTCGTCAGGCTTCAAGTACCTCGAGTACGAGAAAAAGCACGGCAGCGGAGACTGGCGCCTGCTCGGCGACCTGCTGCCTGAGCCCGTGCGCTTCTTCAAGGAGGGCCTGGGGGCCGACATGCTCCCACAGCCACACGTGGACGCGGGCTGTCCGCTGCTCCCGTCCACTGCCCTCGCCGGCGTGCTGCCGCGCACCTTACCGGCGTCATCCGCGGCCGCCGCGAGCGCACTGCGGGCGGGTGCGCGCAAACGTAAAGCCTCGCCGGAACCGGACTCTCTCGACGAGCGCCAGCAGCAGCAGCAGCAGTGGATGGCGAGCCAGAGCGCGGCCGCGGTGGGCTCGTTTGGGGCCTGCCATGGAGGACCACCGCCTCTGGGCCCCGTGCATGCGAGCCGAGCAACGCCTCCAGAGCCCGCGCAGAACGGACAGTCACCTATGGCTGCGCTTATGTCGGTGGCGGACGCGCTCGGAGGAGGAGGAGCGCACTCCCCCAAGGACGCGAACTCTGTACACTCTACAACCTCCGCGCGCCACAGCAGCACCGGCAGCGGCGGCGGCAGCAGCCCCGTTTCTCCGGCCTCGGTCTCGGGTCAGCGGCGTCTGGCCTCGCGCAATGGCGACGCGCAGCAGCAACAACAGGCGCACGCGGATCACGCCGGGGCGCATGGGACCCACGGCGTGCCAGACTCGCCCATGGCTGGCAGTGGGCCGCTGTGCTGCACCATCTGCCACGAGCGCCTGGAGGACACACACTTCGTGCAGTGCCCCTCGGTTCCCGGCCACAAGTTCTGCTTCCCGTGCTCGCGTGAGAGCATCAAAGCGCAAGGCGCCACGGGCGAGGTGTACTGCCCCAGTGGAGAGAAATGTCCCCTAGTTGGGTCCAACGTGCCTTGGGCTTTCATGCAAGGGGAGATAGCGACCATTCTGGCAGGGGACGTGAAGGTGAAAAAGGAAAGAGACCCTTGAACGTGATGCAGCCACGTGCACCCACACAAATAAATATATATATTAATAAATATATATATATATATTATATATATATAACCATGTTGTGAATAATGTGTACAGAACACCCCACTCCGTGCGTTTCTGTGTTTGGGGGCTCGTGGAGCTCGTGCCTCATGGGAAGGAGGAAGTTGTTGGCCCAGGACGGTGGGGAAGCACTTTGAGCTCACAGTCTGTTTTTTTTTTTTTTTGTTAATCCAGTTCATGCACTTGGTTTAAAGTGATTTTCACATAAAAAGAAAAACATAAACACCCCCTACCTGACCCCTTTGTTACCGGTCATGTATTGTCATTTCTTACGGTAAGACAACCGTCAGTTGGTTTTCCACATTGCTCGGTGGGGCATTTCTTTTCTGTTTTTTGTTTGCGTTTTGCTCTAAACATAACAATGTCTCATTTTTATATCTCGTGCTCTGAACGTATGATTATAGTTTACTGCGTGTTTTTCGTTTTCCTCTCTTTTTTTGCTTTGAAGATGCACGGATGCTTAAGAGTAGAGCAAAAACACTGTACATTAACTGCTCTGTTTGTTTATACGGTTCTGTAGTAACAGAAGACTTGTAACGTGCCTTGGAGCTGAGTCAATTGTAATAAATTCATTGGTATGAAGATTTTGTCAAGTGTCAGTTTGTTCAGATGTATTAGCACTGTTTATATATGTTCTCCCACATAGCAGAGCGGAACTGGTTATTTTGTAACATCTAACAGTTCTTACATGACATTTTAAAGAATTTAGGACCAAATGGGGGCGGCTGTGAGCTTTAGGAAAGCCACTAGTTCGTATGATTGAATGTTACTTTCTGGTCACACTGTTCTCAACGTTTAAGTATGTTTTATGTGTATGTGGCGAAGTAATGCTTGTGAGTGGATGGTTGCTGTGCTTGCATTATCTATTTTTTTCTTTTTGCAGTTTCGGTTGTATACTTTAGCTTACTGCATGCCTCTCGGATTTATGGCAGGAGATTGCAGGCATTTTCTTCATTGCATCTTATGTCTTATACAATCATGTTGGCATTGTTCTGTGCTTGGCTCATTCACCTTGACCTAAAAATGGAAACATTTTATGCAGCGCAATGACAAAATTAGGACTAGATCCTGTTTTTCTCAACGCATCATATCACAGTGGTGCTGACCAATAGTATTGTAAGGGTTGTGGACTGTACTTATTTGCAGTGTATTTTCAGAGGTTTGTATTTTTGCAGCAACATGTTTGACAAGATGAATGAAAATCGAGCCGACCTGCAGGACGCTGAAGTAATGCACATGTTCTTGCCTGTTGTCATTTGTATTATGTTCTGTCATATTTCATGTTATAGGTAAAGGTGAATTTTGTGTACCTAATTTATTTGCTGGTTGGTTGTGTGTGTGCCAGAGAGTAGGGGAGAAAGGGAGGGAAAGTGCTTGCACATGCTTGAGACTGCCCTGGGGCCACATTCCTCATTTAGAATTCAGCTGGTGGTCATGTGACCCGTCACTCGTATTCTTGCATTGGCTGCCGATGGAGGGGGAGCATTTGGCGCGTGGCTGTTGCCATGACTCAAGCTAATGCTCTATTTCTCCTTCCAGCGACTCAGACAAATGGTTGGTAGCACAATTCCTTCATGGCGACCAGCCATGAACGGACCTCGAGACTAAATAACAAGGGACTTTAAGGTCAGGGAGCTGTGCATATGCCAGCATGTGTCACCCACAGACCTCTCTCTGCTTGAACCCGTCTGAGGCTATGCACTTAGATGTGATGGTATGTGAAAGGGGAATTGTCCTGCTGTTCTCTGAACTTGTCATTCATTACTAAGCCCCTGCTCAGGAAGAGGCAAAGTCATGTGTCTGTTAAAATGTTTGAGAAAGGTAATGTGTACTATCTTTATACAGTAGCAATGTAAACGAATCCACAATCCCCAACCATTATAGCTTCCTTTTGAAATGCTCTGTGAACATATTAACAATCTAAAAGTGTGGATTACTGGGGCCTGAACAGTTTACAAAGGGCTGCAGTTAGAAATCCAGCTGAGTCTGGTGCTGTTTACTGTGTTTTCCTTCTTAGTTAGGCCACACAAGACCTGATTAAGACTGCTGCATAGAATTGAGCTGCCCATTACTAGAAAGCAATTTAAAGTCTGTCAATCCTGATTCATTAGTGTCTAATAAACACACAAGTGTGAAAGCATAGTTGTTTTAAAAATTCACATACAAATGGATCTTTTTACAGTTGTGCTAGTAGGATTAGTGTCTGATGAACTTGTGCTGTGAAGAGGGGTGGTGCATTGCAGAGATGTAGCAGCAGCAACTGCCCTGTCAGTTGGATGTGTGGTGACTCGGCCAGGATGGAGAGCCTCATATTGTACTGCTAAAACGTGCTGATCAGAGTGGTGCAGCAATATTCCAGAATGCATAGTGCAGAGGACCACAAATAACCCCAGTTCACTCTATGAAGAGGATCTTTCTTGCTATACAGCTTGTACAGCAGTGTATATTTAGAGTTCTGATACCCTTTTGTGTAGGGAGCCGTCTTTAGCATGCCATAGGTCTCCTCTTATGGATCTCGCTGTTTAATGAATGCAGACACCTCACTTTATGGCTGCTGTAGCACTGCAGACAGATTCCTGATCATTTTTGCCTGTGACTGCGTGTGTGAATGCTAGTGTGGATTGCTCCGTCATTGGGAATTACCATCATATGACTCGGAGAGGGGGGCTCTCAAATACCACTAGACAGAATGGAGACATGGTGACTCCTAGTCCGTTGGCTTCATTATGACTCCAGATTACCTGTATCAGCAATGCGTTTTTATGTCGGGTCTCGAGTGTCCCTTGTAGTGTAGCTAATTTAAAACATTAAGCGTTTCTCACGCTTCATGGCATAGCAAAACCTAATCCGTTAGATGTCAGAATAAATTATGTTTGTAATACACTGGCATTCCAGTTCCTCCTCACCCAGCCAGACTGTAGCCTGTATGTTTCGGATCTGTAGTTTTATGGGCGCATTGTGAAATCACTGCAGTCTGTTCTCTGTCTCCTGGCCAGGGAAGCCCCCACACCCTTCCCCCCTACTCAAATCCGACATGCCTCCCCTCTCTTGTCGTCCTCTCTTTCCCCTCACTCCCTCCCTCCGTCCTTCTGTACGAGGGAGAAGTTTTCAGCAGATAAAAATACAGACACTCCAAAGGTTACTCCGCAGTGCCATCGTGCACGGTTGCCCATGGTAACCAGCCTTGTTCAAAACATCATTTATTCAGGAATGTGCGGACACAAAGGGGGGTACCGCGGCTCACTGTTAACCCTGCGTGTGCTGGACTGTACTCTGCCAAAAGAGGCTTGGACGTACAATTCTTTTTGTTCTTTTCATATGTTCTGAGTGTAGTGTTATCTGTTTTGACAGTTTGGGAAATTTTGCTCTTGAAATGGCCCTGTGTAACATTTTTAAGTCAGTGTGTTTTACAGCATAAAGGAAACCGCAGCACTGAAACAGCAGACACTCCTCTTATGTTTGATGCAAAAAAACCCTAGTTTTCTTTAGAGAAAGTATCTTTCTTTAGAGCCATTCTGCTAAGAGACATTGTGTGCTTTGTGTTGGAAAATAATTAAAATAGGTTACAAGGAGTTGTGCAAGGTGAACAGCTTTTACTGGATTTTATCCACCTCTACCAAATGTATGTTTTTCATAGTGGGAAATATACTGTTATTTACTCTTTGTCCCTCTTCTTCCTGTCTGTCTCTTCTCCTGTCTGTCTATATTCGTTGCCTTGTGTAGACTGAGGGTTTGTCTGGAAAGGGTTATTCCCATCTTGTTTTCATTCACTCTGCCTCTGAGCACAGCCATTTATAGACAGTGATGTCAGCACTATCTTTCGTAGCCCAGGGCCCCCTTGGCAGATAATGTATGCAATCTCAGACATTCCATTCCGTCCCGGCGAATAAGCTGCCAGCTGCTGCAGGCGTGAGCTTCCTGCCTCCTTCTGCAGATATTAAAGCTGCAGAGACGAATTGATTTTCTGTCTTCCCCCCATACCCCCGCACACTACCACCCCTTTTTTCTTTTTCTTGTTTTTAGCTTCTCTTCGGTGCAGAGAGTACAATCTCTCAGGGCTGCTGCAATTGTGAATTTTTAAGGGTTGTTTTTTGCTATTTGTGGTTTGCGTTGTTGCATTTGTTGTTTTTGTTGTACACCTATTATCCATTAATAATATTAGTATTTTTACATGGACTATGTACATTCCTCCCATTCAGGTTGAGTTCTGAATGCATATTTGCTCATGTACATTGTGATGCAGTCTTTTTGAAGGGTTAACCATGTAGAACTGCTTCTTATATAACTGAAAAGCTCAGTGATACAAAGCCCACATGAGATGGAGCTTGTTTGGGTCTACCGTTGACTAATGACATTAGGCTGTGAGGGGGGGGGCAGTTTTGGCAGGGTTCCAGTCTGATGTTTTTCATTTGCTTGTAAAGGACTTCAATTTCTTGTGGAATTCCAATTTGCATTTCAAGGCCAGCCCCCACCCTTGAGGGTTAGACTGTTAGAGCTTCCTGTAGTTTCCCGCCAGAGCAGGCTGGGGGGTTGTTGGAATGGAGGCTCAGAAAGGGGGGGTGTTGTTTTTGAGCACATGGAAGCAGACTATAGGGCACCATGGCGACTCTGTCCTTTCTGAAAAGCACCCTGGCTAGATTGTTCAAGGCTGGTTTCACTTGATTGATTCGGGCTATAGAACTGAGAACACACAGAATACCTGCCTGAGCACAAACTGAGCTTTGTATTAAATGTTGCTCACAGCCTTTGAGGATCCAAGTGACCAGTTCTCATTCTCCAGATTCTGATCTACTGTCATATACAGAGAAACTATTTGCACTGTGTAAGAAATTTTTCCTTTAGCTTTAGCTACTATAAACATTAAAACAACATTAAAACAAATGCTCATGAATATACAAAATACATAAAAAATGAATATTAATGCTACTTTCTTACATGATTAATAAAGGCTTCTATGTGTAATGCAGTTACATGCTTTACAGCGCTTTAGCTAAAGCTTGAATTTTGCAGTTGTTTGTAAGCGTGTAGAACTGTTGGGGTTGGAAAGGGTTAACTGCAAACCCTGGGGCTGTGCAGCTCTTGGCAGGCTGGAGAAATGTAGCCCCTTTCATTCCTCTGGGTTGTTTACACGACTCTCTGGCAGCCATTTTAGACTTGAGCTCGGCTACCACAGGCGCGGGAGTGGACTCAGGTTTCTGAAGCTTTCACAGTGCAGCGAGTTCAGTCAGCAGCTTGTCCCCTCATCCATCTTCTCCTGGGGGGCCTCGCTTCCCCCCTTGTATTCAACCTCCCTCATTCCACAACTTGGTCCTTTTTTCATTTTTTAAACAGTCGTGTATCCCTCACTAAACACTATATTGTTTATTGCTCTCTAATTGCTTGATGTTTAAATGACTGAGCTGTGATTCCTCTGTTTTTAAGTTTGCTTCACCTGAAAATTATTCTTGTTCCACTGCTTTTCCCCTGCCCCTTTTTTTTTATCCTTTTTTAGTCTTTTTGTTATGTCAATCAGGTTTGCACCTGAGTTGCTTTGAAGATGTGTGTATTTGTGTCTCCATGACCTTGACCTTACACAATTGATGGTTATCCATGGTAAAATCCACTGGTACTCAACGTGAAATGGGAACTTTCTCAGCAGTCTGGTGGCAAAACAATAAAAAAAAGACTGTGACAGCGAGCAAAGTAATTAAAAATGGCTAAAAATCAAGGAGGCATACTTGAATGATGCCAGCAGCTGTTATGGTGAGTCCTGCTTAGTCAGGTTAGTTGTGTTAGTTGTGCAAATGTGTCAAGCTTGTGTCAAGCCTCATTTCAGTAAGCATTCAGAGGAATGTGCTCCACCTTCTGAACAGCCCTAATTAAGTGCTCCACTGTGAAAACACTCAACCCCCAAACCAGCCGCACCATTCTTTACCATCCTTTGTCGTTCAACTGCCTTGCAGTGAAACACTGGCTTCCAGCGGGTGTTTTACTGTAATCTAGTCAACCAGTGCACATTAATCCTCATCATGTAGGAAGATATGATTGACCTTTCGTTGAATCAATAAGCTGTCCATGCCTCGGTGCTGCCAACACTCATTTGTTGGGAAAGATTTTTCTGAGCTGGCCGACATTTCTTCTAGTGTGATGAGAACTCAAGGTGATTTATACAAATTTGTAGCCCATTGTTTTTGACCTTTTCAGACTGATTTATTTTTAAATCAACAGTACATAAAACACAGATTTTGTCTTACATCAGACTGCCCTTGCCTTGTGCATACTCTGTGTTGTGCGATAATAATATGTAGCTAATATGTAGCAACATGTTTTTCACAGCAAAGCATTTTTTCGCAGACATTGCAGGAATGAAAAACATACAGCTACATTAATATTTAATCAAACGTGTCTCTCATGCAGAACTGCTGAGCAGTCATGTAATCTTTGTTGATACACCCTCATTATTTTCTGCACATCTTGTTTCATTTTGTCAGTCTCATCTATTTGAAGGTGGCTAGGTTTGTGCGCTCACTCACCTCCGGGGCTGAGCACGATGTTGATTAGGTAAAGGAGATATCATCACTCAGTATGACTCGGGCAGAGGCCTCTGTGCTGTTGGTGATGGTTTGAATGGGCGCAGTTGTTGTCACCACCCTTCCCCCCAGTCACCTGGGCTGAGCGCAAATGCCTCCTTCTCAGTCCCCAGGCCCATCTGTTGCGTGAATGGGTTCTGTGATGGTGCTTCATTAAGAAGTGTTATATGTGTCTGCTGTCAACAGATGTGCCAGACTTCCCCTTGCACATCCACTTTTAACTTCAGGTGTCTGAATAAGTCTTACATTTTTTTTGCATGTTGACTGATCTGCACATGGTTGTATCAAACTCCATTTAATACATCAGTTGACTTTCCCATTGTGTTCATTTGTAGCAACAGTTACAAGCCTGGACAAGACCTTGGGCCAAAGTCTCATTCAACTTAATGAGCTTGGGCCAGAGTTTAGAGTCCCTACAGGAGTTCCAAAATTTATGAAAAGGGGTAATGAAAAGTTTAAATCATTTAATGATTCTTGCCAGCGGCCTGTGAACAGTTGCTGTGAAAGAATTCATGTTTGTGTTGTGGGTGTAGCACTCATAGGTGAATTGAAACTGGATGTTTACAAAAACTAAAACAATGGTCTTCATAAACAATGATTTTCCAGTAAAAGTTTTGTTGGTAGAGAAGTGTCAAGAAACGGTTTCTGGCATTATTTTGCATAAATTTAGAGGAATGATTTTGGTAAAATAGTGGATATGGCAGATTCACATGTTTAAAAAAGATTTAACATGTTTAAACTTTAGAACTGGAGCTACAACAATAATGTAACAGTTGAAAACAATAGTAACTCAAATATTTTCCACAGATACATCCTCAAAACTTCTCTTATCCTGCTCAAACTGTATTCTGCTCATTAGGGTAAGTTAAAGTGCAGTATACAGTTATTAAAATACAAAAGCACCCTTTTACAACACCAGGGCTAAAGAAGTTTGATATTGGATCAGGTTCCTTCCCATTTTAGAATCAGATTTAATGGCCAAGTATGCCAACTCACACAAGAAACTTGGTTTATGATGTTTGTGATATTTATGATGGTCGTTGCCACAAAAATAACAATTTTAAGTCAGCACTCCTATTCCTGGAGTGCTTTGCGAAACCAGACCCTGCACTCTAAAAAGGCTGCCTGCAGCACTAAGTTTTGTGTTTTGTTATAGCTCACAGTACAAAAAAAACACAGACAACCTTAATGAAGAACCTTAATGAAGAGCCTTAACGAAGAGCTGAATGCCGTTCGAGTGGCTTGCGAGAAGTTGAGGAAAAGATCTGGGTGCCTGTCGACTTGTTAGTGTTTGTTTGCTACATTAGTCTCACAACTCCAGTTCTAAACCTTTCAGATGCATCTGGTATGAGTGGAAAATAGTTTAAATGAGATGTTTGTCAAGCCACTCATTTAAGAGCTAGCAAATTCTATTGGAGTCCTTGTTGTGGTCTCTGCAAAACCATTCTAGAGTGTGAGACTGTTACTGTTGCCCATTGTTTGCAGAATAGCTCAGAACTGTGTCACACACATCTGTGACTCTTACTGAAGTGGTAGACTAAGTACCTCCTTTATTGCTTTCTTGTTTAGAAAGTTGGTTTCTACATAAATGGGCTACAAATTATGCAAGGTTTGCCAGAATTTAGTTTGAACTTAGCGCCACCCGTAAATGTTAAAAGCTTACTCACCTAACATCTTCTGTGTGATATTGTAGTGAGCTGTTATTGTAAATTCAGTAACAATAATTGGCATTGCCTTTTCTGACATTTCCTACAAATGTCGTGGCAGTCTGGCATGCAGTGTGGCTTGTAGTCAGATGTCATCACTCACCAAGACATGTGAGTGATCAGGGGACTTGGCTTGTACTTTAAATAGAATGCCAATGAGGGAGTGCATGGTTTGATTGGCACTGGCAATATATAATTCAGTTCCAGCCCCCAGGATTCAGGGTGAATCTGTGATCTGATTACTAATCAGCCGACATGGCAACCTCTCCCTCTCCTCCTCCTGCTCGTCCTCTGAGGCACAGCAAGAGCGGCTCTCAGCTGCAGCGTCTGTCATGAACTATTGCACACCAACCTGGACCATTCAGCAGGGGAAAAAAGAAAGATGAGCTAGTTGCCATGGAGACGGAGACATGGAGTGATGCTGATTGGATGCAAGGTCTCTCTCTTTCTCTCACTCCCTTCCTCTCCTGCTCTTGCTTCCCTTTTCTCGCTCTCTTCCTCTCTCAATACTCAAAAGAATTGTATTTTTCTATCTCTGTCCTCCAAATCCTCTTGAATGACAGGGTAATTTATGCATTATGTGCCCTGTGGTCCAAGGGAACATAGCAACATATGTATTCGAGATGTTATTGCTGGATGGAGGATGGAGACAAATATTTTGAGTTTTTCTTTGTAATGGCTTCAGTGGAAATGCAAAAGGCGTGCAAGGAGGTACTCTAGTGCCATCTATCAACAGTCTAAGGGACAATTGACTCAAGAAAAGCATTTTAAACGTTCTTGCTTTCACACTGGTACAGTTTTTGTATTGCTTGCTATTTGCTGGTGCTGTCACCACGAGGACCATTAACTTTCATATTATAGTTTAATTGACCTGGTTATAGTTAGTTTTTTTTTCTGTAGTAAAAACTGCTAATAGTAACATGCTAAGAGTCCGGTGCAAAAATGTGACTGTCCAAAAGTTTGTAATAAGTAAATTCTGCTACGTTAAAAGAAGCTGGCCTAAGATCACCATGCCTAGTGCCTTTGCTAGAAGAGTATAACGGGTTTCCAGGAGTGATCTGTGGAGCAGTGGAACTATGTTCTCTGGGGTGAGGAAGCACCCTTAGGTACATCTGGCATGAGCTGGAGTGGTGTTTATGATCCAGAAGTAATACTCTAGCGTCATCACCTGACCTCACTAATGCGCTGTGCCTTCTCCAATGAGCAGAGGCTTTTAATTTATTAAAACCCTGAAAAGCATTTGTCAATAATCAAGAAACAACTCCACAGTGTATACTGAGAGCATCTTACATTTTGTTTTTAATTATGTGAAATTTCCACATAACTGATAAAACTTTTTCCAACTGTTTACATAGAAATCAGTACACAACTAGCAAAGGGAAATGCCCTTGGAAATCTAGGATATCTACATATATCCTTTTCTGATCAGGCAGTTTCTCATGCTACACCTCTGAGCTTTTTTGCATCCCGCGTCTCTCTCGCCCGCTGTGCAGCAGCCAAACCGAAGTGTTTTATCAATCTTACCCATAGACTTTTCTAGTAATAGGAACCAGAGCCAATGCAGGGGTCAGGAAGGAGCAATTCCATTTGGGTTCTGTCTTATGGTTAAAGTCAACTTGGCTATCTATCTCTTTGTTCAAGATTATTCTTACATTTCTACAGTGCCTCTGGTACACTCTTATGACTTATTTTATTTCCTCCCTCTGTGTCCTTGGCATATTTTAAACACTCAGAAAACATGACCGACTTTAAAACTCATATATGTACCTACGGCCAAGTTGTCTGAGCTGAAGGAAGATGCCATAGAAGCAAAGGAAGACATCAGAATGTGAGTCATAGCTCTCAGGTCATGGACTTCAGAGGCCTCATTCATCTCTGAATAGTGCACAGGTACAGTCCTGGAGGGCCCAGTGTCCCAAAAGTTTGGTGATTTCCTTGCTCAGACACACCCAGTTCAACTCACCTGTGAATTGCCAAGTTTATTAAGTGTGTTTGAGGAAAGGAACTACAAAATGGTGCTGGACACCAGTCCTACAGTACAGGAGATGGGCAGTCCTGTTTTAATCGTTGTGTTTTGCTCATTCAGTCACCCTTGTGCTTTATGAGCTACTGTCAGGAGGACTCCTGCTGGTCAAATCGTGGTAGTGCAAGCAGACTCTTGAACTTGGCATATCCATGCCTTTGTTCAGATGTAATTACTTTCTTGTGTTTGTTTTTGGAGCAGCTTATTGCCTTTAATGGGTGATGACTCTGCTATGTCTGATCTCCCTAACCAGACATAGATTCTTTATTAATTGGCAATCTGAAATGTAGTGCTCAACCCACCCAGCCTTAACTGTACTTTCTGACATGCAGTTGTTGCAGAATTGTAACAAGCTTCAGTTTATTTGGCACCCATAAGCCACGTGGGTTACAAACGCTCGTCCAAACTGCTTCACTTTTACAAGTCATCAACCGCACTGACTGGGCCAGATGGCTTTGTCTAATGTACGGAGTGCCTGGTAGCTACGGCTGCCATCAGTGCTGGCACAGATGTTGGGCTGTGGAGACTTGCTGCACGGCCCAAACTCCCTCTTCCTTCACTGTGATTAATGAAGCTTCTAGTTCACCTAGCTCTTCAGTCAGCTTCCACAGGCTGCTCCCATCTCCCAGGCCCCAGCAGTATTTCCTTCACTTGGCTAGATTTATATGGGGACATGGTGCATATTTATGAAGTGTGCTCCCCATTTGTACTTGCAGCCCTGGTTTTCTGTCCATTTACTGTCTTGGGAGACTATATTAATCATGTCATGCTTGCTGGGCCTAGAAATCGCCCCTGCCATGTTGCTATGAGTCCTGCAGTGTGGTTAAAGGGCACTTGAGGTTTTTCAGGATGTGACAACTGTAGTAGGCACAAAAACTATTCCTTCTGATGAATATGGCCATTCTTTCAGTCGGAGTGTAGTATTTTTTTCCACCATGAGCTCACTTTGTCTGTTAGCACTGACATTAGTTTAATGTGTGGAGCTCAACCTGATGGGAGGCAGTGGCTCTAAAATGTTACCCTGATGTGACAGAAGGAGGGCAGAGAGATATAAATACATGGCCCGTGTTGCGTTGCCCTCTGGTAGTCCGCTAAGCCTGACCAGGGTTCAGCACAGCGTCCAGAGGTCAACCCGTCTTTAGGACAGCTAGCGCCTGCCTTTGTCATGGAGATTATGGAATCACCTCTGTTGTCAACCGGACTGACCTGCGGTTTGCAACCCATTTTACTCGCCCTTATCCGGCTCGGCACAGACGGTGGCTGTCACGGTGAAACTGTGGCGGGGGAGAGAAAAATATGCTGTTAAATGCAGTTTGAAAATCAGCAGCTTGAATGTGAAGGATCTGTACAAGCGGGGGAAGCATCTATGACACGCTCCATTTTCTCTCCGTTTGTCTGCTGCTAGTCAAGTTTGCCCAGATCTCATCTGACAGAGCAGAGGCTGTGAGGTAAGCTCGTGTTTTCGTGCGAGTCGAGCTCTACTTGGGGATCGTTGTTGTGCGCCTGGCCGCTGCGGGTGTTGCTGCTGCTGCAGATCGTTCCGGTCTGCTACCCTTTCAGTCAATGGGCTGGCTGTGGGGGAGGAGCGCCGCCGCCTGTCGTTCCGATGTGACGAGCCCGGATGACACGGGCAGAAAATAGCCCCCCGTCTCTCCCGTCGAAACCCGCCGGCTCCCTCTCTCTCAACCCTCTACCGAACCCACTTTGCCTTCTGAAGGAGGCAGCCAATCACAGCCCGCCCTGTTGCTAGGTAATGGCTGGCCGCCCCCGTGCCTAAGAATGCTAATACAGTGCGGTTACGTTTCCTCGGTGAGACGAGCACTCTCACACCATGGATGAGTGTGTAGGATATTTTTAAGCAATAGAGGGAACGAGAGAGCGAAATGTACGGAGATATGGGGCAACAAACGTTACACTTATTTTAACTAACATTTTTGAACGTTTCCATACATTTAAATAGTTAGGTCCTGTAAACTGCTGGAAATGTGCACCAAATATCACAAGAAATAGCGAGACACATGATATTGTGCTACTGGGTTGGTAGTGGTCAAATGTTTCACAGTTTGGTATATATATAAAGGATATATAAAGCTACTATGTATAACATACTTTGAAACATTCATTTGACCACTGGCAACTGGTCAAAACAGAAACAGAATGCTGGCCAAAACAAAAAAAAGCACAGAGATAGATATTTATCTATCTCAGTGCTCTGTTTTGGCCAGCATCCTGGGTTCTGATGATGGAATTTGTATTGGAGGATATAGTTGATGCATCCCCATCTTGAAAATAAAAGAATAGTTGATATTTTTTACATTTAGTGAATCATAGGGAGGGAGGGAGATTCTGAAGTGATGAGGAGAATGAGAGAGAAACCAGGAGCGACAGACAGATGGAGGGAGCAGATCAGAAGGGATGGCAGACTGACTGCTTCCCTAAGGCAAACGTTTAGCACAACAGAATGAATCATCTCGGCCAAATTAGCTGGCATTGGATGGGCCTTTCCTCAGCGCTGGACTGACATATAGATCTGACCTGTCTGTCATTTAGAGCACAAGTTTCCTGCATAAAGGAAGAACAGAAACACACCTGTTGTCTCCTTTCGCCTCTCTTTTCTTTTCTTGTCCCACTTCTCTCTCCCTTGCTGATAAACCTCTGCTCTGCCCTTCATTTCCAAACAGCCTTTTAAATAAATGCTGTTTTTAGACAGACCTAAGCAGACTAGAGACTCTATTTCTCCTCTCTGCTTTGTGCAGCCATTAAATCAGCCTGTCTTACACTCAGTCAAACTACTTGGCTCCCCATGCTTAAATCTGGAAGCTATTAGAGCAGCAGAGGTGAAATATAAATGCAGCTGAGTGAAAGTGTACTGTACTGTCGCTGAATAGATTTTCCGTTCTTTCCTTTGTATATGAACATACTGCTTTAAGGAGTACTCCAGCAATTTTTGGCTCAACCTTTATATTCCACATCTGTAGTACATGGTCGATTACCACTGACAATTATTTTGACACATTTTCTTGGATGTATTAGAAGGGGTGAAGATCTGTTCACTCAGAGTACATTTATAGTGGCAGCCAGTGTTCAGATGATGAAGCAGCTGTACATTGAACTCTGTATTGGAAGTATGTTTTTTACTAACCACAAGGAAATATGCCAAAATGTCCATAGTAATCTAACATGAACTACAGATGTAGCAAACAGAGATGAGATAGGAAGCACTGTAAAGTATGCATTCTAAGCTGAACATTGGTTTTGTTTTTTGTTGTAACAGAAATACGATTAGCTATTTTTAATGTAAGATATCTTGTGTTTGTGAATGAGAAACAGACCAGGAACGAATGAGTGCTGTTTTCCCCTGTGGTTGAATGTCCTGAACATTTATGTGCCTCTCAGGATGCTGCAGGTGTACCTTCTGCACTGTGAAAGCCGTGTAGTGTGGAGTTTGATGAATGTGTGGCATCTGGGCAGCATGTTGGAATGGCAGCCTCCACAGAAAACATTGTGCGCAGACATCAGCATGCATAACGTATCCACATACCCCCAGTTGTTATTGGAGAAAACCTTTACATTAATCAAAAAAATGCATGAGCTCTGTGTTAAGGGGGATAAATATTAATGAGGGAACGTGGCACGGGACAGGCTGATGTGTTTTAATAAGAAGCGTATGTGGCAGTGCTGGGTAGGGAGGATGCAGGCTGGGTGCTGGGGCACAGGCCACTGAGGAGAATACTAATGCTTCTGCCTAGCTTTGTTCCACTCCAGCCCATTTCTCCTCACTCATCCATGTGCAGGAGGATGGGAGGCTGTCAGCCACACAGAGAACATTCATTTTTTCCCCTATATAGTTGATGGAGAGAGCAGCAACATTGTATACAGTCATCATAAGATGTTATTTTTTTCTTTCTACTGTAAGATTACAGTTATAAGATGAGATTTAACAACAGTATGTGGTTAGACTGTAAATGTTCAAGAAGCAGCATGAGGATGCATCAGAGGGTGTGTCAGTCTCTTCTGGTTATGTACTAGTTATGTGTACGTACATGTATGGGTGTATTTGGGTTTGTGTTTTTGTCTCCTCTGTTTTGTGCAGGCCTATGAGGATCTGATTCCATTATTTTCATATGAATGTGTTTGCACAAGCTATTTTGGAGCCCTTTTTGGGCGCGTCTAGCTTTTCAAAATGTTTTTGACACAATGAGCAGCTTTGCTTTGTCCATTTGCTGAGACATATGACAGCAGTTTCATTTTGAGGGGACACAAAATGATGCATAAATACACACGTGATTGTGATCTTGGAGTGTGCAAAACTGTCATCAGCGCAATAGGTGATGTTTTCAATATTAATTTACAAAATAGGCAATGGCTAAAGTGAACAGTGGCACATGTTAAGAGGTGGGCTGTATTAGACAGCAAGTGAACAGTCAGTTCTGGAAGTTGAAGAGAACGAAACAGAAAAAATGGGCAAGCGTATAGATCTGGATGTCTGAAGGGCCAAATGGGGATGTGTAGACGACTGAGACCTACCAAAATTGGTCCAAGGAAGGACAATCTGTGACAGGGTAGTGGTCATCCTAGGCCCTAGTCTATCTGGTCCAATCCCACATCTACTGTACAATTTGGTTAAATATTTGGCTGTGTCACCTGTCACACTGCAAAATATATTCAGGAATGGCTTGAGGAACATGACAGATTTCAACTTGGCCTCTGAATTCCAGTCAGTTGGACATACCTGTGTCTGATGACTTATGGCAGGAGAGTTTGTCCAGCATAAAGAAGTGTTCTATTCGCTCCAGATATGGGTTAAATCATTATAAAGCTTTACATAGGGTTCACTATTCCAAAATCAAGCTCAGTTAAAGTATTTAACACAGTTTCACCAATGTGTGATAGCTGTAATGTTGCAGAGGATGTGCTCTCACATTTAGTTTGGTTTCGTCAAGTACTGCAGGATTTTGAAATTAAAAAATTTTTTTTCAGTAAACAAACCACCTACCGTGAAAAACATGAAATTCTTTCACTGCATTTAACCCATTCACCAAGTGAAACACATACGAGGAGCACTCGGGGAAGGGCAATGTGCTCAAGGTACCTCAGCGATGACTGTGCTGACTAGGACACTAGTAGTCTTGGGATTCAAACCACAACCTTGTAATTGCAGGGGCAATGTCCTAACCACCAGCTGCCCATTGAACCCTGCAAAGGTGTTAAGACCCCTGGGAAAATGATAGGTCAAACCTGTTTAGCTGAGCTGTATATGCCTTTAAGCGTATGAAAAATTAAGATTATATACAAATAATATTAATACAATAAATAGTGATTTGATGTGTCACTTTGTTTGCCTAATAATTTCCACCTTGTGGAAGCCCAGTATTACACTGCAGTTCAATCAAATACCTATTGTCCAATGTATACTTCATTTAGATAAAAGTAGGTGAGCTAATGAAGTTTCACAAATCACTGTAAAGGCTGGAGGCTTTGATATTATTTAATGCTTTGTTTGTTTGCATTTATTCCATTGTTACTTGTGTATTTACTGGTGGAACATTCCATACCGATTAGATGGTAGGCATGGTTGGTGCCAGACAATTAATACTATTGGAACAGAAGCCCTCCAGACCTCCATGCTTTAAGAGCTGGTTGAACGAGATGCTTATTATTAAGATCGTAAAGCTTTGTCCTATCAAACACTGGTCAAAAACCCTTTGTTTAGCAGAGTGGCAGTCCTTGTTTACACTGCTTGGTAATGCTTATCACGCCTGAGTTCGCAAAATCCTGCGAACCTTCAGCTGTATAACACACATGATGTTCTATAATCTGTATCTGTAATCTGTAATCACCCAAATGAGGATGGGT
>JBBPDH010000001.1:26860714-26881691 GCA_037974565.1 Clupeocharax schoutedeni
TGTGTGTGTGTGTGTGTGTGTGTGTGTGTGTGTGTGTGTGTGTGTGTGTGTGTTTGTGTGTGTTTGTGTGTGTGTGTTTTCACCAGGGCTGCACAATCAGGACAGAATATTAGTACTGCAGTTATACTGCTACATATTGCCACTGTGATGCCTTTTCAGTATATCAAAGGCCCTGTTTCACCTCTCTGGAATTGAAGCCTTGAAGTATGTAAACATTAACACCTACTCCCCCATCAAAATATTCCATGTATGGAAAATGAACTGCAAAAACAGTCAATTTTGTAATAATGTTTACAGATATCTGCTTAAACAGCCACCGGTAGTTTAGCCTTGCCCATTCATGCTGAAATTCTATGGAGTGTTTCAGCCGTGTGATGCCGTTTGAATGAGCTGAGATAAAGGGCAGCCAAACTGAAAAGAGATGATTTACATATATCACTCTTTAAAGGACAATAACAAAAACAGCCTGTTTAAATCTCAGCGATAAACAGGTTGGAAAATGGTTATTTAATAATTAATTATGATTTTATAATTCTACTTTTTGACTCCACAATTCCACACAAATGTCTTAGGAAACAGAAGATTGGAAATAGATTAGTGGGCCCTTTTAAAACATTGTGGTGCAAAACTTTACTAAAATTATTTTTAATTTTGTTGGATTACATGAAGAATTCATCAAAACACACAGTAACACACACAACTCACCTGGAGCTGTGATTGATCTGTCATGTCAATATTGCAGAGACCGGTATTGCAATAACAATTAACAGATGATAAATTGGGCACACTAGTTTAGTTCAGACGAGACTAGGTAACAGACCAGTTCTGCAAAAAAAATAGCTTGCACCATTTTCCCCTTCACTCTGTATCTAATTGATCATTAATGACAAGTTTTGTGTCTGAACCCCTACGGTGCTAATGTAGATAAGTATTAGAAACGTGTAAATTAATTACATCTGTTAGCATTGTGCAAACTGCATTTTTAAATAATCAGAGATTGACCCTAATCTGTGTTAAAGTGTAAAGGACTCAAACCTTGTAAAGTTTTTGGATCGTTTTATTGAACAGGTATTGAGAATATAACCTTTCCCAAATTTGATAGTTTAAAATTAATTTCATTTTAAAAGGGTGTATGTATGGGAAGTGGCTGTCACTATGGGTTGAGTCCAGCCAGGCTGGGTGCTGTCACTGTCTCTTTGACCTTTAGCACGAGGAGAAAAACTTAAGGGGTTGACTTCAGGTCACCTTCCATGCTCTTTGTTTTTGCCTTAATTCTTTTAAATGATCTATCGCTGTCCCTTCTCTCTTTCTCTCATTTATCTTGTCCTCACACTTATTTATTACTCTTACCTATTGCCCATTTATGTGCTCATTTCTCACTTGCTCACAAATCCATGTTTGCCTTACTTCCATCTCAAACAATCTGTTAGTCCAGACGACCTGGCAAATCATGACACTGGTCATGTTTTCTCTTCCAGCTCCATTAAACGTTGCTCCCTTTCTCTAAATAAGCTGCTAAGAGCACATTATTTTTCTCATATGTTCATTCTCACATGACTGACTCCCTGTGTTTATGTTGCTGAGGAAGGATGTGGGCTTGGTATGCCGACAGGCTGCAGAGGTACAGCCTGATCCAAACGT
Source organism: Clupeocharax schoutedeni (assembly GCA_037974565.1). NCBI lineage: Eukaryota > Metazoa > Chordata > Actinopteri > Characiformes > Alestidae > Clupeocharax > Clupeocharax schoutedeni. The sequence continues at coordinate 26,862,356 of JBBPDH010000001.1, forward strand.
GTTAGACAAGCAGCCTGCGAGAAACAACAAAGGGACATCAACCAATATTACATTTAATGGATTTTGGCGTTGTAGCATTGAGTGTCCTGAATGTAACAGATAGCTATTTCATAGTGTCTGTGGTACAGCAATAGCTGCTCTTGCCCTGTGAGTGACAGATTTGGAAATCATTTCTAAATGGCCTCTTTTTCTGTCTTCCTGTCAGAGTCGAAATCACTGTCTGCCTAGAAAGTGTCTTTGTATCGTTTCAAATCGGTTAGCATGATGTCGGGAAACGGAAAGCGTCTCCGTGTGAGTAATTGCCCGGGTGGTAGACAAGCGCAGCAGTGTTGGAGACATGAAGTTCACAGTAATGTTAGATGAATTGGCAACCTTACTCTATGAAAACAGTGCAGATGGAAGGCCCCTGGCTAAAACTTGGTGCACCCCCTCACTTAGGGCCTCTGGGCCCTTTCATTACAGCGTGCCGCTATGCCAGGATAAATACATATTTCAGCTTCAATATTAGCTGATTTCAGTTTTACGCCTAATACTGCTCATGCGAAATGTAGTGTAAACACTGAGCTATTCAGACAGACAAAGGAGAGTGCACAGAGAGGGCAACTCCAGCACTGGTCCCCCAGCACTGTTTGAGAACATAGACTGAACATCCTCAGTTTCGGATGGCCCCGCTGTCCTTTAGCTGACCTTCATATTCATAATAGCAACTCCCCCACCCTGACTATCATCTACTGTGGACTCTGCAATGGATTTTTTCGTTGCTTGAGTGCTTTCTAAGGTGCTATTGATTTGATATGAAGACCCAGTCCCCATCCACCCCCATCTTCAGCCATGTTAATGAATAGCTTCTCTATTCCACCTGAAAATTCATCTTTTGAAACACGCAGATAACATAAGAAAGGATCTTCTGCTTGTCTCCCAATTGTGTAACCATATTATATCCCTTTTTAACAGTCTGAGAATACTATCCTTGTGTAAAAATACTTGTGTAAGGCCTGCTTTACAAATGGACTGCAGGCAGACATGACTCGACTTGATTTTTCCCCCCTTTTTTTTTTAAAGAGAAAATCAGCCAGAAGCATTCGTCTTCTCCACTAGGAAGGATAGACAAGACCAGCCAGCTGATGCTTTGACTAAGTCCTCTTGCAAGCAGGATGTTCAGGAAGGCCTGAAAGAGATGTCTTCTTTAACCCAAGGCGCCATAGAATGCTCCAGCTCAGCTGTACAGCAGGCTAACGCCATGCTGCAGGATCTCAGCAGAATCAAAGATGAGATGAGAACCTTGCTTCGGGTAGGCATGTTAATACACTACTTTTCGTTTGCATTCTCCTTACATAAAAGTATATAATGGTGTAATTACTGGAATTATTACAAAGGGAGTAATGAAGTAGGTAATTAATTACATTTACAGTTGATTAGTATTCTGTATTGACAACTTTTAAGTTTGCACTTCAAGGTTCCAAAGGCAACCAGTAAAATATGAGGAGAAAAATCATCTTTATCCTGGTTACAAACACGTGTGTATTGACTGAGTTTTTAGAGCCCACACTTCCAACATCATTTCTTTACTTTTAATAAGCTACAAGTGATAAATAGCTTTTATCAAATTATACTTTTGTTAGCTCCAACAGGGATGTAGAACTTCAATCAACGAATATGTTATATATACACAGTGGCATTATGAGAGCAACTGCTGATCACACACCCTACTGTCTTTGCACTCTCTTGTTCTGATCAGTCAGGCCATTGATATGTTAATATTAGACCGCTATAGGTCACAGAACTACAGCTACAACTGCATACACATTGACTCAAGCCTGCTTGTGTTTTAGTGACACACCCTCAGTGCAGCCAGCAGCATGGGATAGTGATGAAAGTACAGCATTACCAAATGGTGTATGGCCATTTCATACATGTCCAATACATAAAGATGCAAATCATTAAACAATCACACTCAGGTCTTGACTGAAATCTAAATACTTTTACTTTCCCCCTTCCTGATCACCATGAGATCTGCAACTGTTTGAAAAAATTGTAGTGATAATGTTTTGTGCCACTATTATGCCCTGACCGGGCAAATTGTCATTTTGGAGAGACACCATAGTTGGTCAGTACACATACTCTGTTCCAATATCTGGTTAGTCGCACACACTAGGCAGAAGAAGCACTGTCCTCCCTATTAGCACGTTCAATGCCATGTTGATTTGTCTCCTCACATTGATTAACAGGTTCCTTCTCTCTGAAAGGAGGCCAATGTCATTTCCAGTATTGTGCTGCAGGAAGTGCTAATCTAATTGGAGCAGGGTGCTGATGAAATCAAGTTGAGACTTCAACCCCATGCCTTACGTCTTGGTGACCAGACAGCAATTTTCCAATTGTTTCTTTTCTCTCCCTCCCTCTCTAATAAATTACAACACTTCGTTGCTATACCAAATATGCCGCTGCCTGTTTCCATCTATTACAGTCACCCCCACCCTCTCCCTCACTGAGCCATTGAGTTTCAAGGCACGCCTCGGCTGCGGCTGAAAAATTCCATCAGCCAAGAATAATGTAACACAAAGCAAATGACACATTAGCATATAATTGAGGATGCAGGATTTGAATGCTCTTTGGCCGCTGACAGAGAGGCCCAGGAGTGTGTGTCTGTCTGTCTGTGTCGCTCTTGGAGCTTGGAGAGCGTTGTCACTCTGCGCTCTCAGCACCTGGCCTGTTTTAATGGAATGTCACTCACAAGTATCAGCTGCGCAGTGAGGAGCCTGCTCCAGCCCACGACAGCTGTGTGTCCCTCAGTGACCTGATCCTTTCAGATGGCACATGTCATCAAGAAAACAAGGGATGGAAAGATTGATCAGCTACAGATTGGAATTGGACCAGTTTGACTGAAGATTCTGCCACCCTCTGACTAATATATGAGAATATACGCGATTCGTGATCCATGTTCTGCTAGACTATTAAAATATTGTGTATGATTATGTATTTAGGCTACATATTGTTTGGAAATAATGTAAAACCTGTATGAATTGTCATCTAAGTTCAAAGAAATGTTATATTACAGTTACTATTATATATTGCAGTTACTGGTTTGAACACTAATATCAGCTTTTCTATGTTATCCACAGGTTATGGGGTGCTATGACTCCCCCAGCCCCCCTGCTTTGATTATGGTCAGGGAAGTTAAAGAATGTGTTAATTGTTCCCCTTATATAACATGTAGATGATCAGTGGAGGCTAAAAATAAATACGTTTCAATTACTTTGAGTGACGTTGACTTCCATTTATTAACCTTGAAATTTTATTGCAAAACTATAAAAGCAGACTTTGAACAGAAAATGTGTCTTTGCTGATTAGCTACATTTGGGGTAATGGTAACATTTTTCTCAGTGGACTGTTCCTTTAACATCCTTGGTCAGATCAGTATCAGACACTTCTGTTCACAGAAAATAAGAAATCAAATGAGACTCACAGAACCCTAATCTGTTTAGCCCTAGAATAACCATGAGGATGGATGGATTATGCTTGATGTAGCCTACTGTACAACATTGCTTTAGTGTAATTATGTATTTGATCTGTTCGGTGAATGCTATGTGAATGTTTTTTCTGTCCGTTCCAGCTTTTCTGTTGGTTAGTAATATCAGTGGTTGGTTCTTTCCTAGTCATCCCTCTGCTTTTGTATGCGCTCTCTCTTTCAGACTACTGATGCGTTTCCTGTGAAGACTGCCGAGGCGAGCCGTAGCAGCAAGAGCAGACGCCCGACTCCCCCCACCCTGCCCTCTCCTCCCCCTCCCCCACTCCCCATCTCCATGGTAGGTTCCCATAGCAACCTCAGCCTCTGCAGTGCCCGCATTACGTGCCTTTTTCCTCCATGTCGTCTGCGAGCGGTGTCCACAACAATCTTTCAAGCACAATGCCACCTTTTGTATCCTGCAGTTTCAGCGGCTGCTGTTACACAGAGACTTTGCAGATAAATCAGCACTGTTATCTCTCTTTTACACATGGGCTGAGAGAACAAATGCACAATGCCTCTAAAAAAAAATACATATCCATGCTGTGTCACACCTCTCTCAACACAGCAACCAGCAATTTGCAGCTTTCCTTCTGTTGAACATTTTTCCCCTCAAGGGTCTTTAATTGCTACCCTGGTTTGAGAGTCTTTACTTCAATTGCACCATTGATTCCTTTTTAATGAATCACACATTTGACTGATATAAAACTGAAACACGTGTTTGATTATAGATTTAACTGAATGTCCAGCAAATTTGCTGCTACTGCCTTACTTATGAATAATAAAGCGAATTTTAAAGCTGTGGAATTACACAAGGGTACAGTCCTTAGAAAATTCAGGTGAGTACCCATAGTCACTGAGGATTTGATAGGAGAGACTGAGGGTGGAGAGAGTCCTGTCAAGGTGAGGAGGGTGTGCTCATCTCGATAATGGATTTATGGAGCTTCGATAGATTTATATTCAGGGGAGGATGAGAGCGAGAGACAGCCAAGGTCCTGCAGCTCAACACACACACATGCTCACTGAGAAGGAACGTGACAGGTTTGCTATTGGGAGGAAAATGCAGGGAATAAGACAGCCCTGACATAAGGCTAACATTGGACTTGGATTGCTTTTATTCTAGTGTTTAAGTTATCATTTTTTGATGACAGCACATTGTTCTCACTCAATTAAACGAGAATAGACCATTTTGTACATATGCTGCATGCGCCCCCACCCCGATTGTTCTCATTTTTCTTCCAAAATATAGCCGCATTCCTCAATCACTCCATTTGTTTTTCTTAGGCTGCTTTCTCTGTCCATTGTTTGGCTGTGAAATATATAAACTTTATGAGCAGACTGATGATTTCTTTTTCAAATGACCTATTATGAATTTTCTTGCTTGTCTCTCCTAGGCATCAGAGCAAACTTCTAGGCAGGTCACTTCTAGGGCTACTTTGCTGTCCTGTCCCAGTGAGCTACAGAAGAGCAAGCCGCCCACCTCCATGTTTGAGGATGCAGGGCAAGTCCTGAGGCAGGTCAGACACAGCCGGAAGGTTCTAGAGGAGAACCTGCAGGCCGTTTTGAGAGCCAAGGATGGAGAGGTGCTTCAAACTCAACTAGAGGCCCTGTCTAACAACAGGTACAAAACTAAAATTCCTTATTAGCTTAATATGAAATGATGAGCAGTTGCAGCTGACCATGTATGTGTCAAAAGCATTTTGCCAGGGGATTTATAACAGTCAACCCAAAGCTGAAGCTTGATTTGCTATATTCAAACACAAACTGTTTATGCTCTTGATTATAGCTGAGGAACTTCACGGTTTTGCTGAATTTGTTTTCTGATTCTAAAAGTTCTGGCTGCGCAGATGTGCTCAGGCGTCAAGCCCTGTATGTGATGATGATTGACAGCTGGCCTCAGAGCACACTCCAGGCAGGAAAGGGCTAAGTCAAACGGAACCATCAGCATGATTGGCGGCTGTCAGTGGAGCCCTTTATCCAGCTCAGCTCAGGCCTGCATTCTCTCAGTCTGTAGACTTTACCTGTGACGGCATGGCTCTGTGCATATTCCAGGCTAAAGTGCAGAATGAAAAATGAATTAGGTACTAAAAGAAGAAGCTCCACCAAATGTAATTGCATTTGAATTTAGACTGTGGCTCAGCCATGGCGTGCTGCTGTGCGTCCGACCGTGCCACTGATAGATTATGTCACTGTGAGCCCCATAGAGGTTTTATTTGTTTGCAGCTTTTAGGAATCGGCAGTCTCAGTGAGATGGAGCGATGGGGATGAGAGAGCTGCTGCTTTAGTAGCTCTGTGGGAGCAGCGCTGAGGCTTTTATAGCAGTAGGTCAGCTTCAATCTGAGCACTCAGCCTGCTCTCAATGTGACATTAGGCTGGCTCCCCCAGGCGCGCTGCTGCTAATGGTTTCTGATGCAGCGAGAGGCAGATTCGGTGTGAACCAGTGGAGGAGAGCCGGAGCAGCCGGCGGAGTGCTAAAGCAGCAGTTTAAAACTGAAATGGAGAAGGCTGCCCCAGGACTGCTGTCTGCTGCTGACGATATTGAGGAGCCAAGAGAGAGGAGGGGTGGTAATGGTACCCACTATCTCTCCTGTGACTGAGAGCTCTATCAGTGTGTTGGCCGGGGAAGATGACAGTGAACACACTCTAGAAGAGTGAATCTTTGCTTTATTAGGTGTCACTTTTGTTAAAGAAGAAAACGTCTCTTCAAGTATCTCTTTGATCTTAAAAAATGTTTCATTTTTGTCACCTTATAATAACATAGTAAACATGTGAAAACCAGTATTACAATAAATTAATAACTGAATATTTTTGACAATAGCAAAAGACAAAACTTTAATAATAATGACGCATTCTGTCATTGTCCTACAACAAAACATGATTAGTGCTTTTTGCTTTTTGGGGTTCATTACCTCACAAATATTAGTGGGCATGCTATTGTAAACATGTTTATAATGAGAGGTTATATTAACTGCCAAGAATAGTTTTGGTTTCAAAATATATTTGTCCAAGTGCATTAGGATTTTACTTGTTTGATTTTTTGAATAAAAATAAATAAAAATAGAAAAGGGAATAGGTCTAGAGGTATTTGTACATTGTCTGTAACATAGCAGTATATTGAATATTGTGAGATGTACTTGGGCATCCTTACTTTTCATGGAGTAGACATTATTGGACACTTTATTTTGTCCCCACTGTTGCAAAACATGTGCAGGGTCTAGTTTTGGTTCAGTGACTCCCCTCTAACACCTCTCAAATCAAGCCTGGTATCCAAAACCCGGAGTTAAAAATGTCAGCCCCAATGGTAATTGTCTCCAAAATGGCAGACGCAATCAGCTCGGCTCCAAACGTGTGAGCATGAAAACACAAACATGCTGATTGATGCGGCTGCCGCTCCCTGCTGTAATGGCTTTGATCTTTTCCTTTGCTGAAAGGTCGCAGGGACGGAGGAGTTTGATGCTGCTTACTTGTCCTCCCAGGTTCCTCCCCGCCGTGCTCCGTGCTGTAGGAGAAGTGTTTCTCGTCATGCCTTATGTGCCTGCCTTGATGGATTCATTCATTTGGGTTTCTGACATTGCAAAACGAGGCTGAAGTAGGATTTTATCCCTGCCATCCATTTCACTGAATTATTAATGAAGCCATTTGCAAACCTGAAAGTTCCCAACCTTTTCTTCATCATGCTTCATGGCTTAAAAGTTGTAGCCCACCTTTCTCTTGAGTAAAAATGAGCACTATCGAAGTTTAAATTACTTTGTAATTATAGCCATCGCCTGTGTTGAAAATCAAATGAAGCATGCTGCATAATTCAAAAGATAGTTGAGATCACCTTTTAATTTTACTTCTTGGGTAAGGTTTGGGGACACTTCTTGAACTGTGCTGTTCTTTTCTACTGATATCTGATCTAGCCTGTTCTCTGTGATGTACAGTTCCCGCAGTTGACTGCATCCAGTGTCATGTTATTCTCTTGTGTGAACTTGAAAGTGGAAATGCAGTGGACACTTGGTTCAACCCCAAAATTAAAGAACCCCCTGATTATTCTGTTATCCATGTGTCTCTTGTATCTGCTCTTCCCCTAAGACACTTTATTCTTGTTCTAATTACAGTTATTGACCAGGAAAAGAGATTTGCTGTTGACCTCACAACCTTCCAGCCCTCTGCTGAGCACCAGTTTATCACTCATCTTAATCGCTTCATCGTAGCTCTTGAATTGAAGATCTTTTTGATTTACCCTTCAGCACATACCTCTTCATTCTCTGTACTGAATGATATAGGCCTGTTTCATCATTTAAAGTTGAAGTTGTGAAATGCAGGGGGCGCATCAGTAAAATGCACACAGTAATCACTATTCATTCTTTGCAATTCAGAGTCTGACCTTATTTAGAATCTGTCGTTCAGTGCATTTTAGGCATCCTTTCCCTTGTAGTGAATAATTATAAAAGCATTTGTTGCTTTAGGAAGTCTGCGAAAGTTGTTACTTTGGATATTTTTATGCTTGCTCCTTTTGTACAGTCATTTTGTTTTCTCTTTTTGAAGAGAATGTGAATGCATCGTTGCACTGAAAACTCTTTATAGCTCATTTTCCACCTCTCATGTCTTCAGTCCCAAAGTGAGGAGCTCAAATATGTGGGATAATAAGAGCCTCAAATGGCCTCAGCTGGAACATGATGGTGTAAAAGAGGAGCTGCCCATTGGGGTTAATTGAAGGTCATTTTGAGCGCTCGGATCAATTGTGCTCCATTTGGAATCACGAGTGTCTTCAAGCATCATCTGATTAAGCGAATCCATCACGCTGCAGACACTTGACAAGATACTGAGGAAGCACACAGACGGCTCTTTGATGAGGAACCTTTTTATGAGTGTATATATGTTTGTGTGAGTGTTTGTGTTTAGAGGGCTTGTTGTGTGATGTGGAGTAAAAGGTTGAATGTGAGTGAAGGTCTATTTTTGGCTAAGAGAAGAAGGGAGATCAATGAACCTCAATTTTCTACAACCAACTGAGCAAGGGTGCGTGTGTATGCATTCGCCTGTGTTTGATGAGAAACTTTTTAAATACAAACAGGCTTGTTTCCTCTCTTGCAGTATTTACATATAGTAGAGACTAACCAGGTTTATTTTGAGACTTGATTAGGCTGCCACTAATGGAACTACAGTAAATCTCCAGTTTTACGCAGATCAGGAGTCACGGATTCAGTCACACACGGATATTATAAAAGAACCAAACCCATCGTTTTACGTGAAAATCCCCACAATAACGTGGAAATTGCAAATACCTCACCTATTTTATTTTTGCCGAATTGTATTACCGCCACCAGCCCAGTGGTAGAGAAAAAGAAGGTGCCTGCTGCAGCATGCCTGCTGTGTGTCTTGTCCTCGTATTTTGGTGTTTTAACCCCCCCTCCTAAATTTTCAAGTTATCTCAGTTTATTTAGTATTAGTAAGCTGTGCCCAGTCTAAACATGTGGGTAGAGAGAGTTATTTCAGCGTTTCTTTTGTGTACAATTCTTTACACGCTGATAATGCTAACCGCTAATGCTAATGGTGTTTCTCTCCCTCGCGCACACACACACACACACACACACACACACACACACACACACACACACACACACACACACACACACAAATAAACCAATATTTCCTACCTTGTCCCTGACTTAACTGAGCATCAGCACAGAGCTGTCTTGTTGTTTTGTGTATGAGTCTTTGCATGCTGTAAATGCTAACCGTTAATGCTAACTTTTTTTAAGCAATAAAATTAATACAACAAAATTATAGTGTTCTGGGAGCATATTTGGTGGCATATTTAGGGTTTACATTATAAATATTGGTATTTTTAGGCATTTTGTTTTAATCAAAACACAACAATGTGGTTTGTCAATATACGCGGTTGCTCTTGGAACGTAACCCGGGGGCTTTACTGTATACTGTATACATGGTTTGAACAAGTTGTATGTTAATAAAAACTTTTATGTTATTGTTGATATTTACACAGTATGAGAAGAGAAAACTTGCCTTTTGAAACAGTACGAAGTGTCCCCACACTTTTGATGAAACTTAGTTTCATGTTAACAGAACCTTTGCAGGTGTTTGTCGTATGTCGTGTTTCTATGCTCACATGCAAGTGTGTTGTTGCTGGAAGTTAATGCTAGTTAAAGAGGCTTTCTATGTATGTGTGCCCTTTGGCCAGCTGTTTGTTTCTTCATTTTCGTGCCCAGGCAGAATCTGTCTGCACTGCTCAGAAGCAGTCCTCTTCACCTGCCATCCAAATTAGCTGCTCTGATCTAATAGTAGGCTTCCCAAGTGTGTTTGTGCGTGAGGGTTCTCTGTTGAGGCATAGTTCTAATTCTTCACACACACTCATATATACTCCCAGTTTAAGTACTTGTGTTCTTTTATGAGTTAACTGTTCTATCCCTGAAGCTCATGCCAGAAAGGAGGGAAAAGATGAAGAAAAGGTTAGAGTAAGTGTAAAAGAGGAAAGCGAACACTTCACGCTGGCTGGCTGCTGGCGCAGTGTCCTCCACACGCAGAGTGAGTGGGAGAGAGCGGCATTTGGATGGAGTATGTCAGTCTCTCTCCCCCTCCGTCTCAGTGATTTATTCACTGCAATAAGTGATGCAGAGACAGGCTAACAGGCCAGCAGACAGCAGGGCATTAGCATAATGTGTGCTGTAAAGGGGTTGCTAGAGCATCCTGGGTGTCTCTAAAAGATATATGGCACATTTAGATTAGCTCTGCCTGCAGATATCACTCTTCATTGTGATTAATGCAGTATTGTCATCTCCAGCATTCGTGAACTGAATGTATAAAGGAGCTAATTGGCTACGCTATGTGTTGTGTTTATGCCCAAAGTAACTTGTGTTTTTACGGGCTTATTTCTGACCTCCTTTACAGAACAGCAAGGAAAGCAGGAAGTGACAAAACTGCAGTGCCATGCCAGCTTGATAAATGTTCGGTTAGCCAAGACAATCGTTCTGCTGAGGATGATGTTTACCTGTATGCTTGTTGAGGTGAAAAATAAAGCCATGTGAGTGAGAATGTATGGGAGTTGCCTTTCAATACTGAACTCTGGACTCTGTCCTATCCTGCAGGGATGCCATCGAGGAGCTGAGAATAAAGAAGACTGTTGATGCCTGGATCAACACGCTGAGCAAGGAGATTCAGGTGAAACTCAAGCTTTGTCACATCCAGTGAGTGATTCAATGCCACACACAGTCCAGACTACCCCAGAAATTAGTTTCGGATGTTTTGAATTATTCAAGCATGAGAATTATCTTTGTAATAAAATGAAATGAATGAAAATCAATCCATCGGTCACAAAGTGCAGCAGTGAGATCTGAGTCATATGACACACTTGGTAACTACTGTACCTTATCTGTTTACATATAAATCATACACTGTTTTTTGTTATTAACCTTACTGTAAAAGCACAGCTAAGGGAGAATTGTAAAGGTGCAGTGGAAGGGATTTGTTGTATCTTTTAAAAATAATTGGCATATATATTTTTATTGTGCATATTTATAATAGTTTGACATATTTATATTTTATATTTACTTGTGTGGTACTTAATAGGTCAATAATTATCAGTGCAAGTAATGACTGGTGTATACTTAGCATGCCCAATGTTAATGTACATATAGTGTAGTGTTGCTGCACCACGATTGATATGTACTTTAATGAAACTGTATTGAAAAATGGAATTAATGGAATTCATTTTCTGGATGCCAGGATGAGCTAGTGCAACCACGCTTGGCTGTGCAGACAAGAAGTGTAGAGAGAGGCAGTGGGGCAACAGCCAGCTCAGCACACCAAGACCGGGGCAGCAGGAGCACAACTGGGGTTTTGAATCGTAGCAAAAAGGTGGAAAGAGTGGGGAAAGGAGCCACTGCAGCAGCAGCAAGAAGAAAACACTCTCAGAGAGAGTCGGTTAGAGCACAAACCGTGAGCACACAGCCATTCACCCAGCAACTCAGCTCGTCTCTCAGAAGCAATGCTGAGCCACAGCCACAGGCAGTGAGTGTGTTGGCATTATCATTCCCGGTGCCGTATCCACACAGTACATTATGAGTACTCAACTTGATGCATCATCACCTGATTTCGCTAATGAGCTCTCCTCACTAAAAAAGAAACAAACCTAATTAGTGAAATCATGTGTAGTGGTGCTTAGTTGGTACAAATACCACTGGACATCACAGCCCTCAATAGAACATATTACCCAGGCAGTGTGTCATAATGCATTCCTCAGAGTCCGTCATTAAAACACAGCGTTCCCAGTGGGAACTGTGTGAAATGAACGGTTTATAGCGTATGAAAGTATTGTAAGAGGGGCTCATTGTTGCTTTGTCTGGAATAACCATCCGAGAATGTTTTTAATCCGAGAATGTTTTGGTGTTTGTGTGCCTCTTTGCAGTGTTTCATTCCTGTGTGTATGCTTAAGTTATCGACACATCCAGACAGCAACACGAAAGCTAAGATCGCAACACTGTGTAATCTGCCCATCTGGATGCAAACACAATGCCTTAGGATCCTGCTCTGTCTCTGCCGTGCTTTAACTAAATGAGGTGTTCTCAGCGCCCATATGTTGCCTCCCACATCGATTTGCTATAAATAAGAGTGAGCAGACAAGAGGCACTGCTGCTTATCTGTGTTTGGCCTGGGCCTGCTCCACACTAATGGCTGCACATGTTTCCTGGTGTTGGTATAAAACACACCCAGCCTAGCAACGTCTCCCATGACTGACTGAGCAGTTGCCATGTAAGGTGCAAGGTCTTTTTTGTTGCCCGACAAAAAGCGCCGTCATGAGTACTGACAGCCCAGAAAAACAACTGACTACATAACAATAGGAAGTGGAGAGCAATTTGGATGTTGACACTAAGGGTTTGACTCAGGAGAGATTTTTTTAAAAGCATGTTGGTTCCTGCATGTGCTCCATTGATAAACTCAGTACACAGACGCACATTCAGTAAGCTTTTTTTAAATATGCTTTTAAGCTAATGGCTTTGTACATTTGTTCCTTCTGTCCCAGTCAGTAGATCTGAAGTCTGAAAATGATGAGGAATACCTGACGAAGGTATACGGGAAGGCCCTGTATGAGGGCCATCGAAGCACACTGAAGAAAGGCCCCTACCTGCGCTTCAGCTCCCCTATTCCAAAACCCAAAGGCCAGCGCCCTAAAGTAATTGAGAGTGTTAAAGGTACGACACTTTGCAGAACTCTTTAAACAACTGCCAGTTTCACAGTTCTGTCATTCATTTTTTCTTTTTTTTTTTAAACATTTATTTTGGTACAATGCGGACATACTTTTCAACAATACCCTATACACTACTTGCTGAATGCTGTTATTCACAGAATATTGATTTGCAATAAATAAAATCAATACACATGTCATTTTCAGTTTAACACTGGTAAATAGTATACTTCACAATATATATAATGCTCATTTCGACATATGATATAGATATAATAGATATAAGCATCATATTCAGTTCTGACATTTCAAAATGCAGTTGATTTGTTAGTTTCAGATTAAAGAATTTTAATGCCCATAATGGTGTCCTTCATTTTTGACTCCCCTACAAATGTCTTCCAGGAAAAAAGTGATGAGTGAAGCTGTACACTTAAGTTGTCCAAAAGTCCATAAACACCCTCTCTCTCACTCTCTCTCACTCTCTCTCTTACAACAGTGTTTCCAACTCACTACCTCTTTTGCTTCCATTTCTAATCCCTTTGTTGTAGGCGTGAAGATGAAGTCCTCTAAGACCCAAACAAGAGAGTCTGGAGCTCATGTGCCATTTCTGCAGCAGCCTGCAATCTCTGCACACCAGTATCTCTTTAGTCCCAGCGACCCTGTCCAGAAGCAGCAGAAGCCTGGCTGCCCACTGCAGGGCTTCCTCATCCCCATGGCCATCCCACTGGGTAAGCCCCAGTTTTTTCTCAAACCAAGAGCTCATGGGAAGCTCCCACTGATTTAATCATATTTACTCAGCATATATATATATATATATATGCTGAGTAAATATGATATATATACTTGGGGTGGGGTGACAATAAAGCTCTACTTAGTGAAGGTCATTATGTCATTATGTAAGCTTAACGTGTATATATTAGGGCTGGGAGCGCATTATTATCGCGTTATTATCGCACGTTAACGCAGGTTTTTATAATCCTTTTACTTTGAAAGTCGGTGCTTTCATCGAAGTAACACGAGCAGAGACGGTGGGACTGTCTTTACCAGGTTGGGTTTTCGCATCTCGGACGCATTTTGGGCCTTTTTGCAGAACGCACAGATCGCCAGTCCGCCCCTGAACACCAGCGCTGAGGTATTTAATATGGACAAAAGTAATGGGACGTCTGACCCCCGCAAAAACCAGCCGACACGTACAGCACTCCCATTACTTTTGCCCATATAAGACACCTAACCATTACACAAAATTCGACTTTAATAACACAGGTTCCGCCCACATGCTTTGCAGCTGCTATATGGGTTGCGCCCCCATGCTCTGGGAACTTATTTTTCAATAACAAGCTAGATAAAACGGGACCTCCTGCAGTGGCAAATAGCTTTGGTTTTATATTTGATTTGATTACATTAATGTACTGTAAATTAATTTGATTACATTAATTTACAGAAATATTTGAACTTCAGCTGTGGAACTGTGTTGAAGGGAATGCTACAGTTAAAATCCCCTTATTTGTTTACAGTTTTTTTTACAGTGTTATCCCAATTTAATCATTAATAAAGATAAATGTGCACAAAGCAGACATATTTGTCTTCTTCTATGTTGATAAGAGTATTAAAAACAGTATATTTAGTACAGAGTTAGTACAGAGTATATTTAGTACAGAGTTAACTATGGCAAACATGAGATTAATCGTGATTAAATATTTTTATCTACTGACAGCCCTAATATATCTCTATATATATATATGTATTGTGTGTGTGTGTGTGTGTACACACTTGTACTGTTTCACAGTAATTAAAAGAATATAAATATAATCATAGTCGCATAATTAAAAGTATATCATTATTGCTACACTACAGTGTTGTATACCGTGTACAGTATATACAGTTATAAAACTCTAGGCTTAAGACAAGAAGAAAGAAGAAAACAGTGCAAATGTAAATGTGCGTAGAAGGGGCCTAAGATTCTATTCTATTCAAGGTCATTAGTCAATGTATTCTAACATTATTTTAACCAGGAAGTGACTAGTTGGCTTCACTTTGGAACAACACTCACTTGATTTTTTTGTGAACATTTTATGTTTATATATGTGCATTAACCATCTCTGGGTCATTGTATAAATCCGTGCCTCCTAATGACAGCATTAACAGCTATTTCAGCTGTTTGAGAGGGCAGTGCTACTGTGGACTGCTATCCCCCTTCCAATAAAGAAGTAAGCTTCAGCTTGACCTAGACAGCTCCCACATGCTGCCACCGTAAAATCACCCTCCTTACAGCTGACAGTGGACACACAGCAGCATTAAAGAATGGACTTAATTAGACAGACATTTTAGCTGTGTGATTTTGGCTCTTAATTATGCCAGAGTCTCTGCTCCTCTAAAGCCTCCCTTCCTCCACTGCGCTATTTTAATCACTTCACTGTCCCGGACATTAATGCCCTCTATTCCACTCTCATTTCCCCAGTTCAGATCACCATGAGCTACGTCTTACGACTGACCTTGTACTGATAGAGGCTGTTGTGCTTATTAGCCAGACCAACCCAACGTTTGAAAGCGTTTGTTAGCTTTACAAACCAGAGTTGGGGCAGTATCTGCAAACAGACAACTGAGAGCGTTTGCAAACAGCATCATTATTTGATAATGATCTTTTTTTCCATTTCGTGGATCTCTAGGGTTAAAACAGTGCATTATTCTGGTTCCAACCGAATGGAAACAACACACACTCCACACTTCTCTGCTAAACCTTCAGTATTAGCTGAAGCGCCTTCTACAATGGAATGGTAATGCAGTGCTCCTAACAAGGCACAGTATCAGAAATTAAATCAGATGGTGGTGAAAGAAGTAATGTTGTTCAGACAGTGGGATGCCATTTTGTGTTTTATTGCCTGGCAGCAGATCTGACCTCTGCTCTGGGATGCGGCAGGGCAAACACAACCTCCTCTAATCACATCTGCAATGCAGTGGCCGTCATCAGAGAGAGCCACTTTCTACACTCTCTGAGGAACAGGTCTCTCTCATTTAATGCAGCCACACATCCACGTCCTAATAGGGTATATATGAGGCAGATTTGAAAGAGGGATGGTTCCTCTCTGTGTGTAAAATGGACATGTAAAGTGGCAGTACTGTGGATAAGCACATGGTCAATTTTAAAAAGAGGTAGTCTTGATCAGTGTTTAAATTCCACATTAATATTTCATTTTCTTCAACAAGATTTACACAATTTTGGTTTGTAGTGTCCTAATTTGTCTTTTTAATATAACTTGAAATTGAGTTCAGCAGCAAAAAGTTTAATTGTTCCTCACTTGATTCACATGTTTGTTTTTTATAATTTGACGCAGTTGGAGGCAATTAGAACGATTTAAATTAAAATGATCATTTGGTTGTGTGTACATAGTTCTACCCTCACCACAAATGGTCTATCAGCCAAGACATGCTTGATATCATAAAATATTTTCTTTTCCAAGGCTAATGTAGATAAGTAGAGAAAGTAATTTTAGCACGACTTAGCATTATTTCCCGTGCATACCTGAATGATCGCCTGCTCACCTTTAGCCAACTTTAGCACTACAGTTTAAGATGCTATTATATAGTGTCATACAATGTCAGGATACAATGTCACTTTTACAATTTGTGATGATTTAGGCATGGCTTCATTAACCACCTAGCCCTAGGTGGGTACATTTTATTTGTCTTCAAACTGTTGACTTTTAAAACTGATGGTTAACCAGTTTAGCTTAATTCACCTGATTTAAGCCTTTAACTCCTGCTAGACCTCATTGCTGAAACTGGAGTTGCCTATGTGCTCCACTTATCCACTCCTGCAGAGCAAGGGAGGGCTATCTGGATATCTGTTCTAATACCCTGCATCTGTAGAGGGCACTTGTAGCAAATCAGGGGCTTGTTACCAATCTGGCTGATGTTTCAGCCTGGAGTTCCCTGGGGTTGTTTAATCACATGCCACTTCAGAGCAGTCTGCTCACTTCAGCCCTGGTGGCTGTCCTATTTCACATCACATTGTGCCTGTGTGTGTGTGTGTGTGTGTGTGTGTGTGTGTTATGAGAGAAGCCCTGGCGGAAAGTTCCAGACTCGTTAATAACTTCACAGACTGTACTGCAGTGTGTGTAGTGTGGCTAAGAGTGTGAAGGGAGCAGGTTTGGCCTGGCCCTGTGTGCCTCGCAGTGACACTCTGTGGGGCTGGAGCTTAGAGCTGCCCTATTTTCCTGGCTCGCCAGCTCCCCGGAGAGGACAGTGGGATTGGCAGAAGCCCCCAGGGAAGCACAGAGAAGCTTTCATCTACAGCAGCTGTTCGGGCAGGCACATCCGCAAACTGCCCCGAGTTTCAGACTCCGGCCAAGTATGGCAGGCAGCTCCCCCGCAAATCTGCTTACGAAGTTCTGCATGACAGATTGGAGAACGTTCCTGTCAAGTCAGCCTCTACTGATAGGAGCTTTCCCACAGGGTGATTGGGGTTTGATTGTGAATTTGCAACTTTGCATTTGAAGATTCCATTGTCAGCTAAGCTACTGGAGAAAAAAAGGCTGCATTCTAATTTGTGTGTAATTTGATTACTGATATAGAAATGTAACCGTGCCAAAATAATTCATAGCATAATGTTCACATCATAAGCACACTGTAGGTCACATTTTAGACCATTATTTCAAGTCTTTCTATATTTTTTGTTGTAGCTAATAACCAGTCTACAGTAGTCACTCTGTTACAGTATGTATTAATACACCCAAATCAGGAAGTTGCAGTGTTGCCATACATGTTCACATAGAAACACTAAGCACTTACCTCATTTCCTATTTCATCCTTTTGTAATTATATTTATATATATGTTTTTAGATATTTTTTCTTTTGTCATATTTTATTCAGTATTTCTTTGACGCTGCAAGGACCGCACCAAATTTCATTGTACCTGTTACAATCACAATAAAGATATTCTGATTCTGATTTTTGTCCATCATTATGATTATCTGTCCGTTCCAGGTTCATTTTCCAATTCCACCACCATCACCCCTGACTCCTGAGATGCCGTAATGCAAATGAGTTATGTTTCCTTTTTTTTGGCAGTTATACAACTCAGCCCACATGTTTTCTATCAGTGATATTTGTGCATTCCAGATGAGTCAGAGCCTTTTTTCTCCTGAACCACTGTTTGGATACCCTTCAGCCAAATTATGGAAATCATAAAGCTACTCCATGTTTTGCCCGGTTCCATGCAGAGGGCTGGAAAAACAGATTTCTGAGCCTGCAGCAGATTTATGCAAATGTGTGCCTCCTTTTTAGCCGTTAATATGGCACGGCCGAGCAAACGCATGACCGTTAACCCGCTGAGAGGAGAGCTAGCCAGATATCCAGCTAGTTCTGCTCATGCACCCTGGCTGAACTGCTTTTGTCTCCTTGTCCCTGTTATGCAGCTGGGCTGGACTCTCAGTCTGGCAGATGTGTTTAAATGCATGTGACCGTATGCTGGAGTTGAAACAGTGTGTGTGAGTCGTGTGGATGTCCGTCATGACCTCTCTGAGGTAAAGTTACTGGGAGTTATGCATGAGTTCCAGCTGTTGCGGTAGAAATAATGTGTCTTTAATATCCTGTTCACGTGAGAGCACCTCTCTGCCTCGGCGTGTAAATAGCGCTGTGATGTTATCTCTCCTGTGTCAAAGGGGGAGGTCTGGGCACAGCTTCGGGAGGGGGGTTCAGATTTGTAATTGGCAAATCACATCCTGAGTCCGCTCGCTCACTGTGCGGAACAGTCTGGAACAATAGGCCTCCCTGCCCTGGGCGGGTTGAGGGTGTGCGTGAGTGCGTGTGTGTGAGAGAGAGAGAGAGAGAGAGAGAGAGATTGACTGGTTTGTGATTAGCAGAGCACCGCCCCCTCTTTGTTGCTTTGTTTAGCACCAAGTTCATGCATTGCAACTGGCTGTCAGCATACTGCACTGTACTGTGTATTATTGTCTGCATGACTTGATTTAATGCTCACTGACAATATCCATTAACCGTTAAAACAATGCAGTATGAATGTCCATAGTTCATGTCTGACAGTAACAACTGAGGCCCTTCTGTAATCAGCAAAACTGAAAGCTTCCTCTGTAACTCTAGTCCTGTATTACTTCACAACAATTCCATACTGTGGTCCATACTGTCGAGGCGGACCTCCATAATAACTGTTGTGAAAATGACTGATGGAATTGTCCTGGACTGTGACTTAAATGTATGAGTTTATCTATAAACTGACCAGTCAGATCTTTTACAAATGACATTTCAGGACTTCTCCAATCCAGCTTGAATTGTCTTGTGTGCGTACACTCTTCTAGGTAAGCCAAGAGTTGATGGCCAAGCCCCATTGCCCTCACGAGTCATCATTAGTGACAAGCCCGCAACAGTGGTAACTTCACTTGCTCCTGCTCCCACCCCAAAAGTGCCTGCTCTGGTCCAAAAGCCCAACACAGTGCTGCTGGAAGTGCAGTCGGAATTCAAGAAATCTACCCCACAGCTCCAAATACAGGTAAGAGGCCTCTGGATCTAAGTTCTCCTGCCAATGTGCTCCACTTTCAAGGTACATTCACATCTATTACTAGATTCAAGATACTTTATTTATCACATGCAGTCATACGAGTACAACACACAGTGAAATGTATCCTGAACCGCTCCTG
>JBBPDH010000001.1:26898357-26908530 GCA_037974565.1 Clupeocharax schoutedeni
TGTGTGTGTGTGTGTGTGTGTGTGTGTGTGTGTGTGTGTGTGTGTGTGTGTGTGTGTGTGTGTGTGTGTGTGGCTGAGCTGGGGCTGGCTCAGGGGAAGCCAGCCTGTCTGGATAGCTCATCAGGATGCAGGCTGGGGGAGCACAGCGGAAAAGAGCCCCTCTCATAGCGCTCTCTTACTGCCCTGTGTGAACATTAGCCAACCACAACATTAGCCAACCACAACCTCCTCCGGCTGCAAACTCTCTGCTAATGTTCTTTTCATAGCCCCTAACTCTCCTCATTAACTAGAAATAAAAGGGGGAATTTGCAGATTAATAAGGACAGGTATACCCAACAACCTTTATGTTGTTGATATTTGTCAAATACTGACACAAAAAGTTTGTCTTATTGTACATTGTAATATCGGTTCATCACACAATACAAACAAGAGACTCTCTCACACACACACACACATACATACATACATATATACATACATATATATATTATAGACCTGCCTTTATGTCATCAGAATTTGTAAGCTCAGTACGTTGGAGAATATGTGTAAGTTATAAGTGCAGTGCAACAGAACGCTCATGGGAGATTCCTAGCCTCTTCCTGTGCTGGCCTAAACCAATATTTACCTTAGGCTGAAGCAGCTCCAATCATAGTAAAAAGAACTTCAGTATTTCTTAGTGACAGGAGATGCCAGAAAAACAACTCAATCAGCACCGACAACTTTGCTTTATTGATGGAGAGAGTATATGAAGTTGTATCATGTGTCTTTAGTGTGACTGAGGCTCATTGAGGCTGTGCTTCTACACTCATAAAAGAGAGCTTCTAGTGGTTGGTGCCAAAAGAAATTTACCACCCCCACAAATAAGCTGCTTTACCAGTTTAAATGTACCAACATTGATTGAGTAAGGTATCAGGTATGCCTATAATATACATTTACTTTGTACGTTTGCAGTTACTGGAGCTCATCTGTCATCCACTCTCTACTCTGTCCATCAATCAAAAGATCCCACCATTGGACCAGTACTGACCAGATATTATTGAGCACAGCAGTGATACCAACTATTAAACTCATTTTAGTATTTGGTCATCTAATAACTTAATCTGAGGCCATGTTCTTGAATTTTTGATTCACAGATTATAATGGAAGAACTGAAGTGTAACATGTATGGTCATGTTTTGGTCGTTGTCATTGTGATGCTGTGCTGGTATACCACTCTATTATGAGGCTAGGCTGGATGTACACTGAATAATTAGCTTTTTAAAAGTCAACTTTTTATTGCTAGTTCATCAATTACTTTAAATTCTAAAACACTGATGATATGTACCATGTGTAAATGTCGAGACAGTCCAGTTTGGATTTTTGTTGTCCCAAAAAGCACTTCTCGTGATAGCATGACAGAAGAGAATGAGCAAGAGTTTATTCACATGGAGTTTTTCAGAAACACTTGCCTTGAACCTCCACTCATTGGTAGTTTTATCAGGAACACCTACCAAATGATATTTGCTATGCACATTTAGTCAGCCACTGGTTTGGTGCTGTAGTTTCAAGTCTTTGTTAATGTCTTCCGCTGTAAAAATACAGTGTGTCTACTAGTCACTTCTCTGTTCCAGCCTTCAGCCCTCTTTGTTGAAAAGATTGGTGTCTGAGCTGTTATATTTTAATCTCATGTTGTCAGAATTGCTATCATTAATGTGCTGGATGTCATGCTCATAAAATAATAATTTCAGGATAAAGAAACACTACATGTATTTCCTGTTCACTTTAATTGCTTTAAATTTTACTCACGTTGGTGTTTCCATGGTAACCAGGTGAGTCAGCTGCAGTAGCTGAGGACAGTGGGTTGTCAATCAACTTCAGACCTTCAGAGGAACACACGCAGACTCCACATGGTGTTTTCTCATTAACTGCATCTTCCCCTCAGCCTGGAGACTTTACACACCAACAGGCATGTAGCTCTGCTTCTGCAAATGAATGTGTGCTAATTTTACATGACAACTTAAATTTTCAACTTATACTGCAGAATATTAGACTTATCCCTTATCAGAATCAGAATAAGAAAACAGAATTGATTGATTCCAGAGGAAATTGGTGAACTGTATGTTTTAATAGTGGTTTTAAGGAACTGATCATAATTGTTATATTTAACTGACAATATGCACTGGTTTTCTTTTCTGTAAATCCTCATTTCAATGCAACTATGCTGACTGATTTTTGATTCTTCCATTTTTAGAAATGTAAAAAATCAACACAAATTTAAATAACGTTAAAATAACATCATTAATAACCCATTGTCATTAATTCTCACAGTGTTTAACTGATTATATGTTAGTCAGTTTAGCACCACATTCTCGAATTTGTTTTTATTAAATACCATTTAAAGAGACAATAATGCCTCACAAAGTTGTTTCTTTTTAATTATGACTTTTAACATGAGTGGGTATTTGTGCATGTGTGTGAAAATGTCCACCCATTCCTCTTTACTCTTTAGCTTAAAGACAGGGTTGTCTGTTAAGCTGTGTACTGACACAAACACACCATTCTGTAAGCGGGGATTCCTCTTTACCCCTGTGTGAGGATTACCTCTTACTGAGGGCAAAACTGAAACCGTGTTTGCTGTTGTACCCTGGGCTTCTGTTCCTCTTTGTTTCACCAAATCTATTTTGAATACAGTGAAGCTACTAACCCCTTTTCACGTGTCTCCTTTCATCTCATCATTTCTATTTTAGGCTGCTGAGACACTGCATATGGTCCACAGACCTGCTCCAATTCTGGTGAAGCAATACCAAAACAAAGAGGGCCCAGGTAAACCAATTACACAATACACAGTGATCATCACGGTTATCTGATTGACTTTTTATTATCCCTACATGAAAATACAACCATTAGGTCTATGGCTTTGCATGATAAATTGATGAATGGATAGATTAAATACTTAAAGTAAGAGGTTAATTTACTACACAGATATGTATTTGTATTTCCTCGAATGTGTATGCTGGTTGACATTGACTTAACACACACATTCATACACACTTCTACGTCTGCTGAGCTCTCGTTAACATGTTGTTGATTAAGTATCTTATGACTCATCAGCTATGTGTTGAATTTGGACCAACACCTCAAGAGCTCTTCACACTACATCTGGCTCCAGTCATAGCCACATTCGCCCAAACTCTAACAACCTCAGCCAATGTTTCCCTTACCTCACTGCAGTAAAACACAATGCTTTATTGGCAAACTACTAAGAGATAGAATGGACAGTTCATTTTGCATCCACTAGATGGCAGTGTTTCTGTGTGTCTGCAACTTGCATTCTTTTCTTTTGTCTTCTTCCTAAGGTCTGTGTGGTCATTGTGGGGACAGATTGTCCACTCGTATTTCAGTTGTATATCCTCCCTGCTGGACCTGTGGGGTTCAAAAGTCTCAAGTCAGCCCTTTAAAACTCATATAGCTGTGTGTCAGGTAGCTGTGGGCCAGAGTCCAATCTATGCTTCAGTAACAGCAGCTTCAGCAGCTGGGGGCAGCCAGCATGAAGTGAGGGAGTGACTGAGGGGACAGGTCTGAGTAAATTCATGCATCTCACACTGATGTGCTGAAAGTTGGGTTCTGTGGGTGCATGTCAGGAGCAGTTGATGTTGTTTTGCACCTGTGGTTACTGAATTAGTCAAAGATACACATACTCATCTAGAGAGAGCGAGAGTACATTTCCAGAAATGGAAATGGCAGAAGAAAAAAACAAAAACACTAATGCAATGCAAAGCAGATATGTAGATAGTTAGCTGAACAAGTGGAATACTATTTTACAACTCATATACAAAATGTTAAGGTACATATAATCGACTATTAAGAGGCAGAAGAAACAACATCACATTTACAGTAGATCGCATCATGACAAGCTAGCCCCTTTAATGAAATTGTGCTAGCTAGCTTACATTTAGCATATCTGGTTTACCAGTCACCTAGCTACTATATGAATACATTTCGATTTAATAGTTGCTAGTTAAACTTTAACATCATGAAGATAAAATAATAACTTTGAAATAATCTACATTACATTGTATTACATTGGTCTAAATGTGGTTTGAAAATGTGAAAATCTATATCAAAAAATGTTTATTAGTCTTCTATTTGAAATTAATATAAAATAATTGTTTTTTATATATAAATGTCCAAAATGTTGTCTTATGTTTTTCTTCTCGCCCTCTCTTTTGACTTTCCTTTCCTTCTTTTCTAAATCCAACACCATCACTCTGCATGCAGCTCACTCACCCCACCTTCTAGCGCTTCACCTTTTTCTCTGGTTAGCCCTGCTGCCACCCGCTCAGCTGCTGACCTGCTCTAAAATCTCATGGTTTTGACATTCAGTAGCTCAAGTGTACAATCATTTCAGTCTATTCATATGACTGCTGTTGTGTGACCTGCCCTGCCAGATTAGTTGGTGATGAAGGCCAACATGTGCCCATGGCACAATGAATGTGATTAATTCACTACAATCTGCCTATATGGGAGGCTGTTTGAATGTCAAAATATTCCACGTGTCTCCGCACTAGCTCAAAGGAGTTTTATCTCTTTTCTTTCTTTCAAAGTAATTTGACGCCCCAGTAAAAAAACGGCAAGAAGACCAGGCTTCCACCTGCATTTCAATGTTTCCATTTCTTCTTGAAATAGCTTGGATGATGGGCAGCTTCTCCTCTACCTGTGAGGAGCACTTGCACTTAAGTTACGCATACAGTGCATACATCTTAAGGCTTGTGATTAGATTTCTACTCAATTACCCTGGTGATCTGGACATGCAACTGAGATTGACCATGATAAGATATATATCCACAGAGAGTCCACTGTTATGTCACATCATTTGTATCTTGTTTTCCGTAACCGCTGTTGTGCAGAGCAGGGCATCTGGTTTTATTTACTGTACTGCACTGTCCATAGCCCGAAGCCTTCGCAAATTTCACGCTTCTGCTTCGTACTTTAAATACGTGCACTCAAACCTGTTTAGTCACGGACCCTGTTCAGACAAAAGCCTCTCAGATAAGTACAGCCTGTGTGCCAGCGATCTGCTCCTCTGCCTATTCTACAGATGGGCTGATTGTGTCCTTTAAGAAAGGCTACAGTGTGCTACCATGCGCTCCAATCAATGCAGACACGATTTGGCCAGTGTGTGCCAGTCACCCAGCTGCGCTCTCAGATTGCTATCTCTCTATTTACCACTCGGACAGAGGGAACATATAGAATGGCCCCTCTGTTCAGGTCTAGTTCAGACTGTAGCCGTGACATCAGGGAGAAAAAGCACTTTAAAGGTGCTTATATAACTATAGTCTGGAACTGGCTGTTGATGTGCTCACAGACCTCCTCCTGTCACATTGTAACTCATGAATCTTGTTAATCTGCCAAAATCAAGTTTCATGTTTAATATTTTAAAATTGGCCTGGATGGATTCAGACAGACACAAAACCACTTCTAAAAAACACCTCTTCCAGTGTTTGATGCTTAGGTTAGGTTGATGAACAAGATGATTCATTAAGACATTGAAAATAAATATACATATGCGAACACACTTATGCACATTTGAATTACTGTTTGTTTATTAAAATGAACATGTACAGCCTTTGCAAAAGTATGCAAACATTATGGAACATTTGCATTTTTATTTCATATTTTGTTACTTTTAAGCTTGGCAAATAATTAGAAATTGTGCACTAAAACAGAAACATAAAACAGAAACAGTACAGCTGTATCTATATTGACATGAATGAAATTTTCATTGAAATGAATGAATGCCTGTAAGTGGTGAAACTGCCTAGGTCCCTAACTAGCTATTGGTGGGACACAGGGCTGCTCTGTGTGAAATATGGATGTATGCGTAGGGGGCAGGAAAAGGGAGGCTTATAAAGACTCTCTCTCTCTCTCTCTTTCTCTCTCACACACACACACACACAGATCTACAGTCTCCCCAGTACGTCCACTTGGGTAAAGTTTTTCCAAGCTGAGCGTCAGCTGTAAGGTCAATATTAATATCAGACTGACTGACTGAATATCATTTCTGACTTTGCCTTGCATCTTCATTTGCCCTTTTTTGCACAGCCTGTGCTAACCCATAGCCCCATTATGACTTCATGGACTTGTCATACATTCAATCGGCCTAGGCAGTTATAGATACAAAGGTCACAGATCTCATTGTCTTTATGAAATAATTAAGATTCACTTCTGGGTAATTTTTCACATGCAGCAAGGATAAAGTGAAAACTATGGAATATGCCTTTCTTACCAGGCAGACGTTGTTCGTAATGTCCTCTGACACTTAAGTAAGAGAGTCAGTAGAGCGATCATTTCTGACTGTTTTTGCTCAGCTTGCGCTGTGTGAAGAGTTCTCGTGTTTCTTCGTCAGCAGCAGTCTTATACAAACAGAGGAGGCCCAGGCTGAGACAGTGTGAGAGAGCATTAGGCTCCTCTCAGGGAGGTCCTTTTTTAAACAATGATGAGAGTCGATTATTTACACAGTCCAAACTAGTTGTCTGTTCGGTAGTTTGTGGCGAAAGATGGACAATTTAAGTATTTTTGTTTAAACAACTGCTAGGGCCGTCAGCAAGGTCTTAACTACATTTTGTCACTGATGAATCTGTCGGCAGACAGCTGTCCTTTGTCGTGACATAGACTAGTGATGACCATAGTTTTCAGTGTTTAAAAATTTTCAAAAAGACCTTTGTTAACAGGGTGGCTGAGATTTATAAAGTTTGAAAGTTGGAAACAGTCTAATGGCTTCACTCACATGACATGAGACACCAGACTGGTGTGTGTGGCTGACATAATTAGAGTAGAACTGTGGAGAACTACAGAGTGTTCATGTGACCAGAGGACCAACTACATTATCATTACTTGCCTATAATGAGTGCTGAAAGCTGCCAGGCCACGTGCCAGAAAACAACTGCCATATTGGGCATTTTCAGGGTCTGCATTTGCTGTACATCCAGTGAGAAACACCTAGAAATTCTAAAATTGATAATTGCGACATTAGCAGCAGGGATTATAAGTTGCGAGGTGGGGCCTCTATGGATCAGACTAGTTTGTTCAGCACCACCTACATGTGCTCAGTGTAAATATTTGCAATGTGACACCATATATTATCCTTCTAAAATAGACCACAGCCTGTAGGGAACATCATTGCCGTAAAGGCATGTACATGGTCTGCAATAATGTTTAGGTAGATAATACATCCATTATAGCCAAAGTTTCCCAGCAGAAGGTTGCCCAAAGCCTCACTCGGTCTCGGTCAGCTTGCATTTTCTTGCCATTTCTTCACCGTGTATATGAAGCACACACAGCCATCCACATGATAGAGAAGAAAGCACGATTTAGCAGACTAGACCACCATCCTCTGTTGCTACACGATCCTGTTCTGAAGGTCAGCTGTTCTAGTCAACGGTTCACCACTCGCCGTTTCTTGTACCCTTTTTGGTACATACTAACAACATATTGGGAGCACCCCACAAGAGCTACTACTTTGGAAATACTTGGGCCCAGTTGTCTAGGCATTACAGTTTGGTCTTTGTCAAACACTCGTATCCATTGTCCCAACTTCTAAGTATTCCGCAGAAGCTGCTGTTACTTAAGCAGGTGCCATTATCACAAGATAATTGATGTATTTGCTTCACCTGTCAGTGGTTTTAGCATTATGGCCAATCATTACATACTGTAAATGCAATTTATTGATTAGCACATTATCAGCTACAGTACATTACATCACAAGAACTTCAGCACATTTTGTATCATATTTTTTGTTTGTATCATTGAGCGCCAGTGCATATCACTGCCCTATAATGGTTAAACATTTAGTATAATCTGGTCAGTTGATCCATGTTTGAAATCCTCTAGCACAAATGTGGCATGCTCCCTCGTGTTCACAGACTGGACAGAGCTATTGACAGTGTTGGCACATGTTTGTCAGCGCTGGCTGGAACCCCAGTGCTCTGTAACCAAGCTGCAGACAGGACGAGACAAAGCCGGGAGTTAAGACCAGGATTCTGCTTTGTTTTCCTATTAGAGCAGGAAGTAAGGGGACAATAATCAAATCCACCGAAACAACAAAGTAAAGCTAGGCTCAGTCTTTGTCACTGTAGTCTATAGCTGTCCAACACCCACCCGTTTGCTCCGGAGTTATTCTTTTTCTTTCACTTTAGCTTTATTTAGTTTAACAAGGGCATACGTTGTTTAATTTTATCTTGATTTTAAGTAATTTGCCTGTTTTAGTTTACTTTATTTGGTTAGTATTAGGTTGTTTTTTTTGCAGGCATGAGGAAAGTGTTGATGTATAGATGTTGAAAAAATAATAGAATGAAAGAAGGCATGACACCAGATCTGTTTTTAGCTGTATCCCACAAATTTACCCATCACTCTTCATCATGACAAATTTACTTTTATTCGCTACCGTGTTGTATTCAATATATTCTGGTTTTGGACTGTGATACTTTCTGCCTTACAACATCAGCTATTGTATATTGCACATCAACCATGATCCTCATCTGCAGTTGTTGCAACATCCTTTATTCTGCCACATTTGGGAACTATCCAGTTATGTCAAAAACTTAACAGGACACAGTGGAAATCAAGTAAGAAAGTAAAACTGCAACACAAATGAATTTGATTTGTCCTGCAGTTTAGTTCTTATTATAGTAATATTATATAAATTTTTCCACTGCTAGTTTGTTTTAGTCCTAGTTTTTGTTAACTTTAATTGTCTGCGCCCAACCACCCCCAACCATCCTGTTAGCGCCAACATTTGGGCTAAATTGCTTAGTTCAAAAGCGTTGAAACAACAAACAGAAAAAACAAAACCAGTCGTAGCCATCCAGAACCTCACCTTATATAAAGAAGGAGACAGTCACAGATAAAAGTTTGGAACCTTCTTTTGTCAGTGACATGAATTGCCTTCTCTTGTGGTAGTTTTGTGGTAGTTAAGCCTCCAGATCACTGCTGTTGTCATAGCCTGAGGAACGTGGCCAGCAGAGGCCATTCAGTTGGTGAGAGAGGTCATCACAATCTAAACACAACAGTGGAAGAACTCAGGCTTATCTGTAATTACTGCTGATTGTAAGTGTTCACAAACTGTTTTCTTTGTTCTGCTTTGTGACAGATTTATAGAAGTACAGACATGATGCAGAGAAAACAGGTTTTTTGTAGTGCAGTTTTTGCCATGATTGATCTGGATATAGGTCAACAAGCTTGATTCCCATGCCAAACTTGCATTGCACATTTCCAGCTGTATTTAAACGTGGAGGCTCTTGAACTGCGCCTTATTTGGTTACCTAAACTTCCTACACTCTGTAGCCTGGGTTAAATTAACATGAGAATCATTATGAAAGATAAATCTTTCCACAGACTGTAAGCATTACAAAGGACGTCGCGTATTCAGAATGTGTACTTAATCTTTTATTTCACCGTTAAGTGCCATTAATGATTGGACTCTTGTTTAGCAAGGCTGACCAGACCAGACTGTCTTACTGAACCGATTACACAAGCTAAATGATCTGTATACAAATTAGGCTTTGTGTCAGTCCTTATGTCAGAACTTTGATAGGAAAAGGCTTTTACATCTAAGCGATGTAACATTAATTATCAAGATGATGACAGCAGCAGAGAATTTGAACTATTTCCTCTGGGATAAATAAAGTTCTCTGATTCTGATTCAGATTCAGAGAAAAGCACTGGATTTGACATGCCCAAGTGTTCATGTCAGGCTTGGTAAGGTCTAAATACCAGTTGTATGTGTTAGTTAGCTTTGGGTCCAGTTCCCATTTTCCATTTGATTTTCTCATACCTGTCTGTCTCTTTTTAAATATGTTTAAGGCACAATAAAGGCTAGCATTTTATCTGTAAAGATTCTGAAAAGTTGTTATCATAGACATTGATTGATGCATCTTAATGTTGCTATGGAACATAAAACATAAAAATTTTCCTTGCTGATAATTAGACTGTTTGTTTGTTCAAATGATCAGCTACATGGGTCAGGAACATTTTAAAAAAGACACCTGTAGAGGGGAAAGAATAAGAAGAATAAGCAGTAAAAGTGAAAGTGACAATTTGGTCATACGTGAACACACAGGGGGCAGTTGGATGGCCTAGTGGTTAAGGCATCCGCCCTGCGACCAGAAAGTCCGGGTTCGATCCCCAAGGCTGCTA
>JBBPDH010000001.1:26919146-26932833 GCA_037974565.1 Clupeocharax schoutedeni
TAGTAGGCTTTCGAGCCTATACAGCTTGGAGTAAGACAACATGCATACAGAGGATGATGTGGACAAAATACCCATTTTCCTAATAATTCTGCACTCCTTGTATACACACACACACATACAAACACACACACACACACACACACACACATAGTATATACACTACTCACAAACATACATGCAATAAATTACACTTAATACTGCAACATAATTTCACATCCTCTGCCATAGCCCCAACATGCACTAACCCGACACCAGAGCTGAGATAGATACTCTGTCAGTGGGAGCTGGTGGGAAGCTGGGAGGCATGAGAACTCTAACCCTAAGAGACCGCTGCTAACCACACATGGGAGGGACGGGTGAGAAATTTCTCGCTTTTTGATTATGTGTAGGAAAGCAGCTTAAAGCTGCTTTTGCTAAGTGAAAATCATTCATGTTTTTTTTTTTTTTTTTGCTGTGAAGAATCTAACTTTACACATAGTTATCCCCCTGCAAGGCCCTGGCCAAAGTATGCTTTAAAATAAAATTTGTGTTTCGTGTTTAGTACTGTTTACTTGATCATAAAAGATTAATCATGATTCTGTGAGGTCCTTCTGATAATTGTGCTGCATTCCTTGATATTGCTCCAACTGCTGGGTTACATGACTAACAGCAAGAAAAATTTTATATAAGTAGCTTCTTGCTGTATCCAAGTAGATTGTAATTATTCAACTCACTTTTTTACTCTGCAGTAATGGTGTTTTTGAATGAGATACAGTTTTTGCTCTTGCATTTAACATTCTGCCTTTAAATTGTGGTGGGGTCCCTCAAAACAGCCTGTGACCTATAGCTGAGAGAACCATTATTGGAGGGAGCAGCAGATTTCTTTAAAGTTGCACTGTGCCTCATTTCTGGAGCACAGTTGATTTTACAATCAGTTCACCCCTGAGTTTGACCCGTTTTGAAACTGGTCCAAGTGAAGTCTTTCTCTTTTTCTCATCTGTTTCAGAGGCATGGTCTCTGAAGGTCCCGCACGTCCTCTTGGGACAAATAACCCACTTCTCTAAAAATAACCATTAGACCAAAGCAGTGGGCCACAGGAGCACAATGTGGCCCTATTTTGGCATGCTTCTCTAAGCCTCACTTCTGTTAAATGCATTGGACTGTCTATTAAAAAGGCATGTTGGGTATTAAGGCTGGAGGGTTTTATATTTGAATATCTTGTTTCACTGTTTAACCATAGCTATAGCTCACAAGCCTTCAGCAGCAGAGCTCAGTTCTCCCTCTGTGGGCCAGGTGTATATAGGAGCATTATAGCAGATTCATGTTGCCTCTTTCTAACCCTGCAGTTCAGGCTATTTTGATTGATCCAGCAGATGGCTTCATTATTACATTATCCTCCTAAATATCAGTTTGTGAAAAATTACGCAAGGTCACATTTCAATCTCTTTTCCAAAATGCTTATTGTGAGGAATATTGCGACATATCTTGTGCTCTCTAGTAATAGTAATAATGAAAAGGCCTATAATACTAAACCTAGCTGCATGTTAGCCTAATACTGGTCATTGCTTTTTAAAGAGCCTTGAGGCTCTTTAAAAGGCTCTTTCCCCCGATGAAGATGGATAAGATCTCTCTATCTGCTGTCTCTGACCCTGAGCCACGGCCTGTATGACCCTCTCCCCTCTCCTCTTCTTGACCTCACTTTACGGGGGCATGGCCTGGGCTGCCTGGCTCTCTAACATGGAGTCCTGCTTTTTCCTGCATGGCCAATGCAGGAACATAAAAATTTGTGATGCATCAGCCTAAAAGTTGTTATTCAGCTGCACTGCCTCTCTGTGCTGTTCATGGAATAATCTTTTTTGTTTCTAAGCAACCACAGTGTACTTGGACCGCAGCTTATAAATAAATAACAATAAAAATAATATTGTATTAATATGTTTTAGTTTATCAGTTTCCAAAAGCAAAGTCCCTGAGAAATATTACTCCAGTAGGAATGATACAAAGTGGCTTTTCAAAGCTTATTACTTTAATAATCTATAATAAAATATTCAATAAAGTATCAGAATTATGTCATGGTGGAATTTGATATTTTATTACGCATATAATCATGTCCTAAAGAATGTAATCGAATCAAATTACTTTGAGGTTAGAGATTTAAACCCCTGATCCCCTTCCACCAGCTCCAGATGAAAGGAATACTGAGAGACTGTGTCCCATACACCACCCCACCCCTCCACAGACCTGCCTGGATGGGACAGAGCTTGGTTTAGATGGGAGAGGGTGGATGAAAGCTTGCTTTGGCCAAATGCAAATCCCCCCCTTCCCCCTGCTGCGAGGCTTTTCCACTCAAACAGCTACCCCCCACCAACCCCTCTATCAGTGGAAGCTCAGCAGGAGTGTAGGGACTTTCCACGAGATTCTGGATCTGAGCCCAACCCCGAGCCCCTCTTGCCCGGCCCCAGCTCAGACATCTTTTCTACAGGACACCGGGTAGGGCAATGTGGCCCCCCATCTCCAAAGGTCACAACCCCTGACTTTCAATTAGCTGTCCTAGTATTGGTCCACCTTTGGTTTCAGAGGTTGTATGCTGGTTAAAAAGCAGAGGGGGTGTCTGCTTTGCAACACAATGCCTCAATCAGCAGCCCATACAGTTTTGCCCAACAGCGGTGTAAACAAGCAAGGAGAAAAGGATTAGTTAAGAGAGCCATTGATGTCTTTGATTGACTTAATCTGTCTTCTGGGGATAGGAAGTTTGATGGATTTCCAATACTCCAGGGATGACCTCTCCTCTGCCCTGCTCTCTTTCACCAGTCATTTTTCCCTACAGACCTCCCTAAAAGAGAAAGAGTAATACTTTTGTCTTTAGCATGGTTTAGCTACAGGTATCTCTCTCTCTCTCTCTCTCTCTCTCTCTCTCTCTCTCTCTCTCTCTCTCTCTCTCTCTCTCTCTCTCTCTCTCTCTCATAATGTTGCAACATAACTATCAGTGTCAGTGACCTGTTTTCCATGCACTTTATTTTGATTCACGTTTTCAAATAAGCAGCCCTGGTCAGCCCATTAAACAAGAACAACTTTTATTAATATTGCTACCAATATAAAATTCTAGTGTTTCATGTGTTTATTTGTCTACACAGTGTGAACTAGTAAAAAAATG
The DNA here is from genome assembly GCA_037974565.1 of Clupeocharax schoutedeni. Classification (NCBI taxonomy): domain Eukaryota; kingdom Metazoa; phylum Chordata; class Actinopteri; order Characiformes; family Alestidae; genus Clupeocharax; species Clupeocharax schoutedeni. The sequence continues at coordinate 26,922,277 of JBBPDH010000001.1, forward strand.
GAATAATGTATATGGATTATGTATTTATTTATTTGTTATTGACAATGCATAGCTGGTCTTGAAGATGGATAGTTGTGTGTGCATTGAGGGAGTGTTTGTAAATCATGAATTAAAGATTAACTGACTTGGAACCTTTTCACACTTTTACACTTACATTTGACATTTTTGACTGTTGCTTTGAAAATTTAGGGAACCAAAAATCCTCAAAATGCCTTTGAAGCTGCTCACTTTCATTGAGCTGGCTAGGAGAAGTGGTCATTTCCTGTAAAGTACTTTGTCCTCCAATTCTGAAGCTGGTTATTTCATATGACTCTTCTGAATCTCTGCAGCCAGCACTGCCTCACTTTCAGAGCCTGTCATCTGCTTTTAGTGTGCTCTCTAAATTCTCTGCACAGGAAGTTGCTCAAGTTGTGAGGATTTGTGCCATTGACAGAAGAACAGAAGAGTCAGTATGGAGGATTTTTTTTTTAGTGTTTTGTTCCTCTGGTTGATGTCATGGTCCAGCAGGGGTTTGCTCAGGCGAACACTTCCACCATAAGCAAGCATGACTGAGGGCTGTCTCCTCTCCGGCCACCATTTTACAGTTGAACAGAGAGTGCCTTTTGTTCACAGAGCCTATTGTGTTCCATGCTTGAACGAAGTTAGAAAGCCCCAAGAAGAATTTCTCTCACTCACACTCTCATTTCGGATTCTGATTCTGCACCCTGCTGTCCAGCTGTCTAAGCTGAGCTGAGTTGCGTTAGCTTGTTCATGTTTCTGACGTTGGCTTGCGGCAGGGAGAGTGTGAAGGTGAACGTGTCTTTCTGTTGCACACCTAGCAATGCCTTGAGGGGAGGTGAAAGGTGAATGTGTGTGTGGTTTCCGTGTGTGTATGTCTGTATGCCCCCACACATTTTATTGTTTCGCTGCTCAGCTCTGTGTGTGTTTCATCTCTTCTCCCTGTGCCAGAGAAACTATAGTGAGCGTTTAAAAATTCTGCTCCTCTGAGATGTCTACCCAGGAGGACTTTGACCAAGAGAAAACCAACAAATACTTATTTGGTGGCAGTTGGAAAAAAAAGACAAATTTGTTTTAAAGTCCAAATATATGGCAACATTACCTGATTAGCCATCTTAATTCCTAGCTGTGGATACTTAGGAGCTTCCAAAATAAACCGCTTGAGTTCAGATAAACCAACATTACTGACCCGTGTCATTAACAAACATAAAAAAAACAAACAAACAAACTGTTGATCTCTCACAACACCATGTCAGATGTCAAGACTTTTGCTTTGGTCCCACTGATAGCATGTCTTAACTGCATTGTCTGCTTTCTTTTATTTAAGTGAATATTATTTAACCCAAGTGATTTATTTATGTATACTATTTTGTTTATTATGATGTATACATATGGTTTGGAACGCTGACAGCTGTGGAAAATAATTGCAGTCAGATCAGAAAGTTGTGAACAGCAGAATACAATAACTGACAGATCTTTTCCCATTACTACAAATATTGCTGATCAGTCAAGACATGTTTGTTAAATATGCTTCTGAAGCCGATGAGGCTTAAATCATATCAGGTTAAATTTTGTTTGTACATTTTAAATCAATGAGTGTGTTTCAGATACAACATTAAAAAGTCTAGTTGACACTACTTAACTCCTTAACTCAGTATGAGACATTTATGTTACATTTTTGGCGTATATTCCATGAGGAGCCTTTTTGTGGGTATAAAGTTCCATTAGTTCCATTATCTACCTCATCTTCATGCCTGTTGTTTACAGTTGGTGTTGGAGAAAATCATGTAAATGAGATTTTTCAGCATACTGTTCCTTTAAAGCATTCCTTTAAAGTACATGTGTAAGATAAAAGGTCTGGTCTGTTCAATGTTTTAACTGCGTCAGCAGGTTAATGTGTTTATCCTTTGTTTATCTTTTCTCAGAAATGTTCAGCCAGAGAAGGAGCTCGAATGACACAGATGCATTCTTCGAGGACATGAGAAGAGGTATTTTCTAAATAGTCTGGTATGTCTTGATTGTTTTCACATGTTTTTTCCACCCAGAAGTCATTGCGGCAGTGACTTCATCCTCATTTCATTGTTTGAAGGTACCACAGTGCCTATCGTCCTTTAACTGCTCTCACAACTCTGATCTCTGCTAAAATGGCTCATCAAGCGCCACACAGAGAATAACCTCCAGAAAACCAAAAAGCCTCAGGCCCCAGTTTCTACTCCCCCCCCCCCCCTCCAAGCAGCCAGGGAAGAGACAGGGGAGAGGAAAAAAAGACAGGAGAGTGAGAGAGTAGATGGAGGAAGAGTGAGAGAGGGGGTGGACTCATCTGTCAGCCTGAAAGCTTGGAACAGGGTGGAGAACGTTCTTAAGTGTTTGCAGGTGTCTTTGCAGAGGAGACTATAGAAAGCTTCGTTGTGAATGTGTCTGTCTGTCAGTGTCTTTACACATGCAGATATTAAACACAGTTGCAGGCTTGGGTCGGCTCTTCCACAAACTTTTCCACTTCATAACATGTCCAGATGTTGTTGGGATTTGTCATCCTTTTTAATCTGATTTATTCTTTGAGCTGGCCATTGAAGCGTTTGACAACTGCTGCACCTGGCCTCTCTCGCTAGTTCATCAAGCTTGTCCAGTAGTTAGCCTCTTTGACCTCGTTACTTTCGTCCAAAGTATAACATTTTGAAAGGTGAGGTTTGCCTTCACCACCTGGTCCTCTGATCTCAAAGATCAGTATCAACGTGGATCCAGGCCTATGTTTATGGATCAAGTTAATCTTTTTTGTGGATAGCCCAGTCCCAATACATTGTTAAACCATTGTTACCCCATCGCATTCCTTTTAAGGCAAGTACAGGAAGAAATTACATTATGGTCCTGCCATTTTTTAAAAATAAATGAATAGTGTCTTGTAATCTGGTTTTTAAAAAGTCTAAACATAATAGAAATATGTTCAATTCCGTGAGTGTAGTCATGTCCTCTTGTTTTTCCCAGAAGTTAGCACCTTATAGAATTTAGCCCCTTCCTCACTCATCACAGTCATGTCATGTATGACTGAAAACGCTGTGAGAACACCTGCATGCCTTACATATTCATTCCTTGCTATAATTTGAAGGATATTATGCTCATAGCTGGATTTGTGCCAGATTTTGGATTAAAAATAACTTTTTATAACAGTCCATAGCATGAAAAACCTTTTTGTCATCCAAAGGCTAGATGTTTGATTAAATATTTGGACATTTGTGCATGATTTAGTAGATACTAATGTATTGTTTGCTTAACTAAATGGGTATTGCTATGCATTACCAACACTTGAAGTTGCCTTAACACACACTTGTAATATCCGAAGTTCCAGTGCTTTGACTGTGGTAAACCAAGCTGCCTGTCATTAAAGCACAGTTTAGCTCACCACATGTAGAGCTTTTATGGGCTTGTCAGTTACAGTGTGTTCAAAGCTGAGAAGAATGAGTGCTTCATGGATGTTATAGCGTTCTGAAATTTGAAAATAGTGCATTGAGGACACTTTAAAATAGATACTACCATAAAGTGTCTAATTTCAAAAACATATATAAAGCAAAAGGGATCAGTTCAAAGCATGGAGCACTTTGCACATAACATTTTTCTTTAATACATTTCTTGTGTAACTGCACTGTGGGGCTTCATTATTGCTAAAGATACATCAGATATGGGGACTCTGTGCTGGCAAAAACTTAATGTCTAAGGACTCGGATCAGAATTTGGCACAACAACATTTTATAAAGAGATTTTGCATCTCTTTGATGATGTCTTTGGTCTTGTTTGAAGATACCTGGAGGATAAATGTTAACTTAGATGAGTCCTCAAGACTAGCATAAGTAAGTGAAAGGGGCTGTAAAAAATAGTGCCCCTTTTCATGTCATGACATGGTATATGAGTAGGAGAGGAATGGCATGGCCTCTGAAATAAATCCACTCAGGCAAACCTGCTGTGGGTGCTTCTTAAACATGTTATGCATATTCGTGCCATCGTTGAAGATTTTCTCAACATCTGAGTCCATGAGAAGCACATACCCTTTGAGAGTCACACTGTGCCTGCGTCCTGTTTGATGCTGAGAGCATACATGGTAGAACTTGAGTGCTTGGGAAATAATATGTTGATTAAAGGTATACCGTGTCACATCTTTGATCTTGGCATTACCCAGCTTTCAAATGACATACCGCCACATATTGCTCTAAATTTGCACTGCCACTTCAAAGCCTGTCCTTGAGTTTCATAGTGACTGAAAGGGCATGGGAACAACTTTAACACTGTGCTTGCCAAGTATTTCTTGTTGAGAAGCGTTTCCTCATTTCCAGACAAGAGCTTATCTTGATAAGTGGGACAGGAAGCTCGTATCCCAGCTCGCTCTCATTTTGCCGTCTTCATTGGGTGGAGCTCCTCTCTTATCTCTCATTAATACTTGAACAGCAGGGGTGGACATGCCTGTTTGGTGGCAAATAGTGTCTAGAACTGATAACTTGACGTGTGCAAGACCAAAATTGCAGAGGCATCAATAAAGAATGGAGCTTTTAGTGTGTATCACTTTTGGGAGGAGTTGTTTCAAAGGGCATTTAAATGGAGAGACTGTACTCTCTCTGTGCCATCTTTTCATATTGAGAAGGCAAACAAATTATTTGAGCTATTCAAAGTTTCATGCATGTTTGGTTCACAGACATAGGTCAGGTTGAGAGACTGATTTAGGTCTAGTCTGTAATGTTTGGTGCTTGGCACTTGAATGATCTAACCTGACAGGACACACCTCACTAATGCAAATGAAATAGCTTTAAATTAAAGGGTCTGTATCCTAATTATCATGTGTTGTTTTTTTTTTCATGTTTGACATTTTTGTGGTATTATGTTTTGCCACAAATGGATATAATCAATTTTCTTCATTAATCCTATTGACTGAATCAGATTGTGACTGTCCCTTTTAAACTGATGTATATAAGTCTACTCCATTCTGATTGACAGTCGTGTCTCATTCACAAATAAGTCCACACTGAGACACTTCTAAAAAGATGGACAGATGTAAAGATATGGGTTTTTATATATAAATTGATATATAAATAAGCACAAGGAGTGTAAAGGTGAGGAAATTTGGTATTTCCATTATATGTCCTCCTATGAAAATATGCTGATGGTTTCGCCCTATGAAAATGAAATGTATTGTTATAACTCATATAACACATTGCAATATATTGTTACATATCAGTATAATTCAGAATATAAATAGAACATGTTGTGATATATTTTTTATTTGTGAGGGGCTCTCCTCATTTCAAGTAAAAACTTTGAGAGAGTCAATCGTAGGACTATTAAATCTCTGGTGTCCTCCTCTCCCAGCAGCAGTGTCTTCATGCTTGCTCTATTCTGGTTGTTTTGGCCATGCAGTTCAGATCCATAGATCCATTCACACAGCTGTGAATATTTGTTAAGGCCCACATAGAAAGTGAAATCATTGCCTTTGCGCTCACACTTCAAAAGCTTGGCAGGCCACTAGCAGCCGTGGCGGTCTCAAGAGGAGCAGCAGAAAGGGCAGAGCAAGCATGAGGCAAACAACTGCCTGAGAAGGAAACCCCTCTTTGAAGCGGCAATACTGGGAAATATTTTCAAGAAGTTTCTCTCATGTTCACTCTCTCTCTCTGTCTCTCACTCTCTCTGTATCTCTCTCTCTCTCTGTGTATCTTTCTCTCTGTCTCTCACTCACTGCCTCTCGGTCCCTCTCTCTTACTATCTCTCTCTCACTCTCATTCTCCTTATATCAGAATTTCATTTCTTTTTTTAGGTTTGTTTTTATATTTTTAGGAAAAATACACTTAAAAAATAAATACATCAAAAGATTGATTTGCTGTGATGCAACAAAAGAGAGCCTAATCTAGTCACTCAAACTCTTTCACAGCGGTAATTCGTCAGATAAACAAAAACATGCTTAAATGCTAACAGAAGTTTTTCAGAAACTTTTGAACCGTTTGTGTTTGTCCATTTGTCATTAAACATTCACACATTGTAAAGGACAGCTGAAAGTTTCCTTTTCATTATATTTTGCAAAAATTATGGTCACAGATGATGATCCAAAACCATTTCTATTTTATAGCTGAATAGCATGCAATAAGGATAAGTTATTTTAATTAATAATTAGTGCTGGGCTGTTAACGGCGTTAACACGTGAGATTCTTATCGCATGGGGAAAAAAAAAATCGCAGTTAACAACGCCCCCCACAGCACCCCCCACCCCCTCATTCGAGCTAATTTTAAACCTGTCTCTGGGAGAGGGGGGGGTTTGATTATCGGCGTTAACGCGCGTTAAAAAAAATTAATTATGGAATAATTCAATGTGGAGAAGAACAATATGGAATCAACCACAAAAACCGCAGTAATTTATCGCTCCTCCTCAAGCCCAAGTTCATTAATGAAAAACTATTTTCTCCATCGGTCTGGTTCCAGCTTTCTCGAATAGTAGTTCACAGATCCTTTACAGGATGGAGCCCTATAATTTTTTAACCCTTTCAATGGGATTGGGTCTGTCTGCATGTATATGCCTTTCCTGAAAAAAGACTCTGTGGCTTTGTCATTCTTGCTTCATCATCACCAGTTTATTTTCTATTGTTGGAATGGGAAGTGTCCAGAATATGAATGTACACATGTGCGTTGACGGTGGAGGTAGTGAATGCCGTCTCCCTGAGTCCATTACTGACATGCAGCACCAGATTAAAAATAAGTGGGGAAATGTGCTCGTTTTCTTTAGGCACACAAACAGCACCACAAAAAATAGTTCTAGCATCATTCTATAGTCTTTGGATAAAATATACCATTCATTAAAATAATGCCATTTAATTTGGTTGAGGTAGGTTTCACCAAATCAGAATGCTCCGCTATAAAAAATTTTTTTGCATCTAATCCCAGCACAAGCAATATGACTAATAGTACTGTGAGTGTGTTTTGAGTCAATATGCTCTTGTTGCGTTGAAAAACACTGATTTCTTTGAAGATCTTTCCTTGGAACTGTTCTTCTGTGGCATCACTCCAAAGAAAATATTTGGCACCTTTTATTTTTAAGAGTGTATTTGTAACAGGTTTTATTTCATGCTTTTTAGAGCTCGTCATCACCTACAATATCAGGTCTATTTGGGTCTATGTGGCTGAGGGCTGTTTACTAGACCTTTCAGGCTTCAAAGAAGTTGTTTCCACTGGTTCAACTCCCACTCTCTCCATCATACTCACAACCACATACATGCTCTTTCTCTGAGTTTCCCTTCTCTCTTTCGTCCTCCACCCTGAGGTGCAGTAGACGGACTGCAGTGTTTGTAGGCTGCAGGGTTTCCACATGCGAGACTGAGCTGATCTTTGTCCATCTGCTCTGAAAAAACATGTTGTGCTGTAAAACCATGCGGAGAGTTGGGCCAAAGCGGTCCTGCTGTCTGAAGCCGACTGTCTCAACGACTCACATGCTCACCCTGTTCATGGTAGTCTGAACTTCAGGGTTCACTAGATAATTAATAATAATAATGGAGTAAGAATAAAGCTTACTGTTTACCATTAATTGGCTGTTTAAAAACAAAACAAAAAATTAAATGATATGCATGAGCGTGAGGAACCTTTTAAAGAACCTCCAGATAACATAAAGGTTCATAGAATAACTCATAGACTGGTAAAGGAGCTCTACATGTTTTTTTCATCCTTTTGGAAATTGTTCATTGGGTAACTATAAAACGGTTCTTCTAAGGCACCACTCAATGTATCTTATGGCACTTTTTTTAGTATATGAGAGTGAGGCTGATAGTTTTGGACCTGTAGAGTCTTAAAGGGTTTAACGTTTCTGAAGTGATGTTCCCATGTTGTCTGCGTAATCCATTAAAGGAACATCACTGTTGCATGTTGTTCTTATTATACATTCCTCTTATAAATTCTTTCCGTCTTTGTTTTGGTATTATTCTGTTTAATAATTCAGGGATAATTTAATAATTCATTAATAATCTTTAGTATTCCATCAGTCTGCTTTGAACAGCACCCAGTTCTGCCGTACATGTTCCTCACATCCACACTAGTACAGTGTGATACATTGTAAATGTACTTGAGTCAGACTTATTTATTTCCATATTTCCATTTTTTCCATTTCCATTTTATGTGTGTACACATTTAAATTCAGCAAATACATTTTCAGAGCCAAGTCTAATACAGCTTTTTAGGCTTCAGTGTTTCTCCTGAACATTCAGTTCTAATACAAAGATGTGTTTGTTCAGTGTTAACAAAAAAAAATCCTCAGAGCTTCATAAACACATTTGCCCATTGAAGAGAATGTCTCTGTGTCCTCCTGTCTCAGCAGCAAGGAATCTTTTTCAACTTCTTAAAAGCTGTAATGCTGTTCTAAAGCTATATGGTGTGTGTTTTTGGGCTGTGATTACATTGTAGCAGTTTCAACAGCTTTCAGCTGCACCACAGCCTGTGCTGCCAGAACTGATCAGTGTGAGTGTGTAGCAGGGCAGGCAGGAGGTGGCGTCTCTCTGGGCTCTCCTCTTCTACCTCTGTACGCCCCATTGATCAGGCTAAGTGTCTGCATGGCCGCCAGCGCCTGCCTCCTTCCACCACCGAACACTGACTGATGCCTGTTTGTTTTGCCACTTGAAAGAGTCGTTGGAAGGCTTATGTAACGGTGGTGTAAAGGTGTTGGGTACTATAAACAAGTGCCATAAAAAGTTACAGTGCAATGGTCATTACTGCAATACTAATAACATGAACACAATTATAATCACAGGATAATGTATGTGCTGAAATTATAAAAAAAAACAGATTTAATATAAAATCATATTTCATTGTACTGGACTGATCAAATGAAAGTGATACAAAAAAGTAAATGATTTTATTGAATTTTACTTCGTGGCATTATTATGTCTATGGCATTTAGCAGATGCTTTTATCCAAAGCAACTTCCATTCCCTGGCTACAATCTCCCTGGAGCTTGCGCAGAAACTCAGTGGTGGTATGCTGACGGGAGTATTCGAACCTTGACCTCTTGCTCAAGTTTCCTACCCACTAGGCCACCACCAAAATGTAAAATATTAAACGTAAAGACAGATTATTTCACCCATGTACACGGCAGCTTGTTGCACAATTTTTATTAAAAACTTTATAAGACCAATAACATTTTCTAATTTGTCATCAAATATGTTTGTGTTTCAAATGTGTGTGTTATAATCCAAGGTTTGGCACCTCTTCACAATGCAAACAATTGAAATTTAATTAGCTCAGAAAACATATATTGTAGTAATGCTCGTACTGTCATCTGATGACTGAACCTCCTGTCTGTTTCTCCCACAGGAGCCGAGGTTTCTCCACAGGCAGGAGGAGGCGTGGGGGCGATGTCTGTCAGGCTGCCGTCAGTGCAGAAGGATGATTCTTTGCCCAGTATCAGTGCAACAGAAGGAGATTCAGACTCAGCCAGTGAGGTGTTCTAGTGCTAGCCCCCAGCCACTGTCAGTGAGTAGCTTCAGGGCTGAAAGGATTGCTGTGCTGTGGGACCAGGCTGAATTATTCATTACATCTCTGTGCCTTTGTGAATGGCCCAAAAGATACGACTGCTGATTAGAGTTAGTAGGGTCTCTTGCTCAACGGTTCTGCCTTGTCACCTCCAAGCGGACAGAATGACATCACACTTGACAGCATCTGGCATCTAGCTGAACGCATGACCTCACACCACTGCTGCTTTTAATTCGATGTTGGAAAAGACGAGTGTGCTGAAGACCCATTTAAGCCATAAATGAATGGATAAGTTCTGATTGTAACTTTTTTAATACTAATAAATACTTTATTATAAACATTAGATTTTTTGGTTTCCTTGAAACTTTCAGCATTTTGAGCTATTTCCCTCTAATATTTGAATTAAGGTTGATATTATTGGGTATAATAATTATTATGTCAGCCAAATGTTTTCAGACCCCTTGCTTCTTAGACACGTAGCTGCATGATGCTGTACTTTGTCATGGTAATGGCAGTGCAGGACATTACCTTATAAGAGTTTCACCTCATTAGTGCCAGACCACTGTTCCTCTAGAGAAAAAGAAGATTCTATCAGATGCTGCTTTGTAGTGTAGTGCAGTTTGCAATGATGATGCCTGTCTAATGAGCATCCTGTTTACTTTCCAGCAACCCAGCCAAGATAAAGAAACCTTAAAGGCTGTGCTTCCCGACCACACTGAACAGTGTACAAACCCAGAATCAGCTCAAAAAGCATAACAACCCTCATAATGTTTCCAGTGATTTATGTTAGTGTGTTAGCAGAACATATTTATTTAGAAAAATATTTTCTTTTCTTGTTGGCAACATAAGAGTTCCATATTCATTACATGGAATGGGGGGGGATCAGGTTCCCGGATATTGATCTGTCATTTCTCTAGGACCAAAAACCATGTTTAGCAAAAAGGAAGAAATGAAGGGAGGGAGAAATGCTTTCCACACTGTGTTTTACGGTTATTTATTTTGTTTTTTCAGTTCAGTGGTCAGCATTTGCATGTTTTGGACCAAAAACTATGCTCAGAAAGGAAGAAATAAAGGGAAGGA
>JBBPDH010000001.1:26954406-26965598 GCA_037974565.1 Clupeocharax schoutedeni
TGTGTGTGTGTGTGTGTGTGTGTGTGTGTGTGTGTGTGTGTGTGTGTGTGCATGTGTGTGTGTGTGTGTGTGTGTGTAAATGAGTGTGACCATTAGGTCCATACTAATGTTTCATTCAGTGATGTTTGTGAAGGGTCACCAGCTGTTTTGCAAACATCTGTTCCTCATTGAAGTGGCCATGGATCCCATTTCCTAAATCCCTGTCATGTTTAGAGAGAGAGATTAGCTTTGTGCCCGCCTCATATTGCTCTCCTCCTCTGTGCAGTGACTCTCCACCGCATGCTTTAGCTGCAAATCAAACAGTGCTGACAGAACCATTTGCTAGGTTTGATGGACAGAGGCTTTAGAGGTGCGGTTGCTTTTAATTAGCCGCCAAGCTGCAAGGCCCTATGCCGAAATGAGCCCATCCATCAGTGATGCAAAAGCAACTAAATTATTCTAATTTACATGCAGACACAAAGCCAGAGGCTGTTTCCAGCACAAATTTGTATGCGCCTTTGTGAATGCTTCCCCTTCTTCAAATCGACGACTCTCTTTTTCAGCGTGAAATTATAATTATTTTAAATACAAATTGCCCGATTTGTGAAGAAATGGGAATAAAATTAAATTAAAGTAGGATTTATTCACATTTATTTGGTGCATAGATGCTTCTCTTTTCTGAGCCCCGTATTAAAGTGAGAAGCATATTTCTCCTTAGATCAGAAAGCACGCAAATAAGCCATTTAATAAGCCAAAATAAACATCAGCTTCACCGTCTATTCTATTTATATATTATAAAATATGAGTACAAAAATAAAAGGCAGGCATATGCTAGTCAAGTCAGTTGACCTTGACTTTGGATCCAGATGGATGAAACAGATCTAAGAGACTTTGAAATAGGGGTCAGTATTGGGGCCGGAAACTTCAGTCACAAAGACCTTCTCAGCTGGCTAGTGTTTCAGTAACTGAAGTAACAGTGACTGAAAAAGACATCTGCGTTTAAATCTGTAGAAAGACATCAGTAAATACGGCAGGCAGTTGTGGCTGAAAGCACTTGTTAAATGAGTGAGATGGTCTTGTCATAGGTTGATATGGAAGGAAAATCAGAAGAGCAGCTGTTCCTCAGGTGATGATAATATGAATTCAGGATGTGATTAGATTATATCAGCCACTACACAGAGAGCATATTATAGAAGGACTGCTTTGTAGAAATGCTTCTTGATAATGATGCACATTTGAGAGTGATGTAAAAATAACAGGTACTGATCTACTGAAGTGTGGAGAGGCCCCTACAATGAGGACCCCTACAATGAGGAGCTCTGGTTCTGTTTTTCAGTTTTATGCATTTTGGACACTACATAGTTAATCATCTTATCGTGTGATGAAACTTTTCTGTTTGGATGGGAGTTGTCTCTTTCTAGATCCACAGGACATTAGGGGTCACTAAATTATTTTTTGTGAATGAAAACAATGTAGATGAAATGCTATGACACTCACAGCCCTCTCCAGTGCTGTTCTGATTGCATGTAGGGGCCAAACCCTAAGGCACTTTAATGTGTCAACTGTGTTTACATATTATAAATGTAAATATTTACATATTGTCTTAAGACAGGGTTTAGTGTGTAAAGCGCATGACTAAAAATGGCTGTTAGCCTACTGTGTTTTATAATAAAAATAGGATAGAGTTTGTGGACTGTTTCTGTGTTTCACACATTTGAAGTCTACCACCACATTCAATACAAGAGACTTTCACTTATTTACTGACCTGTAAATAACAAATGTTGAATTCTGCTGAATAATACATAATGCACTTTATTGATTACACAGATGGGAGCAGCTTGCTTGCGGCCTGCTTTAAGTTGTCAGTTGCTCTATCTAATTTGTTGTTTGAGATATATGGCTCCAGTCTCTCACTCCTCCATGTGGTGGTGGTATCAGGGGCAGCTGTGTGCCAAATGTGCCAGTGCAGGCCTGGAGGATACATGCAGGGTTTTTTTTTCCTTCAAATCCAACCTTCAGACTACATGATAAACATGCTTTTATACTTTTCACATATCTACAAATACACAGTGGTCAAGCAGTCAGAAATGTTTTGTAATTATTTTTCCTTATGTAGATGAATATTATGTGGGTTTCATTGTTTTTTGTTCCAGAACAATTTTGTATGAAAATAATGAGAATGAACTACGGCTCTAAACGTCAATGATATATACAGACTCTGCAGAAGCCTTGCAGCGCATCTGAGAAAATTATATACTTAGCCATTCATCAGCCATTTATCATGGAGGAAGCCCCAGTGTTTACAGTTACCATCTAATACCTGCTTCTGCTAATTAAATCAGGTGAGCTAATGGAATTAAAGTGCTTTGCTGGATAGCTAGAATGTACCAAAGCTAAATATCTTGCAATATTTTGCTGTATTTATATTCTAGTAATTTAATGTCTTAAAGTGCATATTACCTAATATCCTTTAGTGCTTTCACATGATAAAAAGCACACTTACCTCCAAGATAAATAGTTTTAAGCCATTTCCTTGACTGTGACTTTTGGACACATGGATATATGCTTGTTTCTCTATACGTCTGGCAGTGCATTCCCTTGACTGAAATGCCCGCTGTAGGAACAGTAGAGGGCAGTCATTCTCCCTCATGTCTTAATTTACCTTCAACCTTATTTGTATGCATTTCTGTAAAACATGGGTGTATTTTGTAAACTGGTTATGTCCATATATATTACAATCACTTTTCCAGTACACATCTACCCACACCTCATAAACTGATCGGAACAGTGCAGTGTTCAGTAACAGATTGATCAGGGTGTCTTTATACAAAGTGCTGGATGCGGGTGTTGTCCTACACCTCATTATTATTATCTTTGTTTAAATTCCTATAATCTGAGAGGTTATGCTGGTCATCACTGAAGAGTAACTTTTCTTCTCGGCTCTCCCTGAAAGCCCAGAGAAAAAGGGGTGGAGGTGGGTGGGGCTTAATCCGGCAGGCTCTAGGACAGGGGACGTCTCGGAATGAGCTCTGCTTTAACGCTTCAGCACTGCAACTTCAGATTAGAGCAGGAGCCGGAGCACCAAACTAGCAGATCCTCAGAAAGCAGCAGATCGTCACCCAGCAGCATTGCATCCCCCCTGCTCCTGCACACTGGATACCTCTTCTTCTCCTTCTTATCCTTGGCGACACAGTTTCATTTAAACTTTCCAGCAGCGACCGTCACAACTTTATTGAAGTTTTCGCGTTTTAGGAGTCGCTTTTCTTCCTCCGTGGATTTTTTGGAGCGACCCTGATTGCGCGTGCCGGACTCTCCCCCGGTGAGATGGGCTGGACCGTGTGAGAGGTGGTGGCGCTGGTCTTACAGGGTTCTTGGGGAGCGGCAGTGTGAGATGAGATGAAGGCTCCTCTAGTGGAGATGCTCGCGGCGCTCCGGGAGCCCAGAGACCGCGCGGAGGGCCGAGAGGAGTGGGAGCGCGCGCGTACACGGGAGCGCCTGGAAGCTGCGCTCGCGGGGCTCGGGGAGCTCGAGTACCTGAGACACAGACAAGAGGGACTCGTGCGCGGAGCCCTCATACAACTCGAGGAGAGAGAAGGAGAGAGCGCGAGCGGCGAGGAGGACAGCTACCTCAACAAGGAAGAGAAACTTCTGGAGGAGAACATCCTACTGCTGAGGAAGCAGCTGGTGCGTAAGAGTGTACACAGTAGAGTGTGTTGTTTTGTAGTATTGTGAATGTTCCTCTCTCTCTCTCTCTCTCTCTCACACACACACACACACACTCATGCGTCTCTAAAGTTTTTTCCAGATAATTTTGCTTTTCCCCTTTAGTCCTGGTTTGTTGAAAACCACTGAGCTTGTGTTCCTCCTAATCGCACGCACTCACTTACTCTGTTGCACTGTTGGTACACATTCATTCGTTTGAAACGGTCCCTCTCCAAATTAGGACAAATAATGTTCCTCTGTGGCTGGACTGAAATGTCTGTGCGTGAATAAAGACCGTTTATTTAGGTATAGGTGTGAACCTGCAGAGTGGATTTAAGACACACTGTTCATTAGAACATTCTTTAATCGGGATCCATAAAAAGAGGAAACTGGCTGCTGTAAAGCGCTCATTAAGACAGCAGGCGACTTTAGCCAGTCGTTAATGTTATTTAAATTCAGCTTCCTGAATGTGAAATGTACTTATTCGTTCTCCAGGGGGGGGCTGAGCCACCTGAAGCACTTTCGTGAAGACTTGCAATAGACCAAGAGACAGAACTTTTCCTAGACCAGCTCCCAGTCTGCTCTGAGCTTACAGCATGGCGAGATCACAAAGGCCAGCCTGCTCCGGCTCATTTAGATTCACTGGTCAAATAATAAAGCAGGATACTTTTGTATAAGTATTCCTTTTTTGTTATAATTTTATGTCTGTTCCACTGTGCAGACAGGGTTTTGATAGATTGGGTGTTGTGTGCATTTCTTGGTGTGAGAGGTCATAATTGTTAGTTTATGAGTGGCCGTGGGATCAGGTTCTTTGGACCCTTTGCTCACAGGGTGAACTAAAATTCACTAATGATACTCTGTGTTTTAAGGTGAATTCCAGTGTACACAGAAAAAAGGAAAACATGGATAGTTTTCAAAACCAACAAAACAATGAGATAAAATTTAAAAAGAATGTGAAGAACAAACATGTTGTTGGCACTTTTTGGCTCAGTCTATCAGCACTGCCTGGGGTTAATTTAGCACTGTTTTAAAATAACTGCTGGCCCACTCTGCAAATGGACTCTGTGTAAAAATGGTCTCCACAGCCCAACATGCTGAGAGCCATAGCCCATAAATCACAGAGAGCCTGCCTGTCAGGGCTACAGTTTTTATTGCCTGCCAGTCTGCAGCATAGGAAGCGCCATTCCACTGATTCATATAGTGCTGGAATCTCTGCTTCTGCTGTCAGCAAACAGCAGTTCAAATGTGCAGCAGATAATGCACTGTTGATTATGGCCCATTTGAAGTTATGCATGTCTGCTTTGAGGGGCCACTTTTTCCTCGGACTGCTTAATTTGGAATGCAGCACATGATCCGGGTGTTGTCAGATGCATCCCATTCCGCATAAGTGGCGTGTTTTAAGCCAAATGGGCCTCCCCCCCACACCAGTCGTGACTCTAATTTAGTCTATTACACTTGTCTGATCTGTACCTCCAGGCCACAAGCAGCCCAGACAACTGTGGGAAATAGACTTAAATTCCACCGGGGACTGATTACCTGAAAGAACTCAGACAAAATCCTCCTTAATCAATAGCCTGAATACCAGAGCACTAAAACAATAGCTGGTTATCCCCATGTATTGACTGTTTTAAGACTCCTCTATGTGGTGCTGTGTTGATTTTCCCCCACCAGAGCAGCAGGGATGTGGTCCTGACCTCACCTCATTGTTCTTCTTCTGTAGAACTGCCTGCGCAAGCGAGATGCTGGTTTGATCAGTCAGCTGCAGGAGCTGGACAGACAGATCAGTGACCTGCGACTGGACACAGAGAGTTCACATGAGCACGTGGAGACCGACAGCCGGCCCAGCTCAGGTTGGTTCTGCATTGGCAGCAGTCGCGAGTTTTGGTTTTCAGACAGGTTTTAAAAGGCTTTGGAAAATTTCAAGTACAGACGATTCAAGAATGTTCTAGAGTGATGCAGATTTCTTACAGAAGTCTTTTGTTTATGATGTGATAGTACAGGAACGGCAGAGTGTGTGACATTACTCAAAATATTTGGTCCTAATTAAATCAGTGCCTTGAATCTCATTTTTTTCACATTGCCCCATAATCAGAAGCCTTAATCAAGTTATATAATTTATAATAAACCTACTTTGTGAACACAGAAACACCAGTAGTAACATGTGTGCCTGCCAGGCCTAATCTCGGCTGGAGACTGCTTAGCCGCTCTGTTTAAGCACTAATTTGGTAATATGAACAATCTGCGCCCTGTGCTAGCCGCCTACCAGCTGAGTTAGTTTACATTCCAAATACGAGAGGTCATTTTAGTGCTGGTCCTGACTACACTTTTGTTGCATGAAGTGTATATAAAGCAGAAATTGATTGCACATGTGTATGCTTCCTAGTGAATGTCACCATTGTTTAACAGATTTCTCTTTTTACTGTTTCTAATAGGTACTTGTGTCTTTAAGTCCCCATTAGCTGCATTATGTCGCAAATTAGCTTTCAGCTTTTATGTAAGCTGCCTTTAGGACACTTGAATTCACTTTTATATTACAGATTAA
The DNA here is from genome assembly GCA_037974565.1 of Clupeocharax schoutedeni. NCBI lineage: Eukaryota > Metazoa > Chordata > Actinopteri > Characiformes > Alestidae > Clupeocharax > Clupeocharax schoutedeni. The sequence continues at coordinate 26,960,630 of JBBPDH010000001.1, forward strand.
ATTGACAATCTCTGAATCCATATTAGTGCATAAGTATTTCTAAGTGATTTCTAAGCGTTAGCTTTATTTTGTAATGAAAACGGTTTGGTAATTTCTTCCTCCCCTTTCTCTCGTTGTAGGCTTTTATGATTTAAGTGATGGCACTTCAGGCTCTCTCTCCAATTCCTCCAACTCTGTCTTCAGTGAATGTTTGTCCAGCTGTCGTTCCAGCACCTGCCTGTGTGCCCCCCTTGACACCTCTCTCTGTGCCTCTGATGGACGGCCCAAGTCTGCAGGTGAGAGCCCACTTTAGTTCGGGTGTTATATGGGTATTTAAGCACATCTTTACTGTCCACATGTTGGGCCAATGTAGTGCTCTCTAGCTTTGTAAGTGGAAGACTTCATTCCAGTGACAGACCATCAACCTTGCATTGTTATAATTAGCGGAAAATTCGTTTAAACAATTCAATCTGGCACAGGCTAGGGTAAGAGAAAACTCAAACACTGGAGACAAAAATGGTTTCACAGCTCTGTAAATGCCCCCTGCCACACCTCTGATAAACCCAAAAGACAAAAGGCTCATTTGCACATCAAAGCTAATCAACCACCCACTTAGCTCAACACTTTAGGGTTAGGGTTAGTGTCATTGCTGTCATAGAAACAGTTGTAGTACTGATATGTAGAATCTAAGGATGGTTTTGGGGTGGGTGCTATGTGTTCTTTTATTAATATCTCTATGTGTTTTCCCGTTCTGCTTTTCTAACCGTCTCTATTGTTCTTTGCAGATGAACTGGGTGTGTGTGCAGAGTGTGAAGGGCAGTGTGAGGATTTGAGTTCTGGAACAGTCCGCAGATCCCTGTCTGCTCCGTACTCTCCTTCTCCAGATGGACCTTGTGATAGCCTGTCTAAGTACCACTGTGACCTGATAGCCAAAAATGGTAATGACGTGTACCGTTACCCCAGCCCACTCCATGCTGTGGCTGTCCAGAGCCCCATCTTTTTCCAGTGTATGGCCAGCCATCTTAAGGAGGAATGTGGTCTGTCCAAGTCTGGAGATGTTCCTGGTGAAAACCAAAAACCTGAGCAACCTCAGAATACTTCTTGGCCTGCTCCCCAAACTCCTCTCAACAAAAGACTGGATAGTTATATCTTTGGACTTCTTCAGAGGAGAGCTCAGCCAATGAGGACCAATAAACCCAGAACGAGCATAAACACAGATCCTTCCAAGAGTGTCTTACGTCAGGCTAGTCTCTGTGTGCGGCCCTCTGCCCCAGGACAGACCCAGCCATGGACTGCTGAACTCAAACCAAACTGGCAGACCAGTTTGCAAGCAGTGGCAACATCCTGCACTGACCCCAGCACAGCGTCACCTCAAAGACAGTGGACTGTGGAGTCGAAGGGAGAACTTGTAGATAATGGAGCATCTTATTCTCAAAGCCAAACCTCTAATGGATACTTAATCAACACTGACTTTAATACTAATAGTCTCTTAAAGAAGAGAGGCTCTGGGGCCAGTAAAGGCCAGCCATTAACTGTTGTTGCTAAGGAGTGCCAGGAACTGGGCAGCCCTAATGCAGTCTCATCCCCTAAACTTCACAAGCATTCTTATTACCCTGCAGCAGAGGACAGTAAATCAGCACAGATGGTGAAAGCAGGCACTCCTAAGAGGAACACTAAGGTCCAGGCGCCAGCAAGCGGTTCTTCTAAAGTAGAACGGCCTGCTCCAGAGCTCATCAGCCTGGGTTCTTCCTCTCAGAGTCAGGACGAGGGAGGACAGATGGTTAGTGCTCAGTACATCCCTGCCCAAGAGCAGAATGTCAAACTCCGTAAGGGTGGCACCAAGAACATTAAGATTGTTAAGGTCAAGAATGCCAGCAGCTCTAAATCTAAGACCCATGCTGCCGAGCCTGTGTCAGATACAGGCCATGACAGGCATCATCGGACAGGATCTAGGAGATCTCGACCAGTGGAAGACATGGGTCATTCTCACAAAGCTTCCAAGAGGACTTCTTGCAAAGCCAAAAGGATCCCAGCTGCAATCCCTGAAGGACGAATCCTGGAAAAGCATTCCTCCTCAGGCAGGTCATCTTCTCAAAGACACCATGGGCACCACAGGCATCATGAGGCAGTGCTGGCCAAACCCAAATACAAACGGAACGACTATCACCGTAGGCTGCGGGGCATCCCAGAAGTGCCTTATGAGGAGGCATTCAGAAGGGCTCACCGCAGGCAAAAAAGGGAAATTCTTGGCCACATATCAGCCATGTATCTCCCTTCCAATGCAAGCTTCACAAGCCCTTATGCCTATGCGGGCAGCGACTCAGAGTATTCTGCTGAGTGTGCTTCTCTTTTTCACTCGACCATCCTGGACACTAGTGAAGATGAGCGCAGTAACTACACTACCAACTGTTTTGGGGACAGTGAGTCAAGTGCCAGTGAGGCGGACTTTGTGGCCGAGAGCAGCACTACCAGTGACTCAGAGGGCAGTGCTGGGGTCAATTGGCCCCAGTTCGGTCAGGCCTCTGCTGGATCCACCCTGACCCGTGAAATGACCTCGGCACAGGCCAAGGCCTTCGTTAAAATTAAAGCATCCCACAATTTAAAGAAGAAGATTCTACGCTTCCGATCAGGCTCTTTAAAACTCATGACCACAGTGTGAGGGACTCCAGGGGACTGAGATGCAGCCAATCAAATTGACTGCTTTCAGAACTTGGCCAATCAAGTGCCTAAGCAGAGTTCAGCTTCACTGCTTAAAAGCCATCTGAGTAACATTAAGGAGACCTTTCATTAGGAGTGCATTTGTTCAGTGAACTCACTCCCCTGCACTTTTGGATTCCTTTAAAACAAATGTTAAAATATTGAGAAGCATCTGAGTAGCCCCATTGTGTCATTTTCTGTAGCCATATTTATTAAAAACTCATTTTTTGCTGTGAAGCATCTACATAGCTAGTGCTTTGCAAATGCAATCACTAGACATGGTTTAATTTTCTAAATAAAATATTTAAAACGTAATATATTTGGTTAGTCCTATGTGGAATAGAATAGAAATTTTGATTCAACTGATTCAGTTGGTGTTAAAAAGCAGAAGACAATGGAGTGATAGACCGAGTCTATCTTCAAATTGTACAATGATAATGTGGGCAAGTTCACCTGCTGATGACATAGGGCTTTTGTTATATGCACAAAAAATATGCATGAGCAACTGCATTACTATTTACCTTGTGGTTGATGCCTATTAGCTGTAAATTGCATTGTTTGTAAATAGAATGTCAATGTTTGTCTGGTGTCTTACCTTTTTATGCTTTATTAAATGTTGAATTTGAAACTACAGTTCTTGCTTTGGATCTATCAATCAGTCAGTTTTCTTTATTCTCTGGACAAAAATGCTTCAAATGTTTTCACATGCAATACTCAGTGTCGAGGTACTGAGTGATCTATCAATGAATTAAGACCTGCGAAGACTTGTTCATATCTTGTTCCTATCATATCTTTAAACTCCTCTCCCTGGCTCTGTGCCAGGTGTGCAGTGTCAGTGGATGAGATGGAGAGAGAAAAAGAGAGAAAAAACAAAAACTTATTTTTTTTTGACCACTATTCATCAACAGTAACAATGAGACAGCAGTTAATTACAGTATCTAATATGGGTTGTGGGGTAAGTAGTATGCAACTTTTAGGGCATGGTGTTACAGGCTGATTTTCATGAACAATATACAGACATGAAAGACATCCACATTAAAAAAAATGTCTCTAACTCTGTCTCTGTGTATCTCGCTGTCTCTCTCTATCTCTCTCTTTCTGTCTCTCTCTCTCTCTCTCTCTCTCTCACATGCACACATACAGAATGCCCTCTCTTTTCCCCTGCAAATATTAAAAGATTCAGCTGCATCATTTTTAACTGGGTAAGTTCACAATTTATTGATTACTACATTGTTCAATACAGTAATCCCCTGCTTCTCGCGGAACTTATGTTCCAAGAGCACCCACGTATAGTGAAAAACCATGCTCCCAGAAATCCTAAATATGCTCCCACAACACTTTAATTTCATTTTACATTTAGTTTAATTAATTACCCTTGCATTAAAGAAAATGTAATGGTAAACCTGTATTTGCCTCTTTTAATTTTAATTCCCTGCTGAGATATGCAACTCGAAGGGTCACTGAACAAAAGTATTGGACTGTGAATGTTTTTCGGAGAATAACCCCTGATCTACTTGGGCTAAAAATACAAATTAGGGCTCGTTGGAAAGGTCTCCTGGAGATGAAGTGTCGAGATATGCAACTCGAAGCTCCTTATTTGAATTTTCCATTCCACCATAAAGATTTAAGGTGGAACCAAAGCTTTTGTTGCTGGGACATGGCCATTGAAAATGAAATGGAAGCTATGCAGTTCTTTGGTTTTCTTTGTCTGGAAGAAAGTGTAGGGATGTGTGCTGTTCTTTGCAGTCAAAAACACAACACTTTAAATGTGGAGTTTGAAGTGTCTGAGTGCTTTCCCTGCTGATATGTGCAACTCGGAAGGTCATGGGACAAAAGTATTCAGACATCGCAGAGAGGTGAACGGGTCCCCCTGTGTGAAAAAAATATATTTATTGCCACAAAAAAGCAAAAAAAAACCTATAGGTATTTGCAGTTTCCACGTTGTTGTGTAGATTTCCGCATAAAACAATGAGTTTGGTTCTCCAAAAAAATCTGTGTGACTGACCCACGTAAAACTGGGCGATTTTTGTAGTACTTTATTGAATGCTACTTTGTTAGTATACACATTAATGGGAGCACAAAGATGGGTGGTTGTATGTGCCATCCACCCCTTAATCCCCTTAACATGAAACAGAAATGGGTGTTTTTCTTCCATGCAGTATCTTTACTCTGGTTTACTCTGGTTACATCTCACTTTGGCCACTTTCCACTCTGTTTATATTGCTGAACAATTTTTTTGCACAATGCACTTTAACATTCCATTTGCACAATGTACATACAAAGGCCTAGATTT
>JBBPDH010000001.1:26984931-27000923 GCA_037974565.1 Clupeocharax schoutedeni
GCTGAATTTAATTAATTGAGGAAATTTTGGCCCTTTCAGTTTATCTATTTTATCAGGTTTTATATTTAATTTTTGATCAGAGCTCTGTTATAACACCTTATTAGACCTTAATACACGACACTGACAAGTCCAGGGCCTAATAATTTGTGCAATATTTGCACATAAAGGCACAGGAATACTGGTGTACCATCCAACTGTGCACTTGGAAAGAATTTTTTTTTTTGTAAATTCAGGTGCTGTGGTCTCATGAGACAAAAATGTAGGTCTTTGGCTTCTGTTGCTAAATGTATGTTTGGGTAATAAAGGGAAGCATTTCAATAAAAGAACACCTTACCAAGTATCTATTATTCTTCAGGGTTGTGTGGTAATCAGTGGTTCAGGACAAAGAGGGATAGAATAAAGGAAAGAGCAGATTCTACTAAATATCAACAAAACCTGAAGCTAATGCCAGTGAAAAAACTGACAAAAAAGATTCCAACCCATATATCTAGCCTGTATGAACTGCTTCAGTTCGAAGGTCTGGAATGACCATCAGTGTGCCCAGACTTCATTGACAATCTGTGAAATATGCTGTGACCTTAGACAAGACATCCTATGAATATTTCCAGAAGTGTTCTGCAAGAAAAGATGGGAAAGAAATTTACCAAGTAGAGAAACATTTTGGAAGCCATATAGGGTCAGACTAAGCACTGACAGAACAGGCGTTCAAACATTTTTATATCGATTATTTTGTTAAATTTAGAAAACAAACAAAAAATATATGTATTAAAATCTGTGGCAGCACTGTACGTCATATTTAAGATGTGATAGTTCTTTATTTTTGTAAAAAATATGTGTGATTTGATCAGGTATTCCAAAACTATATAACTGTATATTTCATGTCTCGTATATTTCTCTTTGATTTTTCTTGTTCTAAACGTCGGAATTTCAGAACCTTGAGCTTGGACCTGGCGGAGCCAGAGAGCTCACTCAGTTACGGGATTAAAGTAGAATGTTGAATGGTATTGCTGTTATTGAAGCGTTCATTCCATATAGAAGGCTTCCTTTTTCATAAATAAAATCTTGCTGAAATCTTAACTCCATATATCCACTTTACGCCAAAGCTCCAAAAGCAGCTGGGTTGGAAACTCATATCACTTTTAGGCATCAGGCTTAAGTTTGAGCTCATGACTGAAGAGAGATTTTCACATTGACAGAAATCCATTTTTCAACACCCTGTGAAACGGTTCACAACAAATCCCTTTTATACGGCTGTGGGCCCTGGCTGGCTCAGCGCCTTTGGGCCTTGAGGGAGGGGGAGATAAAGCTTCATTAGTGTTGTCAGGAAGCCTGACCAGTGGAGACTCTGCAGTTTCTCCATGCTAATCCCCAAGGTTATCAGTTCACCTGGGCTGCAATCTGAACCATCTGAGAGCGGCTCACTCTATCTCTTCCCTCAGCAGGTGGTGACTCAGCTTTTCTTACTGGCTACATTCCAAGATTAAATAGTGCCCAGTATATTATGGAGTATCTTGACCCTGGCTACCTGGCTAGCTGCTATAGATATGTGTTATGCACAACAATGCAAGGGTGACAATGCTAGATTTAGTGCATGATTTTTGACAGGATTTGATGTATAAGATTTTCCACAAAAGTAGACAAAGAGAGGAGCACACACCCACTCCTTTCAGAATGATCTCCTAGGGGCTGATTCAGGGGTCATGGAGAGGGCAGGGGTAACTGACACATTTGAGTGTTTCATTCGCTGCTCTTGTATGACTGACATTTTAGGCTAATGGCATTGATTTTGATTTATTGCTCCACTAATTCAGATTTATGGCATTTTTATGGCTTTAGGTAATGCTTACATTTCACTTTCCCTTTTTAAATGTAAAAGGATGCTGACCATTGTAACTCTTCTGTTGCCCATGTTTGCTCCAATTTGGAAGTGTAGTATTAACTGAAGGTCAAATGATATTTGTGTTGGTGCTATGCTAACAGACTCAGAGGAATGCCAGTTAACTAGGTTAATTGAACAGGGATTTATATTTGCATACAATGGTGTGTGACCAACAGCAAGCTGTGAATAGTATATACCTCTGAAGTACTCTTAATAAAATGTCTTACTGACACATTTAGATATCTGTTGTGGATTTCTGAAAACTAAATAATAAATATCCAATTTTTGCTTAAAAAACTCTCACATACTCTCTTAATTAATTATTAAGTTTAAGTTATAAACAATATGGATAATGTCTTAACTGCCAATGGAAAGCAATCCAATCAGGTATCTAGGCAGATACAGCTAGGCTTTTCCATTGGTTAGGCCTTAAGGTGTAGGATTTTCTGACTAACCATCAACTGAAAATGAGATCAACCACTGATGTCTGATAGGTGGAATCCGATCCATGAGGGAAATTTCACTCTAGGCCTTAGATACGTCACTGACTGTGAGAGACAAAAGTCTGACCAATGGGTTTCAGTTCTATGTCTTGCTGAATGATTAACTCAGGAAATTCTGCATACAGGGCACAAAATGTGGTCATTTGTTTGTTGCAAACTTCAAATAAAAACATGAAAGGTCTATTCTAAGTTCTGTTTCAAAGCTACAATGGCCAAAAATGTTTGCTTGCATTTCTGTTAGCTTAGCAGCAATATAATCAGAAGTAATCTAGATATGTACAACTCAAACCTGTGGCTCACCACTGCAGAGCTGTATAAATCTTAACATTGCTCCGTGTCTGATATCTCCAGTAGGCTAAATGTTAATTTACTCCCATTTTCCCTATGAGGGTACTAAATTGGAAAGTGATGGTAGATAACAGTGGAACATGCAGTCCCTACAGGCCTTTCTCTCTGCAGCGGCCCAGATGGCAGTGCAGCCGTACCTGTCTGCACAAGCTCCTTCGCAGGAGCAGGGGACAGAGCCAGGCCCAGGCCAATTTACTCTCATCTCACTGGGCTGCCAGCTCTGCCAGCACAATGCACCTCCAAACTTTCATCTTCCCTCGCCTGGAAGTTAATTAAGGAAATGTGTTTTTGGCTGCCGGGGGCAAGCTGCAGCATGCCCCTGGCTGCAGCATGCCCCTGATGCGCGATAGTGACATCCGTTTTATTTGGCAGCGAATGAATAAGATAAAAATGTGAGTTACCGTCATCATCTCTCCAAGCTGTTTATAGCGTGCCATGAGCTGATGAAATGATTCAGTGGCCATAACCACAAATAATCAATCAGAGGTGTGATGGTCTGCTGTCTCTGTGGTCCGGGAGAGGTATGAATAAACATGGGTGGGGACACAACTTGTAGAAAAATTCATTCCAGCAAAGGATTATGATTTCTTTTTCCACGCTAGCTACTGTATTTTAGCAGAAACCTTGTCCAACTGTCTGAATCTTAAGGTTATCTCTTAAACATGAAGGACTGCGATTCTCCATATTTCATCGCTTAGTCTGGGTTGTTCTGATGTATGGCAATAGTCTCTGCCAGTTGCAGTTATACATGCATTTAAAGCAATCAGAGCACCACGCCAAATGCTTTTCAGACAAGGTGACCTACACTGTTATTATCTCATCAGCTAAAAGAAAAAGGGACTAGTCATCCGTGCTCTCTGTGGTTTCCTAGGAAACAAACTGATCAGCAGGAATAGGGAAAATAATAGTGAGGAAGGGATGGCGAGGGGTGGGGGGGCTACTCCACAAATGAACATTAGGTTAATGAGAATGTAACGGTCCAGAGAAGTCTACAGAGCCACAGTTCAACACAAGCAAAGTTGTTTTTTTAGTGTCTTTGTTCATGTGCTGACAGGGCTGTTTTCCTTTTTGGAGCGGGTGGAGGCTGGTGGGCAGATTGGAGGGGGCTGGTCAGTGAGTTGGCTGGGTGGGGATCCAGCCCTTAATACATAATGTCCAATGCAAAAAGCAAACTACTTCCACTCTGTCACAGCTCGCTGCAAGTCAAGCTTGCCTTCTCCATGGCCTGAACGCACTAAACAGTCTTCAATAAAGGCTATTAGTCTAATTCAAGTGATTTAACATTGCTCTCCCCCACTTTTGGGATTTGGAAGGGGCTCTGGGAGTGCAAGCGTGGTGTGTTATTAGCAGCTAATCCCTCAAATCTCCAATCCCTCCGTTCAACTCTGGTTTGGTGAGCTCCTCTCCCCTTTGCCCGTGAGATTGAGCAGGGCCATGTATTTTCCAGGACCCCGCATTGAAAATGAATCACAGACTCAGTGGCGAGCACCAGGCGCAGTCAGCATGTCTCTCGCCATCTGACTTCATCCTCTTGTCTGTGGTGATGGGGTTCAAACCAAAACCTTACACAACTCTAATGATTAATGGTAATATCAAGTGGGCTCAGTAGCCTTAAAATACTCCCCAAGTTAAGCAGCCTTTTAAATCATCCTAAAAAAGGAGCCTGGGCATTAGCCGTTTGAGAAGAAGCCAAACTGTGGGATCTGCAAAGTGGCTCGGCAGTCACGGCAGAAGGAGGCTGTGGATGAGCAAAGCAGAAAGCGAATGATGGCAAGCGATAGCATGCAGAGCTGCAAAGTAGAGATGAAAACAGCGATTGCTGGAGGGAAGGAAGTAAAGAAGACAGACACGAGACCATATGTGTGTGTTAATCCTGTCTTAGGCTGCCTTCTCCCTCTGCCTGTCCAGTTCCTGTCTCCGTTTTCTAGAGAAGTCCAGGAACAGCTATATTGGTCCAGAAGCAGCCTTTTTCAGATGCACTGATTAGAGAGGCTCCTAATAAACCTTCCTCTGGTATAAATGACAGGTTTAATCTCATAAAGCCTGCTGGCTGCCCATAAGGGAACCTGGCACGATGGGACAGAAGTGATACAGACCTGATTTATTAAGATACCTCTGGCCTAATTCAGTTTCTGTGTGAAGATTAAGAGTGCCACAGGGCTGATAGCAGATTAAGCTGTGTGGGGTCTTGCTCATAATTAGTTTTGGCGTAATTTTCAACCCATGTGTGCTCCTTGGAATTGGGCATCTCACAGCACCATGCAGATCATGAAAAGACCTCAGTGTATTTCCATAAATGACGGATGTGTTAATTAAGTTTGGAGATACATATAGATGCAGCAGTCAACAGTCATGAAAGATTTTAACACAGAACTGTTATTTTTTACAAGGCTAATGAATGATATCACTGCCCACTCACTGATGCCTTATCTCAGTTGGGTGTCCAATGTTTAATTCATGTTGTGAATTGTAGTAGAGTCATAACTCTTCATTAAAACACCACAGACAGTTGGGTCAGTGAGGAACCAACAGAGAAACCGTCCACCGGACAGATGGTGCCATCACCTCAGCGTTCGCTCCTCAGCTTCTGGTAAATAAAGTAAAAAAAAAGAAGGAAAAAAAGAAAAAAACAAACCTCCAGCTTGTAACACAGGGCAAATGAAGCTGCTCTGCCATAATATTTGTTTTGACACCCGTAGCTTCCTGAACTCTTTGTGGGAGAGGAGGCTGAAGGTGCTGAAGCCAGAGAGGAGGAGAAGGCACATAAAAGGCCACTGGCTGTTTATTTGTTGTCTGATGTGACCATGGGGTGAGAAAAGCTGTGCCTGGCCTGCTGTTCAGCACCACACAGCCAACGGGAAGTGAGCCTTTATTGGTGACCCCTACCCCCAGCTTGCTGACAAGGGGTGTCCCCCACTTCAGGGATGCCGCTGTACTGATTAACGGTGGAGGATGAGAGTTAGGTTTAAGCCAAAAGGGCACAAATAGGTGATAGCAACATGATTTGTGGACATGGGTGTGTCAAGGGGTTTGTTTGTGCTGAGTTGTGGGTAATGCTCATCAATCATAGATCAATTAGTAATAAATTAAGGTCATATTATGGAAAAACAATATGAGAAAATAAGAATTTAATGTACTTTGTAAGCACTGTTAACATTTTAAATCGTACCATTCATTCACCCCCCCCCCCCCCCAGTCCATGCAATCCACAGACGGGTCTGTAAACTCACACTCACACATTTGCATAAAACACCTACTCAACCTAAAGCCAACCAGAACAGATATAATTAAATATACTGGTCTTAAAGGCACAGTAAGAATAACACCTTGTTTAATGCAAAGAGGGGTTGACACGGCTTTTTTAAGGTTGTTAAGCAACAATAGCATTATAACCATAAATCAGCTGTGCTAGCTATCTATCGTTTTCTTATTTATGGGGAGAATGTTTTGCCACTGGCCATTTTAGAAAGTGGTATAATATTAACTAAAACAGTTGGCACTGCAACAAAAATGCTGCTAAAGTTTTAGCTAAACTAAAAATCTGTTTTGTTTTATTTGTTCATTTTAATCTGTGAAATCCCACCGTTTAGGGTGCTCAGCAACTGCAACCCTTGCTTTTGATCTGCATGGTCTGTCCAATAAATCGCTTGTAATGACAGAACTTTTGTCCATTTATGGCACACACAAAACAATTTAGGCAGAGTGCTTGTGTCTAACATGCAACAACAGCACATTATTGTTATTATCCCATTTTAAAAATGGTCCCATAGAAAAATGGTCTGCGCCTCAGTCTGCAGAAAAAGAATCCGGTGTAAAGGGAAAAAGAGACTGAATTAATGGTTATGTAAATATATATTCTGACAAGTTTTAGTATGCTAAACTACATAAAAAAATCTTGCAAGAAAAATGTAAGATAGGGCCTCTTTAACAAGATGAAAAGAATAGACATCTGTGGAGATCAAAGCAGGCAGCAACAGAAGAAAATATTTCATTTCTCAAGCATGACTAATGTGGCACAGAAAAGCAGATGCAGGGTATGTTCTTCAAGAGGATTTTAATTGCCGATTCCAACTAGCAGGAATCTAATGAAACATCAATCAATGTCACCGACTGGCAGAAACCTCACTGCATGATGTAATAGTGGGGTTAATGAGAGAGGAACACTGTCAGTCACAGAGTGTCTGTATTCTGCATTATGTAGCAGCATGTTCTGAATTTAAAACATGCAGAAGATGTAATTATGACAAAACATGTTATCAAAACTCTGTTTCAGCTTGAGCGGATAAATTGCATGGAAAAGTTCTTGTGGAGTAATTTACTATTTGAAAATCACGTGAACTACTTTTGAATCCATTATATTCAGAAGGAAGCAAAGGCCGTTTATGGAGAGTAATTCATTAAAACCATCTCCGCTCTTACTGGAATGCACAGCACAAATAAGCTTGTAACCATGGTTTCTGTCACCAAGGCTCAATATTCTGGCGGTGCCATAGCGACGGAGAGTCTGCAGGCTGAGACCAGCACAGGCTCTGCACAGTGGAAGGTGTGGAGAGCATCAATACACAACCTGTCACTCACAAAGGCACAGAGCCGCTCCCATTCGCAGGCAGCAGCCTTTCCACCCAACATGTTTATTATTAACACCAGCACTGGAGTGTCGCTGTGTGCCAGGACCTGTCTGAGCTTCCATCAGAAACAGCCTGCAAAGAGACAGTGCTCCCCCAGTGCACCGCCGCAGGGAGGAAGAGCGGAAAGGAATGAGCTGTTTGTGTAAAAATGAAATAAACAGTTGGTCAGGCTGCATTTGCAGTGTTTGGCGTGTTTAACAAACAGTCTTAACTGTAATATCCTGTGTTCTGTATAACAGATGTGGCCAGACTGATTTGTACAGCAGTAATCTACAATTGATGGCACTTAAGTAGGTGCAAATAACCTGCTTTAGGTCTTCCTCCCATTTCCCTTTGTTTGCTTATTGAAATAGCTCAGAGGTGTGTGTTTATGTGTGTGTGTGGCACCTGGTATTTAGAAATTGTGAGGACCAAATGTCCCTTTAATGACAACATATTCAAAATCTCTGGAAATGGGCCATTTTTCCCCACAAAGAATTTTTTTTTACCACAGTCTGATTTTGGAAAAACTAAAGCCCAGTTTTTATTTACTGATGTTAAAGAAATGGTTTGACAAAAAAAAAATCTAGACCTCATGATTTTCCACTTACCCCAGATGCAGATATTATTATTTAGTCTTTACCTTAGAAGTACAGCTATGAGGCCTGTGTCACTAGCAGCTCAGCAGTCACCCAAATAGTCCAAATACATCACCAGTACGTCCTGCAACCAGCTCAAATTACTTCCAGTTCTTTCTTCATGAAGGTCATCAAGACTTTTTACTAAAACAGGCAGGGTACCTGTGTGACTATTGAATTTTAGAGTGTGTTAACAATATTAGCCTTGCAACTTCAGTTCTAAAGCAAATCTGGACTCTAAACCTGTCATGACTGATCGCCTACATCTAAAGTAGGAGGAAACTGTGTAATTATGACTGGCAAGGATAAGGGGCATGTGAAGTTATACACAATATACACAATATTGTACAAATATAAATATAGCAATATGCATGTGTATGTGATTCTCAGTCCCTTTGTAGAGTAACCAGTGCGTAATACTGGATTGTTTTTTGGGTAGTGCAGCAGCAGCTGGTGCTGTGTGTGTATGTAAGTGTATGTTTGAAAGAGCTACACCTAATGCCCACAAAAGGTTTCCCCAAGCATCCTCACTATTAGTGACAAGACATCTTATTGCGCGAGCCTTTGATCGGTAAGTGCACGCCTCAAGAAGCAAACGCTTTAATTAGCGCTTTATTGACTAATGCTTTCTGCAGGCCTCGTCTCACTTGGTATAGTGGGTGCTGGCCTATTCTTTGTGGATTAACCTCTATTTCTGTGCAGTTTAACTGGGCATTGTCCTTTGGTAATGTGAACAGTTCTTGCAAGAACCTCTGACACAAAGACCCCCTCAGTGCACAGCGTAAACCTCAAAGGACCGTTATCCCTCCATCCCCAGGTCTTCAAAGTCTCCTTCATCAGCCTGTATCACTCTGGGCTCTATCTGCTCCTAATTTAAGAGCAGGAGCCCACCAGGGTCCAACGCCTCCCCCACTGACCACAGTCACCCCCTATGCCCCCCCCACCCCCCCACCCAGGGTCCCTGAGGAGCTGGGATCCCATAAGTAAAACCTGGACAACTGATAATGACTTTGCAGCTTTGGGGGAAGGGGATCAAACTGAGAGAGAGAGAGAGAGAGAGAGAGAGAGAGAGAGAGAGAGAGAAGGAGAGTGAGAGAGAGAAAGAGAGAATGAGAGAGAAGAGAGTAAGAGAGAGAAAGGGAGAGAGAGAGTAAAAGAGAGAGTGAAAGAGAATAAAAGAGACAGAGAGAAGAGAAGAGAGTAAAAAAAAAAGAATAAGAAGTAACCCGGAGAGAAAGAAAAAGAGAATGTGTTGCACAGCTTATAATGGAAGTTAATGTAAAAAGGTTTTTTTAAAAATTAAAGATTTTTATGTTGAGTCATTCATGATAAAATCTCACATAATTTATTTTTCTCACAAAAAATAAATGAATAATGACCAAAAGAGATTCATTATGTGTGTGGTCTTTCTATTTTTATTTTTATTTATTTGTTTCTTTAAATCATTTGAAATTACCAGCTATAAAATATTTATAGATATTAAATTCCATGTATACATATACCCTATGTCCTGGCATCAATATGAACTCTGTGTGTGTGTGTGTGTGTGTGTGTGTGTGTGTTGGACTTACCCCCCTCCAAGCTAAAGCCCCTTAAGATCAGCACCCTTCCTTAAAAAATGGACACCTCTTAATGTGGAATTTGGCCACCCTTTCATCTGAGAGCGGCTCTAATGATGTCCTGTAATGAGCAGACCTTTGCCATGCTAATGAGCATCCAATTGTCCCCCCAGCGTATGTGTTCGATTAGGCCAGGAGCATTACCATGTTCTTCTACTGCAGGCCAGTGATGGATAACAGTGAACATGACAAGGAGCTCTTTTCATTGTATTAAACCTCATTTTGAGGATTTTTGTGTTTTGTCCTCGGAACACATCAATATGAGCGTGTGATGCACAGCATTTGCAGAGTTTTTTTTTTTACTTTTTCATCTGACATTCCTGATACGTCATGAGGACTAGGCTAGCCTGCTGTAAGTTCAGATCAATATAATATTGATATTTTTCCTCTGAAGATGGGAGTATAGAAAAAACACAGGGAAGAAAATCATTAGATTTCACTTTCTCACTCAAAAGCTCCAACTATTTATGTGTTGTGGCTACCTTGTTATTTTAATGACCTCTTAGGCTCAACAGGCCTATTTTTGGCAGCCAAAGAGCATATGTCTGTGCTGAATGGGAACTTGAATGCCCCTCTCTGCCTGGTTACATCCCCTGAAGCACATTCTTAAGTTGCTGGAATACCAGTGTATCTAAAAATGCACTAAGTCAATAGACCTTGTAAAGAGGAGCTGAGGAGGACAGTGAGAGATTTACACAGCTGGCTTGTGGGCGCAAACGTACCGAACCTTTTAAACTCTCTCTCTCTCTGTCTCTCTCTTTCTGTCTCTCTCTCTCTGCTGCTCTATCTCTCTCCTTGTCTGTCTGTCTCTCTCTCTCTTTCTTTCTTTGGATCACAGTGGTGGAGCACGTGTAGCCCCCAAAGCAGAACAAGCTCTTGGAATGTTCCCTAAGGCTGTCTGCCACCCTTCACCCCACCCCCCACCACTGTGAGTCCTGTTCATGTTTGATAACGTAGCTTTTTATTATCTCTTTTCCCAAAAAGTGAAAAACCCGGACGAATAGACTGCAAGCAGTTATGCGGTGTTATGCCGTGTGAAAAGGAATGGTATTAGAAAGGTTCTTTGGTGCGATTCCATAGAGGAACCATTTTCATTCCTTAAAAATTATTTCAATAGATTGTTCTTTAACAAAAAATTTAAGGGAGCCAAAAGTGGGTGTTCTATAACATTGCTCCAAAAAACCCTTTCTGGCCTCCTTGGAGCACATGTGTGCAAATACAAGAAATTTGATTACTTCAATTTTGTCTTTTGTTTCTTCTTTTTTATTTTATGGATCATTTTATTTGTAGCTTTAGGCTCTTTCTTAAGCTCGTGGTAGTTTTTGTTGTAGAAGTGGTCTTGGCTGGTAAAAACAGTTGTGTGCAAGGAGGTCTGGCTCAGTGTGAGCAGCTGTGTATTCCCTGTTTGGCAGAGAAGGAAACACACCCAGCCCCCCAGCACGCCTGCACTCAGCCAGGGTCACAGGCCAGCACCTGAGCTAATCATGCACATTATCAAAACAGCATGCTCTGCAAGGCCTGTTTGCTGCTAGCTAGGGTTGCTAGGCCCACTCTGGTTTACAACAGGCTGCAACAAACTCCACTTCTCCACAACTGGAAAACAGGACAGGAAGGCCACTAGGGTGACCCAAGTTCTTGACTGGGTCAACTGTGAACAATCTAGGTACAGTGTGTTACAGTATGTGGATACAACATGTATTTGCATGTGGAAATAATGTACGATGTGTTTGCATGTGTAAAAAGCTTTTCGATTCATTTATGAATTGTAAGATAATATTCAGTACTATGAATTGTTTGGTAACACATATACACCTCTATCAGTGGAAAGGTTTCAACTCATATCCCTTATTCCTCATATTTCTTTTGTGTCCAGGCATGAAATGGGTATTATTTTTGAGTTTTCAGGTGACTACACAGCTTCTACAGCATTTGTGTTGCCAATTAGATTACCCAGACAGAGTGCTTGGCCTCCATCAAAAGAGGCATGAAAATGACTGTTTAGCTAGCTCAGAATAGCTCACTCACCTCTCATAATGACTGGAGATCTAACAGCCCCGAGAGGCCTGAAAGCAGGTGCATTTATGGACAGATTCTCCCTCTGTGTCCAGTGTTATTTCCCTTAACCCTGTAGCTGAAAGCGCGTGTCCTTACTCGAGAGGTGAGGCTGCGTCAGGTTCATTTTTAAAAACTAGATCAGTAGAAAAAACAGTCTCTTTAAAGTCTGTATGTGACATTGTTTTATTGTTATTCGACTGCTGCACACGCCAGTGCAATCTGGAGTTTACAAAAAGCAGCTGTTGATGTGACTGGCTCCAGGTTAAAGTATAGACATCTTGGCCTACTTATCTGAGACTGACTGCTTCTCGGTCTCCTGGCCCTGAATTCCAGCAGCTCCTCCTGGAGTATCTGATAAGAGTAGAACACTCTATCTTATTCTTATTTCTCTCACACTCTCGTTCTCTCCTGCATACTGATACTGTGTTCCTGCTTGCTGTCCTCCCTGGAAAAGAATGATACCTTGAATTTGCCTTTAATTTGATTTAAATGTCGACGAACACAATTATATCCGTACAATTCTTAGCAGCATAAGTGAAGACAGCTGTTGTGTTGGTGAAACATTGGTCTGGTGCCCAACCATTTGATACATTCTAATCGTGGATATTCACAGCACCATGTTAAACGCAAGTAAGCCATTTTACTGTCACTCATACCGTTTTATTCAGTGATTTTGCTCCATCAGAAAATGCCAGCTGCCGTTTGCACAGAAATGGCCAAATAAAATTGGGTTATATTACCACCACTATTTCTTTACAACATATTTTCTTCTTATTTAAAGCTACTGTTCAAGCGTTTGGGACAGAACGAGACTCGTCACTGCCTCACCGAATGGACGGGAACATGAAGAACAGTGCTGTGATATTTTACAGCCCTCTCACGTCTTAACAGCAGTGTGGTGACCCTGTTACTTGATTTACTCTGAAGCAGAGGCAAGGTGCATTGAGGGTGTTATGATTCATAGGCAAAGCTCCAGTCGGGGCAACTGTAGCATGGCTAGCCTTCCAGTTATATTCATAGAAAGAGGCGAAGATTACTGACCTTACTGACCTGTCTTCCTCTGCAGGAAACACATCTCATAAATCAAGCCAAAGTCTTACTCTATTGACCTCCTTTTATAGCTTTCTGGCAAACAGCTGTAAATAAGACTGATTTACAGATCGCATCAATTTTTTTGATTAAATCTTTTAAACAAATTGGCACAGCAGTATATCAGTAAAGGGGCCCACTTGTATAACCTTGATAAAAGGTAAGGTATAACAGCTCTGTTGTCAAATCTGATCCAGCAACACAGAAAAGTCGCAGATGTATTACTCACTCCGGCAGTTATCCAGTGTTTTTGGAGCAACAACATACTGTGGTGTGGCTCATGTCTAATTTAGGAAGGTTATGTGTGTAAACAGGATCATTAATTCTTTACTGGTTTCCAGTCAGTTTCTGCTGGTCAGAGCATAAATATAGGCCGCACCCTGGGAAATGGTGCCTGAGAGACAAATGACTGCAGCAAATGGGGAAGAGACAACATCATGCAGTGGAACAGCACATATATACTACACTCGCTCTCCTGGACGCATACACATAGCAACCCAGGGGTTGTCTATCTGGATGTCTTTCCAGGAGTATGTGTTTATTGTATGACTCTGCAGCAAATGTGGGCCTGGTCAGATGTAATGCTTTACTCATAATAGTGTAACCCATAGATAAATATTTAATGGCCCATGGCATCTTACAATTGAGTGAGAAGCAAAACCTTTGACCTCGCCTACAGCAACAATATGAATGATTGATTTACTTTCAATACAATCTGCCCTTAGTGTGGGAATTACACTGCGGTGGTCTTCTCATCGCTGAAAGAATGGTTAAAGAAATGAATATTTTATACTGTATCCCACAAGAGGTGCGGTTTTCACAGTTCACAGTTCTCATTCACTCTTTCAGGATGCTCAGGTTTACTTAGTCCTCTTTTTTGGACCTTTCTAAAAGTTGTAGGAATTTCTAGATTCATCAATAAAGAATCCCTAGACTTCAAATGATAACTTTCATTTTGCTCAGTTGTTCAGTGTAGTTATGAACACCATACATTTACATTACATTTCACTTCTGATGTTTGTTTTTTTTCTATGTGACAAAAATAACAGAAATTGTAAAATGCTCATTCTTTACCACATCACATGACTGTCTGAATAACGGAATTTGCCCTTTTCAGTGAACGATCAAAATGATCCATACTGAACACTAAGCTTTTGATATAACAGACAATGACCTCAAACTCCTACATGTGATTTCCACTTTGCCTCTAACGTCTGAAAGACTTTGGACTCCCTACCGTTGGTTTTTATCTTGAGAAGATTCCCATTCCATCTGGCCCCTCTTGTCTTCATTTGTTTTGAGATTTCAAACAGGGCTTAAAACAGTTTCATTTTTGAGACTCCTGATAAAAAGCTCTATGTCTGGTCAAACAGATTCATGTCAGGTTATCAAGTGGTTTGACCCAGTCTGTAGGTCTAGCCTGACTTTATCTGAAGCTAAAAACGGAGTGCGGCTCAAGTTTAAGGCCTGGTTTTAGAGGCGGCTAAAATCAGGCCATCACTGAGACTTGATGAGAGGTGACTGCATTTTGCGGTTTAGAGGGTTTTGGTGGTCACGTCATTTGGGTTTGTGAAGGATCCTCCCCCCCCTCAAATTCCAGCCTTTTCATTTCCAGTCTCTTATTGCATGTGGGCATATCTAAATCCAAATCTGATTACTATCGTATAGTGCATGTACAGACTTGAAATGCACTCGTATGCTTTTCCCACATGTTCTGGGTCAAAAAGCAGCTCACGCTTTGAGGCTTTCTCTTATACGTGGTATGTGTCTTCTTGATCACTCACATATTCTATCCACAAAGCAACTCTATCTAGAATAGGTGCAGAGGTATGAATCAGGACCTAGATTTTGATGCATTGAAATGTTCAAATCGACTGATTAAAGATGCCTGCATTTCACCTAATCTCAACTCCTTCATGTATTTCAATAGAGAGGGCTGAAGGCTTTCAGAATCTCAGCTAGTGCAATCTGACGTCTAGGTCTGATTTGGTTTGTTTTGACACTGATATGAATCAAAGTGAAACGTGTTGACATAATTTCAACCAACAGCCCTTGAGCCATTTGAAAATGCCCACATCTCTCAAGCCTCCTTTCTTTGGAACACTTTTCTGCACCCTGGGGGCATCCTTTTTTTCTTTTCTCATTCAAACAATTATAGATCAGAATACCTGCCATTTTGTCTCTTCAAAAAGAAAAAAAACACTTTTCACTTTCATCAGGAAACACACTTTTACTCCAATATGGCCAATGTAGACCATTAATTTATCCAGTTTGGTGCTTGTTATCTCTGTGTTGTTAGTTGTCAAGGCAACTGTGCCATCTGCTGTAAGATGTTGAAGGCTGGATGTACATATTGGGTTTCTTAGAGAAGAGCAAACAGCCTCCTTTAATCAGCTGAAAAAGCTTGGGGCTCTTTTGTTAAGACCTTCTATGACCCGTGCTATCAAGTGGCTGTTTAGGTAATAACAACCAACTGGGTACTGAGTACCTTTCGCTTTTCCTTTGCAGCTCCTCTCAGTGAAGCGTGTCAGATCTCACCAGCCTGATGTATGGCCTGCCTTCTGCTGGTCTTCACTAAATAATAAACAGCTTATATCTGCCCTAACACATCTGAATGAATCATTCTGTGGTTCAGATATCAAACTCCCTACTGTATGGAAGGATATGTTCTCATCTGATTGCTAATACTGCAAGCTACAGACATGAAACCTAAACTCATCAGTTATTGCATTCAGACTGTAGCATGCTTAAGCTAGCAATGATACAAGCGGCTATATAAAATTACATTTTGTGGAATGTATTCAAAACCTGCTGTAAACTGTACAATTATGTGATGATAGCAGGCCACAACCCATAAGATTCTCCAAGTTGAATCTCGCCCAATTTCTGTGGCTGACTCTGCGTCAGGTCAGGTATTATAACAAAGATTTTTGGTAAGAGAACCACAGTGCAAAAAAACTGTGACACAGTGCCTTTTTTTCCAGAAACAAATAGAAACCAGTTTGTACCTGTAAAAGACATAGTAAACAACCAGGAAGCAGAGTTTGGAGATGTTCATGGCTTGGGAAACTTTCAATGGCTTCAAGGGAGGGCACTCCAAAGGTAAACTGAATGCTGGGCCTAAGAGAATACACAAGATGTGTGTTGTAGCCGTGGTCAGGCTTATTGTTGATTACAACGGCACTAAATCAGTCATTTTATATACGATAAGAAAGAACTTTATCCCGATGCAAAAAATTGTTTTTTCTCATAAA
>JBBPDH010000001.1:27001023-27018897 GCA_037974565.1 Clupeocharax schoutedeni
ACGGCACTAAATCAGTCATTTTATATACGATAAGAAAGAACTTTATCCCGATGCAAAAAATTGTTTTTTCTCATAAAATTGCTCAATGCAACAAGAGGAATAAAGATAAGGCAGAGAGTTAGGAGGGGGAAAAGATATTAATAAAATAAATAAAATACTAATAGAAGAATAAACTACTACAAAAAACTAACAAGTAACTATAGCAGAAATAATAAAAGAACAGATAATTAATGGAAGTGGTTATAAAAAGTGACTGCAATACAATTATATAGCAGCAGGTAATGAGGGGATGAGGTAATATTCAATAATATATAGATAAATAAATGTTGAGTTATATTGCACAATTCCATACTTAAAGACATAAACTTTGACAAAGATCCATTCACCTACAGAACGTATCATTACGTCATGCGTTCTCTCATTAATTCTTACATTTGTATCCTAGTTGACATGTATTAGCTTATTGTATATTTGTATATATACTTGTGCATCATTACAGCAATTCACTCTGGTTAGTGTAGTGACTAGAAATAACATGATAGTGGGGATAAAATTAGTGAATAGATAGTGGGCAAACCCCTGCTGATCTGAGATCAGCTGAGAATCAGGTTACTACTGACCTTGCAAGCTTATCATATAATTTCATAATATGAGACTAAATAAAATTTAAAACAATTCTGAAACTACTGAGATCTGGATCTCGATGTCTTCGTCGCTGGTTATGGCCGTGTTAAGTAATTGTTTGGCCATTAAATGAATTTGCTTACCACAGTCACATTCTGTCACATGCAGCACAATGTTTGATGGACATTTGGATGCACACTACCTATTCCGCAAATTATTGTGGCACATTATCCAATTGGATGATTGCACTGGATATCCTCTGCTACATTTTCAGATACTACAAAAACGTCACATTCCTAAAATAGTGCACAATATAGTCAATAGGGCATAATTTTGGACAGCCTTAGACTCATATCTAGTTTCTCTTCAGGCTTCTCTCCCCTAAAGAATCAGGTAATTTCAGACAGCAGACTCACTGGCACCAGACCGCTAGTTAACCTTGAAGACGTATAGAGACGGACAAGTGCAATATGCAACCAAATGAGGTGGAACTTCAGGTCCCTCCATCGCACAGCCAGTCCACTCCTCATTCCTCTGCTCTCTGTCTGCACTGGAGACAATGTGAAAATAATACTGGATTTACTTGCCCAATGGACCATATCTTCTATGCTGAACGCTTGATTCCTCATCATTGACTGAAATAAGTACTGTCCCAGTCAGATCAAAACTTCATCACTCTTTTTATTATTTTGATCCCATTAGAAATGATGTTTTTACATTGTGTTACACCGTAATAAAAAAGGTTCCAAACTACTAGAGAAAAATGGTTTGCATTATTATACACTGAAGATAAGTTCCCGTTTTGGAGACACAAGCTCGTACCACAGTAACAGCATTGCAAGACGGGATTTTTTTAAATTCATATATGAAATTAAGGTGAAATTGTATTTCAACACAAAGATGTGTTTCATGAATTAAAATCTCTAAATAACTTGTACCCACCATCTCATCTCTCAAGCTATATACATTCTCAAATAAATCTGTGATGATCCTAAATAAGTAATTTACTGGTCAATAACATTCCCTCTTTAGTTCTTGTCCCACTGACAGTTTGAATTCACTTTGTGCAAAAGAAAGCGACACGGCAGTAGCAACACCCTCGTGCCAAGATTCCGCTGTGCTAGTTTCCCAGCTGGACCAGCGAGGCCTGAGCTGAGTTCATCTGTGATGATCTTATCAACAGAGGTGTTTATTTTAGCAGCTGCAAGAATTTACCCCAACCAGGGTACGCATCAAAGCTCCTCACTTTGTCAAAACAATCTCTGCTTCTCTCTGGGCCATGACTGGTGCCAGAGTGAAATTATAATTGGATGATCTCCTGTTGCTGACATTTTGTGCACAGAGAATGTCATTTCCATGACTAAAATGCAGTGTAGCTTGATCTTGCCAATATGTTTTTTTGTTGTTGTCAATATCTACCCCCAACTGCCTGTGACTTTCTCATCTTTGCCCCAAACCGATTTCATTGCCCTTATTCAACATTTTGGCCCTGCTGTGGCTACCATAATAACCACTGCCTGATTTGTGAGAACGGCGAGGACGTGCTTCAAAGAAGTGACATCCACTTTGTCACTGCAGAGGCAAATGATTTGGCTAAATAAAAGGACACAGCAAGACGCAGCGCCCCCTTTTCACCCACAAACAAGGCGACTGCTGGAGATTGCTGCTGGCATTGAACTTTAGACAAATGATTCATTGTGTCCAGTTTAAAGCTGTTGTTTGTGTAAAAGGGTGGCAAATTCAATGTGCTTGTCAATCACTTGACTTTTAACCAGTGGATCTTGTTCTCAATGAGAATTTGAGGAGATAGCAGCCAGATGGTCACCAGTAAAATTAAGTTAAGCCAAAGACTGTAGAATGAACCTAAGTTTGTTTCACTCAAGCTTGGTCTTCTGCATTCAAGAGCTTTCTTCCATCTTGTTTGCTGTAATTCAGTATTTACTAATGGCATTGGCTCTTTGCTTAGCTTTGACTTTGAGGAGAAACAAGCAACTGCAAGGTATTTATTTACTTCTGGTGGTTTGTGTATTGCATGGCACTTCAAATGATTGACACATGGAGAGTGCTCCAGGAGGCTTTTTTCAAGCCTGTCTGTGACTTTCAATGCGTTGTTAACGTTGGCTATAAAAGCTGTTGATATTTCAGGACGTCTCAAATGGAGCCTTGAAAGAGACAAAGGAAGGCTGGGGCCATTACTTTTTCCCCTAAGGTAAACAAAAACAGAATATTTGCGTAAACATCTTTAAAGTGGAGGAAATCTCATGTCTGCTCAAACAAAACTTACTTTAACGGAAGTAGTCTGGAAATCTTCAGCCATTTGGTGAGTCATAGCTAAACGAATTAGGGACGTAATCCATTTTGAGGTCTTGGGGCCAATTTGGGCTACTTTGAGGTAATTCACACATGGATGCTAATTGCAGTAGATGGCTCAGAATGGCTATCCATTAGATATAACAGTTGATTGGGTTCTGAATCAACTATGCAGTGGCTGTTTCCTTTCAGAGGCACACTTATCAATGTCAGTGGGGGTTGTTTCATAGTAGGCCATTTGCTCTTTAGGGAGAAGAGACTGAGTTGTTGTGGCAATATTGCTAGCGAATGTGATTTGGGCTCAAGCTAGAGCCCAGATGTGTCAGCAACAGCTGCTGCACTGTCTGAACAAGACAACACGGAACACTGGAGATATGAGGGAGACTGGAGAGGGGCTGCAGGGGCGATGGAGGGGGGTCGGGAGGGAGGCTGGATGGGCGGTGGGGGTGTTGAGTAGGGCAAGTTGTTTGGGAAAAAGGTTACTTCAGCTTGGCTCACAGTATGTAGGCCTTTAAAGGGTCAGTGGAGATTTTTATCTCCTAAACTGCCTTATTTGATTAATCTTTTATTGGAGGCACATGTTCCATGATGGCTCCCTTTCCTCTTTTAGCACATTATATCAGAATATTGAGAACATTACTTTGGCAGCGAAGGATCTGGGAACAGATGAATGGCCTAGTCATAAAGTATAAAAGAACACAGTACAGACACACAGGTATATGTATACTGCTTAAATCTCTGCACCTCAAGAGTTGGAGAATGTCATTTTCCATTTTCTTTGCTCAGTGGTCATGTAAGCGATGATGAACTGATGCCAGTTGGACGCCTCACACGGAAAGTCTCTTTATGCGTACAAGTAACCGCTGTTATGTGAGTTAAAGTGAATATCCTTTAGCCCTAATTAACTAAATTCATTTTTTATCTATAAAATATTATAGTTGCTGAAAGAGTCTCACCTCTGTTCTCACTGCCAGTAAATCAATACAGAATAAAATGGAGTCAGGACCAGAATCCCTCCCCCAGCTTCATCCTCTGGCTGCTTTGTGCTACGTTGAGTGTTTCCTCATGATCAATTACAAGGACATCTTCACAAATAGTATAGTGTTCTTACTAAACCACAGTAGTGATTGTGGCATGTACAAGTACAAGGTTTACAATGTGTAAATCTTCCTTAAGAGGTCAGACTCGCTGACTTGCACTGGTGTTAAGAAAAAGCGAATGCATCTCACAGAAATATCAAATATCAATTGATTTTAATCGCAAATTAAAATGGTAATTGTAACCCAAACACCATGGTATATTCTGACTATTCTGACTTGGCAACGCTCACTTAGTGACTGTATGCATAATCAACCTGCTTGTATGTAAAATCAATGTTACCATATATATAATATATATGGTATATATTCTTTTAACTCTCTGCTGGCAAGTTAACAGTTTAAACACTGATGTGTTTTACATCAATGTCCACTTGATTCTGGTTCATAAACCATTTTTTACCTCTTCTAACAACTCTCAAGCCCTGTTGTGTTTTTGTTAAATCTAGATTTAATTCATTTTAAATCAACAGAGTTTACATCTTAAGATGTTTCAGAAATGCAGAAATAATAGAACATTTACTTTGGAAAGTTTACTTTTTCATGTGATCATATTAAAGGTATACAAACTCATATATTTTTGTCATTATTTAAGTCATTAAATAAGTTATTTAGTTACAGATAGTTTAGTAACTTTTCTAGAGTTGTGGTATGTTAAACTGAAGGCCACTTGGGATTTTAATTTTCCTAATGGCAGAAAGAGGTTTTTGATAAGTGTTTAATCCCATCATTCCATCCCTCTGTCCTTCTGCCGAAACAGTACTTAACTCAAATTTGACTGGAACTGAGGAATGCTGGAAACGCAAAAGGCCACCGACCCCAAAGCAGACTGGAGTCAAGGTCTTACTGTAATGATCAGCTGCACTAAATGAGAGTGTTCTGTCTACATAAAGAAACAAAACTGCCGCTGAGATCTGACGTCTTTTGCCTTTGTTGGCGTTTGTCAAAGTACTAAAGTGGCTTAACACTAGCCGCAGCTGTGATGGGGACCAAATCTAATTTTCTCTTTGAGCTCATTTACAGAGGCGTACAAAGTAAATGCATTTGAATCCTGTACTATACTAACTTTCTTTTGACATTCTATTCCTTTAAGTGCAGTGTAGGAAAAGGAATGTACTGCGAAAACTTCTGTTCTAACCAAGACAAAATCTTTCTTCTAGCCTAAAAGACTTCTTGATCTTATTTTGAGAATAATATACTATATAATATTTCAAGAAATCTTACCAAGTGTACGTCAGAGCGTCAGCCAAATGCCGTAAATTTAAATGTCATACTGGACAGCTCATTTCTTGAAATAGAACAAAATATCTTAAAACAATCTTAATATACTATGGTGAATAGAGTGTCAGTCATGAGTCTGAAGCTCTGACACAGGCCATTATTTGGTTTTCACATCAAAAGGACTGAACAGCGTCGCCACTTCATGTCTAACCAACTCCCGCTCTGTTAGGAGTTTGGTTCATGTTGTGTTTCATAGAAGCCAGAAGTGTATTTATATGCTGACAAGCCACTTAATTAGGTGTACTTACCATGTATGTATACTAAAATATATGGACTCTAATTACAGTTTAAAATGCTCTGTAGTTTTTTACAATCACAAACAGTAGTCCGTCAGTTTCTCTGCATCATTTGTTATTTTTTAACTACAGGACCCCACAGGATTATTTGGGTCGTTAACAAAATGAATGTACTTGGGTTTGCGTTTGGGTTTAAGGACATAGATCCTTCTCACCACAGACTCTGAAGTGGCATATTTTTGTGTGTGTGTGTGTGTGTGTGTGTGTGTGTGTGTGTGTGTGTGTGTGTGTGTGTGTAAAATAAATACAAAACTATAACATAAATCTCCATTACATTTTGTATTTTGTAAATAAAGAACTTGGCTTTTACTTTTTAAATTTGCCCTCAGACCCATAGTATGCACTTTTTACTGTATGTTCTTATTCACAAGACTATTAGCATATAAGTCTTATAAATATTCAAAAGTTCATACACATTACATGTCAAAAGATCTTCCCACTCCTTTTCTGGATTTTTGAGACATTTCAGTAGCTTTTAGTGCAGGTAAGTAAAGTGTTCAAACAACTACTGCTCATGTGTGTTTTAGATTCATTTTGTAACAAAGAGCATGCACTTATTTTGCCAACAGTAGCCTATTACTAAGACTGGCAGATCTTAGTAAAGAAGGCCTACAGGGTACACACTACATGCATGCAGCGTATGTTATTTAGAATCAAATATTCAAGCCATTTCCTATTTTTTAAAACTAAAAAAACGTGTCAGGTTTTACAGTGTATAAACATGACAAGTCCTATTTATTACTCATATTGATCCTGTATCATCAAGAGATGATGTTCTAACAGCTTGCAACGGAGGAATCCTGTGTGCTTGCAATTAGTATTAGTTTACGTTAAAAGCCTCAGAGTGTAGCCTTGCAAATTTACAACAGTCTCAAGAGTTTAATTAGCCATCGCTGCCCTCTGTATCCCAGAGCTCACAGTATTTCCCTCAGTTTGTTGTTAGGAATTTGGAATTCTATGACGTTGTGCCATGGAGCAAATCTTTGGAGAGTAATTAAATGCAAAGCAAGTCCC
Organism: Clupeocharax schoutedeni; assembly: GCA_037974565.1. NCBI lineage: Eukaryota > Metazoa > Chordata > Actinopteri > Characiformes > Alestidae > Clupeocharax > Clupeocharax schoutedeni. Next base: position 27,007,646 of record JBBPDH010000001.1, read on the forward strand.
TTAAAAGAAACACTGAGTCATCATAAACAGAGCCATTGCAGAGAACAACACAAACACCTACACACACATATGCACACACAAACACGGAGAAATACACACTATTTCCACCTTGTGGCACCAAGTGGTCACACGTTGGCTCTGCCTTCTGGCAGAAAGTAAACAATGTGTTTTTTGTAGTGCTGAAACCTGTGATGGACATTTACCTTTCCCACCTCCCCCATCTCGCTCGTGCACATTCTGTCATAGGTTGGGTTGCTATGGCAATGCAGCAGCCTGTCTCCAAGGGCACTGGGAATCGGGTTGTAAAGTGGTGTATTTTATGTCCAGTATTTCGGCAGTAAAATTACAGTGCTGCAATCAGTGGGAATGGATGGAGCTGGAGCAATCTCTGCAGGCTGAGTGTGCTCTGAATGAGTCATGTGCTGGAAAAGCAAGCAGAGCATTCATGCATCCACAGCTTAAAGGAGTAACGACCTTGGATAGTGTCTGTGCCTAAAACACATACACACCCTGTGACTAAAACCACTGTACACACAAACACTTAACATTCATCAAAACAATTAATAAGTATCTATCTGACATTTTGCTTGTATTATTTTTTTTAATTCAAGTGAAGCACACTTTTGAAATGTGTGTGGTTTTATCTCCCAAACATAGTCATAATTCAGAATTTGTGTTACTGCCCCTTTAAGACTGATATATGTAAATGACCTCTGACTGACTTTCCTGTGGGTTGTAGCACTTATAACTTCCGAGTGAATTAGTGGGGCTGAACTACTGTGGACTGAACATAAACAGATAAGTGACAAACCATAGGAAAGCTCCAAGCGAAGCGTCTTAGTAATGTGCTGGGTGACGTAAACAATAGTGTATTGAGTGATGTAAACAACTTCAGTGCGCTGTGATGTAGATTCTCTGGAACTGTACTAGAGGAATAAGCATCATCCAAAAGATACTCGCCCAGCTGGTGTCCTGATGATGATAGTGGAGAGCAGTGTCTAACGCGTTGAGCGCAAAGTCTCTTAAAAGTTCAGTTGGGTTGAGAGTTAGTGACATTGAGGTCATATGATTCATATTATTTTCAGACATCCAATCATTCATTGGCCCCTTTCGCCCTGTAGATGGGGGCGTTGTTTGCCTGGACGGTGATAAGTCAGAATATCTATTGATTTGCAGTTAATAAGGGACAAGTTGGCCGCATGCCAGCACAGTGTCATAAAAGAAGGACTAAAGAAAGACTCACTAAAGTTTGTCAGGATTCAGTGTGTATGGTGTATGTCCAGCCCACTAACATGGAAAAATGACAACTCACTTGATCATATCGCTGTTTTCCACACCTCTGAAGACCTGTAGATCTGCAGTGAGGCATTCATGTGTTGCAACACTACTATAATATCACTCTGTATATATTTGTTCACAGACCGTTGTTGCTGACACAGTCTGTTCACATCCTGCACTGACATTCCCAGGCACCTGAGAAACTTTTTTTATTTCCATCCATGTGGAAGTATCATGTGCTTTTCAAAGTGTAAATGTCTTTGTGACTGAAGTTTTTATCATCCACTCAGCATATCTGTCACAGTGTATGGCAAACAGTTAATTAAGTGTATCTGTGCTCATCACGTTCTCCACCCATTTGCTCAGTTTTTTCTTTCCTGTCTGGTAATGTGTTGTTTTCTTCACAAAAACTATTTTAAACTACAGTTTAGTTTCCATAACGTACGGAATGTCATGTGCATAATTTATAAACATGGATGCACGCAACTTCATCTTTTACAAGCCTTTTTAATTTTTCAATTAATAGCTTCAACAAAACATGCTCATTTGGGTGTATTCATGAATGTTTTTCATGAATACACCCATTTTTACATATTTCCCCAACATAAAGAACATATGCTCCCATGCAGTATACCACCTAATGATGGCATGCAAAGTGAATGCGGTTGAAAGACAGACAGCGTGTTTTTCATGTATTAATCTCCTGCTCTCCACTCACTTAAACACACAGGCCCTTTTCCTTAAGGAGATAGAGGGCGGAGCTGTGAGATATTAATAACTATGTATGAATCACTGATTCCAGGCTAAATGTTCCATGTGGTCCATGCCTGAGGGAGAATACAGTTCACACACACAAGCACACGCGCACACACACACTCCCCAGAGCAGGGACCCGTCAGATCATTACGGGGTTGTCTCTTTGTCACCATGCGGTCACAGCTCAGAGGGTCCCCGTCTCATGTCTTAATCTGAAGGATCAGAGCATTCAGGCGAGTCATGATGGCTGAACATTTGGGGGTCTTTTTGGTTTGCGGATTAGGGTTCATTTCTAGGACAACCTTTATTCAGTCGAAATGTCATTTCCTGAGACAATGGGGGGTTGAACAGAGGCCATGTCCACGCTCCCTCTCTCAGCTGATATGATCCATGTATCTGCACTAATTCAGTTGTATTGATAGAAAACAGTGGTGAGAAAATGTCTTAAATAAACATAGAACTGTGTTCAACGCCTTCATATATATACATATATATATATACTTATATTTATACTAACAGTGAATAGCCCATAATTGTGTAGTTTAAGCTGAGTGAGTGGTATTTAGGAGTGTCACTTTCACAATAAATGCCTTTAAATGCATAAATTGGTCAAACAGCACTGTGTATAAGAACTATTAAATTGATCATTGGTAAATTTTACCCAAAAACAAGTCTTAACTTTAATGTAAGTTCATGTGACAAGATTTACATTTTGGACAATTTCTATTGTTCCTTTCAGTATGACACAAGCACACGAATACGGGGTAAAACAAATCAAATGAAAAAGCTAGCGAAATTTAACCAGAGAGTTTAAAAAGCAGTTAGAAATTATATTTTAAAATTACATTACATACTCTGCTATTAAATGGTGATTTGCCAGTCTTTGAAATGCACTGGCTAAAATTGAAAGTGAAAATTTTCTCTTTTTTCAGGCTCTGTGGTAACAGAGCGGGAGTTGGTTAGACATGAAGTGGCGACGCTGTTCAGTCCTTTTGATGTGAAAACCAAATAATGGCCTGTGTCAGAGCTTCAGACTCATGACTGACACTCTATTCACCATCAATGACATGAGTCAGCCTGTCTGCTTTATCTGCAAAGGAGATCAGCGTTTTGGCCAGGCAGACTGACTGCTCTGCTGTGTGTGTGTGTGTGTGTGTGTGTGTGTGTGTGTGTGTGTGTGTGAATGATTCTGGGCCTGGCTTGATTCACCCAACTCAGCTAATGTTTTGGTTGGCTGAACACTTCTGCTGAGGCCTAGGCTTCTGTGAAAGCAAAAATATAACATCATAATTGCAGTCCTACCTAGCTATTGATATTTCCCCTAAGCACTGACCATATTAAGTAAAGATGGCTTTAATTAAGTGGGGTGGGAAAGCAATAAACTGTGTTGTTTGTTGTCATTCGTTTTGTATTTGAACTGGGGTTCAAATCCTTTACATATAGATTATTTCAGGCTCACACTCTTAATGTATTGCACCTCCCACCCACTCTGTACATAGGCAAGAAGAGAGCTTACTGCACGATGCTGTGATTGCTGTGCTGGGCCATTGTTTTTCCCTGACAGCTTGTAGTAGTGTTTTGGTGAAATGATGCATGAGAATTTTCTTTTCACATGCGTAGCAGTAAAGCTCATTTGTACATCATTGTTTTTAGTCTCGAAGCCAGCCATGCTTTAATTACTGTATTAGTATTATGTAGGTTTATCAGACTACAACAAGCATTTATGTTTATTGCACAAGGCCCGAGGGATTATAGAGCCACATCAACATGTTCCCAAATAACTACACGGAATTTTAGATTAGATTAGATTCAACTTTATTGTCATTACACATATACAAGTACAAGGCAACGAAATGCAGTTTAGGTCTAACCAGAAGTGCAATAAGCAGCAAGTGCAGGATAAAGGTATAAGTTATGAGTTATAGTTATGGGTTATAAATTATGAGTGTATGTACAAGAAGAAACTGAATAATATTTACAAATGATGTACAGTAGTATGAACATAATATACAGTATGAACAGTATGAGTATATGAGGTATGAATACAGAGTATATGAGGTATGAATACAGAAATACCGCAAATTTGCAGAAACTGGAGAGACGCTGAGCCTCGCGATGTGTACGCGCCGCCATCTTGGGCCATCTTGGTCGATTTTATACCCAAACTGGACCTGTGAATACAGCTAACTTTGAGTAAATACATATACACCTTTCATGTCACTGACTTCAACTAATTGTACCAAATTTGACCACATTTCATTAATTAGAAAAATAATTCTAACAGATTACACTAGTCGATATTTTGTGTATTAAATTGCCCAACATTACCATGTAATATAATGCAATATAATTTAACATGCTATGTAATGCAACAGAACAGTGAAGTAGAAAGCTTACTACCTAACTGTCATTCTCCACACTATCGGCCACTCTCCGAAGTAACAATCAACACTACCTATCACTCTGTTCACTAACTATCCACACAAACTACCACTCCACACAATAACTATCCACACTAACTACCACTCCCCACACTAACTATCCACACTGTCACGCTGTACAATAACTATCCACACTAACTACCACTCCCCACACTAAGTATCCACACTAGCTGTCACTCTGTATACTAACTATCCACACTAGCTGTCACTCTGTATACTAACTATCCACACTAACTACCAATCCCCACACTAACTATACACACTAGCTGTCACTCTGTACACTAAATATCCACACTAACTACCACTCCCCACACTAACTGCCACTCTGTACACTAACTGTCCACACTAACTACCACTTCCCACACTAACAATCCACACTAACGGTCATTCTGCACACTAACTATCCACACTGTCACTCTGTACACTAACTGTCCGCACTACCACTCCCCACACTAACAATCCACATAAACTGTCACACTGTACACTAACTATCCACACTAACTGCCACTCTGTACACTAACTATCCACACTAACTGCCACTCTGTACACTAACTTTCCGCACTACCACTCCCCACACTAACAATCCACACTAACTGCCAATCTGTACACTCACTATCCACACTAACTGCCATTCTGCACACTAACTATCCACACTAACTGCAACTCTGTACACTCACAATCCACACTAACTGCCAATCTGTACACTAACTATCCAGACTAACTGTGACCCTGTACACTAACTATCCACACTAACTACCACTTCCCACACTAACAATCCACACTAACTGTCATTCTGCACACTAAATATCCACACTAACTAACTGTCACTCTGTACACTCACAATCCACAAACTACCACTCTGTACACTAACTATCCACACTAACTGCCACTCTGTACACTCACAGTCCACACTAACTGCCACTCTGTACACTATCCACACTAACTGCCATTCTGTACACTAATTATCCATACTAACTGTCACCCTGTACACTAATTATCCACACTAACTTCCACTCTGTACACTAACTATCCACACTAACTGTCACCTTGTACACTAACTATCCACACTAACTGTCACCCTGTACACCTAACTATCCACACTAACTTCCACTCCCCACACTAACTATCCACACTAAGTGTCACCATGTAGACTAACTATCTACACTAACTACCAATCCCCACACTATCCACACTAGCTGTCACTCTCCACAAAAACTGCCACTCACCATAGTAACTCTATGCAATAACTACCACTATCCGCACTAACTATCCACACTAACTACCACTCCCCACACTAACTATACACACTAACTATACACACTAACTGCCACTCTGTACACTCACTATCCACAATAACTGCCACTCTGTACACTAACTATCCACACTAACTGTCACTCTGCACACTAACTATCCACACTAACTGCCACTCTGTACACTAACAATCCACACTAACTGTCATCCTGTACACGAACTATCCACACTAACTACCACTCCCCACACTAACTATCCACACTAAGTGTCACCATGTACACTAACTATCCACACTAACTACCACTCCCCACACTAACTATACACACTAGCTTTCACTCTCCACAAAAACGGTCACTCACCATAGTAACTCCCTCTATCTATCTCTATCTACGCAATAACTACCTCTATCCACACTAACTGTCACCCTGTACACTAACTATCCACACTAACTGTCACCCTGTACACTTACTAAATTCAGGAACTGCTTAAATACTGAAAGATAAAGACTGCCAGACACTAACAAGGGAATAAGCGGTAGTGCTTGATTCTGCTGAGGCGGCGTTGGACATTCCTAGAGCATCTACAGAGGGCTGGGCAGTTTGTCACAGGAACTCTGGCTCTGTCAAAACAGAAGTGGTCTTCTCCACAATACAGTAATGGAACACTCCATCATTCAGAATACCTTCTTTCTTCTTCTCCTGACCCATGCAACAGTTTCAGTTCTTTACGAAGAATTAAGTCCAGGTTATTATTCTCCCTATTGCTCATTGTTTCACATACGTAACTTATGTTGTGTGACTCTCATTATGTGACTGGTTTTAGTCAGTTTCCTTGGAAATCCGTAGCAGTACGAGACATGTGACTGGTCACTTTGTTATCTTCCCTCTCCTTCTTACTGCTCAGCCTGCTTTGAGGCTTATTGCTGACCGCGCATTAGGAGCGAATATCAGTGCGTCAGAGTGGTTACATGAATACTCAGCAAATGAATAATGTGTAGCAAGTCCCAGCCCACAGAATGCCTAATTGCCATCACTGATGAGTGTACCGTCTGACCTTGGTATTTGTTAGTCTTCGGTTTGGTTTCTCAGTTGCAGTGCTCATTTGACTTTATCATGCGGGTTCCCCCTTCTCGCCGCAGAAGTGGAGGGCCTGCTTTTGTCATTAGAGATCGCTCTGCCAACAGGAACATGGAGTAGCCAAGCATTAGATTGAACTCTGTGTTTGGTTAACCCCTCAACCAATCTCTGCCAGAAAAAGAAATGGACCTTGTGAATGATGGTATCACTTTATCTAGGAAAAACACAAAACTGCAGGTTTTGCCCATTATATATCTAATTCAATGTATGCACTCTATTTAATCAAAGTCATGTGAAATATTATGGGCAGTGGAAAACAGCCAGTAGTAAAGTAACTGGTGATGCACCAATATAGGAATTATTCAGCTGATGCTAATACCAGGCTGATATAATGTATATTATAGGAAAATGTAGAAACTGGGACTCGGTCCACCTTAATTAGTCTTAAGGAGAAATGTGGCATCTATTTGAAGAGGGTTACAAATGCAATAAAATGAATAAAGTACAAATATGTTAAGATGGCAAATCACCTAAATAATCTATTCTTCCAGCAATAAACATGAGATTCAAACATCTATGCTAATATTTTAAATATTTTTTAATATTTTAATTTTAATATTTTTTTAAACATCTATGCTAATATCTATGATAATATTTTTTATTTTTAAGCAACTTAATGATGGCAATATGTTTCTGATATCATAAAGCATACCTAAAAGTAGCAGTAGGTCACCCACAATTCAGCTACTGAAGATCAAAGGTTTATTCTTGACAGGATCACCAATGCAGTACCGATATCCCAGCAGAGCATTGTCCCTCTGGGTAAGTGGTTATTTCAGTAAAATCTCTTGAGGCCCATAGCTAAAGTAGTACTTGAAGTTCATTTTGTTAAGTATACTTGAGTATAAGTATAGCCAGTACAGTATAAGGACCGGTATAGTAATTTAATACTTCTTCGGACTAAATTGGAACATTTTTTAATTTATGAATACTTTTTTTATACTTATCAGTATAAGTCACATATACTTCACTGTATTATACTTAAGTATATGAAATAGTATACTGTATATACTGTAAAAGTATACTGCTTCAGTTTTAGTGTAAAATAAGTATACTCTTAAGAGTGACACAAATGGCAAACAAATAAAGTTAATATGTTTCATGATAAACCATGGACAACCCATAACACCTCATGGTTATCCTACAGAGAAACTATAGGGCTCATTTGCCTTTAACTTCTTGTCTTTTTCAGACAGTCTGTATTTATTTTAACTTAGACAGACATCTACGTGTCTCAAAATCAGACGCTGTGTAGATGCTGAAGTAATGTTGAAGCCTCGTCTCAGATGTTGATGCATCAGACGACTCTTCCTGCTCAAGCAGACTGGGATAATGGCAGGGATACACGACTCCCTTGAATAATATCCAAATAAAACAGAGAGGAATTCCAGGGCGCGGCAGAGAGCGAGGAGAGGGAGAGAAGTGGGTTGGTGGGAGGGGAAAAAAGCAAATGTTGTATTTGCAAATGTTGCAGTTATATATATACAAGGAGCTTTTTGTGCAGATATTCTCGATGAACACAGCAGAGGCAGCATGAGGCCCCAGGCCACTCTCAGGAGGCCCGATGCTTATCACAGGCCCAAATATGAGCAGAATGAAAAAATCAGAGACTGTTTTTGTTTTCATCCCACCAAGACAGATAAGGGAACTCTCCCACAAGACAATTAGATGCTGCTTGTCGGGCCTTTGTGTTCAGACATGGCAAAAAAGGCACCGATGATCAAACAAGTCTAAACAATTTTTTTTTACCAGTGTTCAGGAAGACATTCCAAAACTGTTTGAATGATGGGGATGAGTTATTGGAGTGTGTATATAAGTGCTACCCTGACTGCAAACTGTAGATTCAAATCAAAGCAACATAATTCAAAACATAGTACAGAAATGCACAAAAAGAGATCTTCTTCCTACGCACTGATACTCTCTGCTCCGTTTCTGTTTCAACAGTGCCCATGGTAGCTTCCAAAGGATTGACAGTGTAACATTCCTAAGTCAAATAAATGACTTTCACAAACTGTTCTGTGTAAGCACTGTAACAGACCCTCCATAATTCAGTCATGTAGACATTTCCCAAAACGTGAAAGTGAACGTCGGCCACCTATGCCTCGAAAAAAGGGATTTAGTTGTTCAGGAAGGGGAGAAGCTAAGCGTGAGGTGTTAATTGTCCCCAGTGCTGCAGAAATATGAAATGGATTTTTCCAGGTGAATAAACAAAATGAGCTGGACAGAGTTCAAAAAAAGGTCAGAATTTTGTCTGAAGAACCCAATGTTTCTTATTCCTCTGACCTTTGCTGCTTCATACCCCGAGTTTGCTGGTTTCAATATGCTTGTACCCAGATTGTCGTGATAGCTGTGATTGCACTGATCCGTCACTGACCGGCTCCAGTAAATAGAAAACATAAATCCACACTTATCTGACTGGCATACTAAACACCTTAAACTTAGAACAGAGACAGTAGTCCTTGATTGACCCCTAGTGTCCATTATGCTAATCACAGCCTCAATGTTTAATGCCCTTGTTGCTGTCCACCTTGAAACCATGTCTCTTTTATCGTTAGGTTGTGTGTAAGGAGACTCATTACACTCCACAGGGGCACAGTGTGGTTGACATTAGCACTCAGACAAAATGAGATTAGAGCTCAGTGTTTGGGCCGTCTGACCTCAGCGATGCCTGAGCGCAGCTGATAGCGAAGTAGGTCAAGGCCTCACAGGACAAATAATCTGTGTAATTCAATCTATTGTTCTAGGATTGAGCTATTGTGAAAGGAGTTGTGTATCACAGTATCCTATTGTTCCACTTCCCTCCATTAATCCACAGACAAGATTAACAACAAGGCTTTATGGTAAGCTACTACACTTAACAGTAAATGTTAGTAGATTAAGCTTATTGAATCATTTAATGAAAAAAAGTGAATGTGGCACAAGGGCCACAAAATGTTGTATAAACCCAAAAAAGGCAAGGAAATACTTTTCTCAGATTTAACAACAGCTTGACATTCCAAGCAGTGTGCCCAAGTCTTTTGACCAACTGCCCCAAATGTGACCTTGTGGCAAGTATGTTATATAAAGCAGGCCAGAGTGAAGACTTTCAATAGGAGAGTGATTTACAGAAATACTTAACTCAACTCCAGGAGCAGTTGGTGGCCTAGTGTTTAGGGAGTTGTCCCTGCCATCAAAAACTCGTGGGTTTGAATCCCAAGACTGTTAGTGGCACCACTGAGGTACCCTTGAGCAAGATCCCGTCCCCACACACTGCTCCTCGGAGGTCATGTTCCGCTTCTTCACAAGATGGGTTTAAATGCAGCTAAGAATTTCGTACCGTTCACACGTGCTTTTTTTGTTCACGTATGGCAAAACGATCTCTTTATGTGTTTACATGTATTCACAAATAGCATTGCAGTGCCATCTGGTGGCTGCAGCATAAAATGGCTCTCTAGGCTGCATGACCGCCTCCTTCTGAAGGCACCGTGTGTGTTCAGCTCACACAAGTCATTTTGCCAGCAGCTCAACTCAGACATTCATACGCAAAACGTGCAAAATGTGTTTACAAACCGTCAGCTCAACACGCAAACTGTGCACAGACCCACCCACCAGGCGAAGGGTTTAAAACACGGGCTATTTCTCAATACGGAGTAGCCTACAGACTGCCGTTTGTGGAGCAGGTTCAGGTCCAGGTCCAGGATCAGGTCCAAGTCAAGGTCCAGACTCCGAGGATGGAGGGATGCAGTGTCCTTAATCTGCGTTTGGGACAACAGCATTCACGATGACGTCACAGCTCAGCTCGGCTCGAGACCTTGCATTTTCTTCACTATCCCTGAAATGTATAGTAAAATAACATGACACACCAAATTGTATATAATCAAAATACATTAAATAAATACATACATATTATATGAATAATATTAAATAATATGAAGTCTTATGTATATATATTCATGAAAAGTCTATATTCATATTGTGTTCCTACCTAAGGGTCAGAGGAGGGATATGACCTCTCATTGTCACATGTGAATTTAGCACTGCACAGCACAGCACACTTTCTCTGCATTTAACTAATTCCCCATAAAATGTGTCCCACCCAAGCCCCCCTACCAGATTTTGGTTTGTTGCCTTAGGGCAACAACATGCTACAGGAGTACTAAAATGCCCAGGTGTTTTATATGGAATGAGGAACAAATAAGCAACAAAAACAGAAGTTTTATGGCAACAACAACAAACACTTTAACAAGTTATATTTCAACAAATATCAGTTACAATTATTTTATCAATCAGTGGGTTAGAGATTAGCTGTTTGTGTTCATATATAAACATATATATGTGTGCGCGCGCGTGTGTGTGTGTGTGTGTGTGTGTGTGTGTGTGTGTGTGTGTGTGTGTGTGTGTGTGTGTGTGT
>JBBPDH010000001.1:27021276-27040229 GCA_037974565.1 Clupeocharax schoutedeni
CACGTAGAATTAAGGCAGTTCTGAAGGCGAAAGTGGGTCAAACACCGTATTAGTATGGTGTTCCTAATAATCCTTTAGGTGAGTGTATATTATATATGTGTATAATGCAGCCTTATTATTATAAGGTATTGCCATGTATCATAAACAGTGGTGTACTGTATACCTATCAGTATAAGGGTTGTAAACGATTAAGAAGTTCAGTTACTCGCTGTCATCAATCCAGATGCGTCATCAGCTGCATTTTTGTGTATTCTGTATCCATGTGAATATGTGTAACAGGTCACATGCTGAGGGAGTGTCTGGGTTTCTGCAGTCATGACAACAGGACTGTATGATCCTATCTTACACAAAGACCAAACCTCACAAAAGCCAGACCAAGCCTAGTTTCAAGTGATCAAGACTTTTTTTTTTGTAACATTCTTTATAAACTCAATTTAAAAAAAAAAAAAAACCCACAAAGACACATAGTACAAAACACGGACAAACATCTGATTTTGGACATTATACAGAGACCTCCATATTTAAAGTGCTCGCACCCATTAAGCCAATTGTCTTAGACAGTGAAAAACATAATCTTTACAATTATTTTTGTAGTGAACTAACATTATTCTGGAAACACACTATTATGATATTCCTCAAAAACATTTATGGAAGAATTGAGGAAGACATTGCAGCTATCACAGACAGACTTGGTAGACCAGTTTAATGTTCGGATTTGTTTGTGTTTGCTAGAAACGGCCGTGGGCTTAGAGGGGGCGAGGTCGCTGTGCTGGCTGAGGTCTTTGCTAACAGGGCGCGGCCGGGGAAGTATGAGAGAGTGTTTCGGGACTGTAGACAACTGAGAGGATATAAATATGCTCCACCCAGAATTCCTCTTCATCGAGCTTCTCCACCTGAGAACAACGTTTCAGTGCCAGATCCCAGCAAGAAACAGGTAACTATCTATACACTGCATGCTGTTCCTCTCATCTTTCTTCTAACTGCTGGAACACAGGCGTTGTAAAACCTGTATGCTATGCTAAGTGATATGCTAAGTAAATTTTTATCTAAGAGCCACTGGTTTGTAAAAGGATCAGCTTTATTTGCCCCAGGCAGAAATGGCTTGTTGCTGTGTTACTGAAAGTCTCAATCATATTAAGACAATGACTTGAATAATTAGTATAGATATAGACGAATGTAAAAACATCCAGGTATAACATATATCTCTAGAAAAGTTTTTTTAGTTGTTTTCCCGTCCAGTGACAGGCTGAATGGAATTTGCTTGGAACATTCTGGCAAGTTCTGACTTGCGAAGTGTATTTTGCTCATGGAATGGTTTTAACAGGTGGTAGATTTTGCTGTTCATTAATCTGTCTTTTCAGTCTAAATATGATCAAACAGGTTAGTAACATGATTAGTTACTGGACTTTTAACACTAACCCGTTTTATGTTGCCTGTTTTTCAGATATCATGAACGTAAGTGGCCATCAGCCTCATAAACTGACTTATTGGATGTAAAAACAGAGGGCTGGGAAGATGACCACACCTGAAACTCCAATAAAAACATACTTGACTCCACCTGTTCTTCTAGTTGGCGGTCTACTTACCAGCTATTGTGCAATGTACATTTCAGTTAATTCTCTAATCTGCTATTTTTCAGCTTGAAGATGCTCTTGATAGTGGAGCCGCAAAGAGCAATGTAGCAGGGGGACCAGCATGGCCAGGGCAGCCCACCAACCCAGCATGGCCTGGCCAGCCCACCAACCCAGCATGGCCTGGCCAACCTGCCCAGCCCACCTGGCCAGGGCAACAGCCAGGCCAACCTGCCCAGCCCACCTGGCCAGGGCAACAGCCAGGCCAACCCGCATGGCCAGGGTTGCCTGGCATGCCAGCTCAGCCATACGGTCCAGGATGGCCTGGACAACCCAACCAGCCCAGTGCACCAGGCTGGCCAACACCAGCCCCACAAACTGGTCCTCAAACTGCCCCCGTACTGGTGAGAAACGTAGCTTAGTTGTTGTAGCTCACTTTAGTCACATATTTATTTCTATTATTAAAATGTTTTCATAGTTACTACTATATATAATATATAGTCACTTCTATATATTACGTGCTCACTTGAACAGAAGGACTATGCAGCATGCAGTAACATAGTATATTTCATATATTTGCAGACGGTTCCCTATGGCTTGCCTCTACAAAGCGGAGTTCATGACAAAATGCTTATTACTATCCTTGGGGAGGTCAACCCAGATGCCAATGCGTAAGAACAATTGCACACAACGAAATGTCCAGCTGTTTTTTGCTATGCTTGCATTCAGTTTAGCAGCTCAGTAAAACAATGTAAAACAATACATAAAAATTCTCAAAATACTCTACAATTTTGAGATGAATCATGTTCCTTAAGGACCTTTATGCACATTACTTTGTGGGTAGTTTAATTAGTTTAACTGTCTTTTACTGAAACTAGAATGCACTGTTTCTTATCATTAGGTTCACAATTGATCTGAAGAGAAACAATGACATAGCCTTTCATTTCAACGTTCGATTCAATGAACACGGGAAGCAGGTGATCGTGAGGAACAGCATGATTGGGAATCAGTGGGGCGCTGAGGAAAGAGCAGCTCCCTCGTTCCCTTTTGTCAAGGGGAAGCCTTTTGAGGTGAGTACTAAGCTTGGACTTGTAGTTTCACTAGGCAGATTTAGTACACTTCAATATTTTTGCTTTAATTTGTTTAAGGTAATGAAGGAGTTTCTACAGTAATTTAAATGTCCTTGTTTCTACAGGCCTCTTTAGTAAACTACAACTAATTAACCCTTGCTTGTTTTTGTAGCTGAAGATCTTGTGCACTTCAACCGATTTCAAGGTGGCTGTGAACAAGTCCCACCTGCTTGAGTTCAAACATCGGGTTCGTGAGCTAAACCAAATCCAGCATATGAGTATCTACAAGGATCTCAAGCTTTCGTATGTGAACGTAGAGAATCTCCAATGAAAAACAGGAGTCCTATGAACATTTCAATATTTTTGAGGGCGGAGAGGTGATGGTCATTCAGTAAAAACCCAGCAATAAATTCTTCTGTTCCTAAAAGTCTTATCAAGGGGCTTTCACTGCCTGTTTATACAAAAACTTTATTGTTTATCTGTAATAAGCAAAGTATATATTGATTATCTGGAATTCTGTAATAAACAAAGTATACTTCATACATCCTTTATCTTGATTTGTTCCCCAGTTGTTTAGTTATGTTATATCAGCATGCTACCAACCTGTAGATAGCTCGCTTAATATGTTCTAGAAGTGTGGTTCCTTTTCAGTCCAGCAAAGGTTTGTCTTTTCATTTAAATGCAAAGGTATGGGGGAAGCAACAGTGTTATTTCACACATTTAGTGCCATTGTTTTAAAAGAGCTAAGCTGTTATTTATCTCTCTGACAGTGGGTCTCTCTGAATAGTTTCTTAATGTTTCTTTCCTATCTGTTTTACTTGGTTTTGCCTGATATGTAGTCCATGGTCTCACAAAATATACCGTCAGAAGTGATGGTGTATGAATCCACACGGTTATTTAATCAGCTAAAGTCAAGGTCAGCAAACTGGAATTAAGGCCCATTAAAACTGTTCTCTAATAACTATCCTCTTCCATAACGTCCCTGCTTTTTATCTTTGCCTCTGGTCATTCATAACTCTGCTAATGAAATGAATGTTTCTGACATCATGACCATTTCTGTCTCATAACTATTACGCAAGTTCCTCCATTCTGATGATACATAACAGCTACTAAAAGCTAAAAGCACTTATCGAGACATTTTGGCTTGCGATTGAGGTACAAGCCAGATCCATCAAGTGCACATTAGGAAAGTGCATTAATGCCATCAAGCCCATTGACCAGCAGAAACCTATTGCACCCAGACTGTTCAAAAACACAATCACAACATTCAACAAGGAGTTTCCAAAATAAGAAAAAGACCAGGGGGGTATTCCAGAAAGCAGGGTATGCTACATAACCGGGTAAGTTCTGCACTAGCTTACCCTTGAACTTAACCGGTTATGTAGCATAACCTGCTTTCTGGAATATCCCCCTGAAATTTAAACAGCAGTACTTGACTTACCACACTACATTAATGTGAAAATACTAGAGCATGCAGATACACAGCTCATTTTTAAAATGAGTTCTCTCACATGAATTTTAAATAAATAAAAATTGTGTGGGCAATCATTTTAAAGCAATTTAAAAATTTAGTCTAGCACCGGCCACTCAGTTGGTCGAGGCTGTTTTGTCAAGCACAGGGTATTTTTCTGCACGGCTGAATGATTAAAGGTAGATCACTTAACCTGAAGGAAAATTAAGAATCCTTAGTGGAACTGCATTCACCAGGGGAGGGCGCTACCACGCTTTTCTCTTGCATGTATATCCACTAGTAAATATGGACATCAGTATGTTACAACGAAAACTGGCCGAAGTCTGTTTGTGCTGCAGCTCAGTGCATGCCACTGGAAATAGGTAGCACACAATTATCATCAAATTAAAATATCAATACTGTGTTTTCTGTAAGCAGGAAGAGAAATATGCAATATATGTCTAGCAGAAAAAAATAAAAAGTGATTGTTGCAAATGAATGTGTGGGACAGGAACACACAGGGTTGAACAAAACACCCATGCATATATTACAAATACTGCAATTTCTTTATAAAATACCCAGTTATTCCTCAGAAGCTGTATTAGAACTTGGGTATCTTCACACAATAACTGTGGTTCTTCTCACATTGTTTCCTTGTTGGGTTTACGAACCTGGTTAAAGTTATGTTACCACACTATTAATATCACGACTGATATTTTAAGCTAACAAGGTTAGCTGTGTTACAGTGGTCACCCACCCACTTCCTGGAGATCAACTTTCTTGACATATTTAGTTCCAGCTTTAACAAGCTGCCCCTCGCCCTTAACGCTCCAGCCATTCTGAAAAAGTTCATTAGCCAGAGCAGGTGTCACAGTCTGGTTAAAACTAGACTCGTCAGGTAGGTTGATCTTCAGGACCAGGGCTGGTGACCACTGTTGTAGACAATTCTTTTGGGTGTATGGCGCAATAAGGTTTCAGGCATCAATGAGATACAAGGTCCAAGTAAGAAATTCTTACAAATTTGATTAAGAGAATCAAATATTTTGCTGAGGGTTTTTGTCCTTATAGTGAATAATAAATGGAAAGTGCTAAGTTAAAGTAACGGTTCAGCAAAAAACATCAAATTTACATACTTGCCATTTTCCCCAGATATCATAAAAGCAAAAACGTTTTCATAGTTCAATTGTTTCTTCTTTACTTTCAGAGTGAAGCCGTGAGGCAACTACTGCTAACAAATACTAGAACTTGGTCACCCAAATAGCCTGCATAGTGTCCCTAAAATTACTATAACTCTCATCCTGTTCAGATAACTTCATACAGATAGTCATACACACTCGTTCATATGGTTTAGGACACAGAATGACCTACTGTATCAAATTTCACCCTTCTATTTCAGAAAGCACCACAGCTAGTATTCAGAAAGCGGTTACAAATAAGAGGACTGAGTCCTTCAACTACATCTACAAATCTGTGCAACCTTGGTACAGATCTTGGGTGAGCTGGTTATGGTGTAATTTACAGAAATGGTTTGGGTTATTTGGGTGATTACTGAAGTGGAGAGTTTGTTAGCAACATCAGCCTTGTAAATAAAAAAGCCAAATTTAAACAACACCGGTATCTCAACCGATTGACTGCATCTGAATAATATGACAAATTGTGTCAATGATTTTTTTCCCCCTGAAATGTTCCTTTAAATAGTTATGTCCAACTCTATTTCTCATAAAGCCTTTCCAAATTCTGTTCGTTTGGTTACTCACAACATTAATCTGGGGCGGGTGGCCAGCAGTTGATTTTTACAATGCACAAGTTTCTGCAAAGAAATGTTCGTTCTCACCCTGAGAAGAAAGAATGACCAAAATAACACATGAGAGGCATTTAGGAATTCTAAAACTCAAGTGTATGCAAGTAAATATAATAGTCTGAGCAAAGTAGACTTGTGAGTAGAGTTACTGCAATAATTATGAAAATGTGTTCAAGGTATCTGCTGTGTGTTTGATTCCCATAATAAACAACAGAGAGGATAAGTAGTCTACTCTGAGAGTTTAATCCCCATAATCTGATCAAGCATACCATAATACTGACCCTTTGGCTTTATTAAAGACTAGGCTGCTGCCCGAGTCTGAAGTCAGGTCAGTGTTACATTTTTAATGATGGAAATAGTCAGTGAGAAAGACCTGCCTGAAATACAATACTGCTTAACTAAATTATTCACAGCTCAATTTTTTACGGCTTTGAACACCTGGGTCTCTTGAGACGGATTTGATAGCTTTCCGACTGTAGATTAAGATTGGATGGGGATATTTTTGTTTCCTGTTTTGCCAGTCATTCAACTTTCACTGTGCCTGGCTGTGGACATTAAATTGCAAATGTCCACCTGAAATGGCAAGGACAAAAGTACTATCCCAATATGTACACCAATGACAAAATATTAAAACTATCAACTTAATAATGTGTCTCTCTCATGCTGCCAGAACAGCTCTGACTTGTCAAGGCATGGACTCCCCAAGGCCTCTAAAGGTGTGCTGTGGTCTCTGGTACCAAGCATTCGTCCTCTGAGTTGCAACGTGGAGCTAGCATGGATTCGATTAACTTGCCCAGCACATCTCTCAGTTGCTCCATTTGATTGTGATCTGGGGAATATAGGCCAATTAATACCTTGAACTCTTTGTTAAATTCCTCAAACCATTGCTGAACAGTTTTTGCAGTTATCCTGCTGAACAAAGCCACTGATATTAAGGAATACTGCTGCCATGAAGGTGTGTACTTGCTCTGCAACAATGTTTAGCCTGGTGTTATGTGTCAAGGTAAAATCCATATGAATGTCAGGACACAGGATTTCCCAGCAGAACATTGCACAGAGCATCACACTGCCTTTGCCAGCTTGCCTTCTTCCCATAATCCTTTTGATAGGTAAGAGACACATACACTTGGCGGTCCACATGACAGAGAATTTTTATATAACTGTATATTTTTTGGTACTGGCAAGAGAACACGAATGAGTCTTGGGATGGTAAAATACTGCTGTACTCCGAGCCCGGAGGTTTCAAATCCGATCAGAGGACGCTATTCATTTCTCCTTGCTGCTGATTGGCTGCTGCCCATCTCTGGCAGATGCAGTCCAGCATACCTGCATTAAAACAGTTTCCTGATCTCGTTTTTTTTGTTTTGTTCTTCGTTTTTGTTCTAACCCTAACCCTAACCCTAACCCTAAGGTCTGTATTTTTATTACTGTAAATTTTTTATTACTATTTTTTATTACTATTTATTTACCCTGCACATACCAAAGAATTACAGTACAGTATGTAAAGAGATAACATCGGTATTTCACATTCTAGCAATGCAGGAGACAGTACGGATGCGGGTTTACCTCGGTATTTTTAAAGGGTAATGTATGAAGCTGAGTTTAAAATTAAATTAAAGTGTTTTAGGAACATATTTGGGGGTATATTTCAGGAGTTTACTGTATGGAATGGAGTAGAAATCCATGGGAGAATTCTAAACTGGTGTGCACTTAAAGAATGTTTAATGTTTAAAAACTTCACATTTAGTGTATTGGCGTGGTTGCAACAAAAACTTATTTATTGTATGTCATTTATGTAATTTGAAAACTCCAGATGATCTTCACTGCATGAAAATACCTTGATAAACCTTGATAAAGTGTAAAAGTGTTTTTCTTCTTAAAGCTCATGTCTCTGTGACCTTGAAGTTCTTGTTTGCACATGCAGGTAAGAACTGCCAGGCAAAAAGGTGTTACATTTCTCGTTGTGGGATCTAAAGGAGTGCCCACACTAAGTATAGATGTTTGCCAAGCCTGCACTGATATGGAGTCAGCAGCAGACTCTTACCCAAAAGTGGGAAGGATTTGTTTACAGCTGTCAACAAAAGAGAAGATAATTTAATGTTAAAATGCATTCCTTTGTTTATATACCTGCTGTCTTGTATGTGAACTTTATATAAAAGTAAATACAGTTATGAAAATGAGCATATCTGTCCCTCTAATAGTGTAGATTGGCCAGATATGATACGTGCATAGCTCATACTTCATGTGTGTTACACAAAAACATGCTTTTAGGCAAGTACCCTCTCGTGTTATATTGCCGTATACATCTGTACATGATGTCAAAAAGTGCTGACTTGGATGAGGATCAGTGGGCAACGGGTGCAGTTTGGAACAAAGCCCTGTGTTTGTGCCCTTTTGTGAAAGACTCCTTCACTGAAGCACTGCCCTGACATCCTTCCAAGAACTGAGGGAATCTCAGTACAGTCCAGTTCAGTCCAGTTGTGTCCTCACTGCACTTCCTTCTCTGACAAATTAACTTCATAGGGGAGGTAAACCTTAACTTGACCACATGGAAAAAAAACACAATAATAACAACAAAATCTGCATTGGCATCTGGATTTAGTGCATTTATTTGTGGAACTGAGAAGCATGACTAATATGATTTGCCAAGAAAGAAGTAGAGAAAGAAAAGTATTTTTCACTCTAATTCTCACAATTGGATTGTTGTAGCATGACGTATTAATTGCCTGGATTCACTAATACTGTTGCAAATTTTTTTTTATTTTATTTTTTTTATTTTTGTTTTTATGATATTTTGTAGTATAGCAGAGTGTCAATGTCATGTAAACACCATGTGACAACTTACATGCATGTGTGCAGTATACCTCACAAAGGAAAAGGAAAACATATCATTTGCATTATTAAAAAAGGTTACAGTGGGCCTGCTTGTCATCAAAATGTAACTAGAGGAATCTCAGACAGAGGGAATGGATCTTTAGAGTAAATTCACTAGACCTGCGCCAAGTAGCAACATCTTTTCACTTGTCCCACTTTTATGGGTGACCTAACACGTCCCTCTTTAATTGTATAGAATGAATCATGCCAGAGCTTAACACTATCTAGATACTAATATTTCACCAGAAACATCACCTTATAGTATGATGATATGGAACTTAACAGCATGACAAAAGAACAGATTTAAGGCTCTCAGATACCAAAAGACAAAACATTAATAGAATTAAAAGAATCAGCAGCTAAGGTGGTATTAGAAAAACTAGAAATTAAATAAATGATCTTTACTCTGAAAAAAGTTGTCTATTGGAGAGAAGCAACCACAGTGGTAAACCAATCTTATTGACCTCATCCTACTGAATGCTAGTCCTACAGACCAATACCTCTTCTGAATGGAGACTTGCATATTTTAGCAGCAGTTTTGGCTGGACGGGTCTGACAGAAAAAACTATCCAGGTTCCACAATTAATGTTTGAAAAACACAAGTAATGTAAATTAATAGTAGCATAATAGTAGCATAGTACCATAAAAATATAAATTCCAGAGTGCATTTAAAAAGTTCAAAATGAAGTACCTTCTTATCTACACTGAACTTTTATGATGCCAAATTGTGTTACTCAGACTGTTTTATTTTTTCAGTTGTTACCTATTGAAGTCCTACATATTAATATTAATAATCTTGACAAATTGATTCCTTCAGCTATTACAGCAAAGAAAGCTGCTTAAGATAAATGGGGGTTTAAATTCTCAAAGACATCCCTTACGAAAATTAACCATGGTTTACTATGATTAAATATCCATGGTTTTCTATGGTGCCCCAAAAAACTGCAATAAAACCATAGGAAACCATAGTGAATTTTCATAAGGAATACACATCGACTAGACATTTGAAAAAAGCACATGTTCAGAGCCTCTGCACATCCTATCATTTTTGGATGTCCCAATAAAGAAATAGGACAATGGACTGCAGTTGCCTTAAAAAACAGTCTCATTGTTAACAGGCATTGAACAAGAACATGTTCATAAACAGTACGTAAAGATTCCTTCAAATGCCTTACAATTATTGCATAGGTCAGAGATTCATTTAAATGTGTTGGAACCTTATAATTTGTTTTACATTACTTACTGCTCGGTCAAGTCGATAGGCAGAGAGGTCTAGTATGGAGAGGTCTAGAATGGAGGTCAGACAGCACTCAGATGATGGGCCAGAGGTCACCTTTAAATACCCAGGCATGAACAGACAAGCATGGTAGATGTCAGCTGCTCATCATAGTGGCCTTTCTGTGCGAGTCCCAGCTCAGAACAGATGGTTGATCTTTTGATTTCCAAAAAGAGGCGCTGTATATAGAGATCTCCCTCTCTCTTTTTATCTTTAGGACGCATACACTACACAAAATATGGACAAAAGTATTGGGACCTTTACTCCATCCAAATACATATCAAAGACTTATGGAGTTGCTCCCCCCTTTGCAGCCACAATAGTTTCCACTCTTTTTGGAAGGCTTTCCACAAGATTTTGGAGTGTTTCTGTGGGAATTTGTGCCTGTTAATTCTGTAGAGCATTTATGAGGTCATGTACTGATGTTGGTATAGAAGGCCTGGCTCGCAATCTCTGTTACAAGTTCATCCCAAAGGTGTTTGATGTAATTGATGTCAGGTCTCTATGTGGCCAACCAAGTTCCTCCAACACACCATGTCTTTATGGACCTTACTTTGTACACTGGCACAGCCATGCTGGAATAGAATAGGGCCTTACCCAAACTGTGTCCATTATCTGAAATGTCTTGATATGCTGAAGTTTTGCCCAAACTTTGAAAAACAGGTTTCTCCTGGTATTTTTTGTGGATATAGTGTATATGTTATTCAGGAACTGCTGATGATACAGTAAGGGGACATGCATTTAAGTCTAATCTTAGCACAGTCATGCAAGAAAAGGATCTTCCACACAGAGTCGGAAGCAAAAATGTCTTAGTGAGCCGAAACATTAAGATTAAGCCCTTCACTGGATATAAGGGGCCTTGACCAAACCCTGAAAAACAGGTGTGCACCAATACTTTTTTTCATGACTTGCGTTTGAGCTTAGTCTTAGGCATTTTCTATGCTGGAATGGAAAAGGGCCTTTCCCAAAACCGTGTTCACATGGCGCTGTAGAAAATGTCTCCGTATACTGAAGCATTAAGATTAAGTCGTTTACTGGACGTAATGGGCCCACCCGAATTCAATAATTAATATGGGTGTCCCAATATTTTTGTCCATATAGTTTAGCCTCTCTGTCCTGAAGAAACATGACGCTCAAACTCGTGCGTGCTCGCTCCTGTGAACGTCACAGTCACGCAGGCGTATAAGAGGCTGCTTCTGCTCTAGAGCAGGACGGAGAGGAGGGCAGTGAGGAGCTCTGGTGCGAGGTTTGCAATGGCTTTAGGAACTGCGCGATTTCTATCTTAAGTCACGACTTTAAACATCCAATGATGTGATTTTCTGAATCCACGCATCTGTCTGAATGTTGAAACCTAAGCAGAGTGAAGAGGAGGAAAAAACGCAGAGCACTGAAAAGCGCTACGTCTGCTTCCGACTTGTACCCAGGTCAGATTCACTCGGTCTCCACTACTGCTGCCCTATTAAACACTGCCTCTGCTGCATTTTACTGCTATATTATGGTAACTTTTGAGTAAATGTCTTACTGAATGTTATTTTGTGCCACGGCCTGCATTTGCTTGTCTGTATTTTCAATCCGAGGCTGTCGAAGGAGACCTGCTAGCGTTAGCCTGTGTAGCTGGAAGGGCTAAAGGTTGCTTCATCTTGTGTAGTTAAAGTTATCTGACTGGTTTGTAGAGCTATTCAGTCATTTCCAGGGGTCGCTGCCAGCCAGGTAATAATGGACGAGTGGATGGAGGTTCTGTAGGGTGTGGATAGTCTGTTTCAGCACTTTAAAATGATTTGTAACTTACAGACTTTAAACACCCTTGAACTGACGTACCAGTATTTTTATGCATAGCTGCTCTGCTTCTGGTGTCATAACGAGCAAACATAACCAGTTTACGTTAGACCGCTCTTTCTGAAAGGACTGTCTTATTCCTATTAGATATACAATATTGAGTTCTGTCCTGGTTTAACTGGCTAACTGTCATGACCGTTTGGGCCATAGTGTAGCCAGCTCTAGCTCCGTGTTTACCAAGGTGCTGCGTCTATGCCCCGTGCTTCTGTTGCAAAGGGCTGTTTCTAGATTGCATTGGTTTCATGTGGTATCTTAATTTATTGCAATCATAATGATGATGGTGCCGGAAACACTTCTTACTCAGCAAAACATATTAGTCCCTCTCAGTTCCACAATAAAACTGCACCAAACCCAGATGCCAATGCCAATATGTTTTACGTTGTCGTGTTGTTTTTCACATGGATTTTATTGTGCCAATAGTTTCTCATAATGTTCATTCAGTCTAGGTCTGTAGCTAAATGTTTTGCCCTGTGTAATGGAGTTTTTCTGCCATTCTGTCCCCTTCTGTGCACTTGTGGTGTTCTGTTTATGTCCGTGTGTTGCACAATAGTCCTGGAGGAACATCGTTTTTTTCCCCACTGGGTGCATATGTTTGAAATGACAAACTGTGCTTGGCTTCACTTGACATTGCCAAGACAGGAAAGTTCAAGCCATTCCTACAGCCCTCAAGCAAATAAGTCATTATTAATTAACTTGTGTCCCTTAAAGGAGTTTCCTTTTTCCTCTGGCTCTTGTATACAAGAGCAAACTAAAACGTGAATAAGAGGCTGAATCATGTCGTCATGAGTTGTTGAGTACATCTACAAACAGTCTTTACATGAGACATGATGAAACAATATATGATATGATGGAATAGCTGTTGCATCTTGATAGTCCTATGAAACTCTTTACACATAGATGAGCGCTCTAAATACTAATTGTAGGGAGGTAAGCCTTTACTGCAAAGGCAGTGTGACAGCCAGTGTTTTGGACAGGCTTTTAGTCAAACTTTGAACTCATGCCTGGTTTGTGATTAACAGGTCAGCAGTTAGCAACAGTGGAGAGATCCAAAGGCCTTGTTTTTGTGTAATGGGGGAAGTGGGATGAAAATTTTGGAGCCATTGAATTGCTGTAATTGTAGACCAGTGGAGAGAAGAGTGGATTTTGTCTGTCTGGGCAGTTTCAGGCTTAAAACCTCGCTGTCTTATGATGTTTGGAAATTATAAGCTCACCATTGTAAACTTCCTTTTTTCATCTTTCTGACCTATATTAAACACTTGGGTTTTAATGTGGGCCTTCTTATTCTGCTTTTGTGATATTTCAGTCTTTTGCACTTGACCCTTTTATTTTGAATCTCTTGAGTAATATTAGCCTACTTTTTAAAATTGTAATTTTAAATCATTATCGAGCTTCATGCCTGTAGAGTGTTTTCTGGAACTAGATGTGCATCTGAACAGTGAGGTGTT
Source organism: Clupeocharax schoutedeni (assembly GCA_037974565.1). Taxonomy (NCBI): domain Eukaryota; kingdom Metazoa; phylum Chordata; class Actinopteri; order Characiformes; family Alestidae; genus Clupeocharax; species Clupeocharax schoutedeni. The sequence goes on from JBBPDH010000001.1 coordinate 27,034,600, forward strand.
GGTTTGTCTCGTCAGTGTTCAATTCATGGACCTTGTGGTTTTTAACATATCAAGTTTTCAATGTCCGTGCTATTAATCAGTAACAGGTGTCGCAGTTATTATATATCATCTTTTTGCAGGTTTTTGAGCCGATAAGTCACGTTAAACAGCTAGTAGCTGTCATTTTTTTTGGTTTAACTCTATTGGATAGGAGCAAGTAAATGCAAATAAAGCAGAAACTGCATGTCATGCATCTTAGGAAAACGAATGTTTTGAACTGAGGCTCTTTTAGAAAGAATCATATCCATTATTTATGTGAGCTCAAGCTTTCTGTCATCAGATGGGAGCTGTTGAGGATCAGCGGCTTATAAGCAAGTTGGCCGATCCAGAACCTTTGGCTACATAACGCTTTAACTGTTGCATTCAATGCCAGTTATATTGATTTGTATAACCATTTGTCAGCTAAAACATGTTTTGTCTATTGTAATCTGTATGTAATAGTGATTAAACATCACTGTTGTGTTGTATGAAGGAAACGTGTTAATGGCAAATTATTTAAAGTGTGTTAAATATGCAGTCCAGTCAGCAGTGTTTTTAATGCGAGCCCTTAGTTCAGAGTTTTGTAAACAATGACAAGCAATACACTGTCTCAGTCATCTTCATTAACAAATGTTCTTGTTGAAACTTGAGGAACCATGGTGCCCTTTGGTGGTGCTTTTCATCTGCTTGTGAGAAAATGTACTTGCATGGCATAAATGAACACCTTTGAAAGTCTGGCAACTGCCACGGTGCACAGCCTCACCACCTGTTTCAGTGTGGTTCTTGAAAGGGGGGGAGTCTGACAACTGGACGGCCTCCACAGCCTCAGAAAACTTGTTTTCCAACTTTGCCTGGAGTCATGTAGCAGCTATAGGGGTGTGTTCAGGGAGGCACATTTAAACCTCACCGCAAAAGCCTCTGAAAGATATCTGAAAGGCGTTCGGGTGGGTGCACTGAGGTGTCTGCAGCAGGTTGTGACAAGCTTGTCTCATAGATGAGGAGAGTTCCCCTGCCCTTCCAACTGCTGTGCTTGCTCATCCTTTGTAGTCTGCTTTTGGTTTGTTGTGATTTTTGTGTACATAACCGTCATGGACTTGTAGTGAGGATGAGTGATATGGAGTGTGTACAACGCTTGTGTATACATTTGCTTTTGAGGGGTGGCAAACAATAGACAAAATCCCACTGAAGAGTATTAGATTGCAAATCTAAAAAAATTAAATCAAGCTGTTGAAATGTTCTGGCCTGGCTTTCGATTGACTGCTTTTTTGTGGAGTTTTTGCAGTTACTCTTTAAAAATGTGTACCACAAAAGTTTCTGTGCATGATTGTATAGAAGAACCATTTTTGTTCCCTAAAGAACAGTTCATCAGATGGTTCCTTAAAGAACTCATGTTTAAATATGCAAGAGAGTGAAGAACCTTTTAAAGAACCTTCACATCATCTTGGTGGGCCTGCACTGCATATCGTTTATTTCTCATTATTGGAACGTTGGCCTCTGTAATGCCGATATCGCAGAAAGCTGCAATATGCAAATGTGCCTCTAACCTAAAGACTCATGTAATACAACAAAAGGGTGGGTGAACTGAACTAAACTGCTATAGCCAGTTGTTAAATTTTAGCTTTGTGACATGGTGCAGCTGGTGGCCCAGTGGTTGGGGAATAGCCTCTCCAATCAGAAGGTTGTGGGTTCGAATCCCAGCACTACTAGTGTCGTTACCAAGGTACCATTGAGCAAGATGCCTCCCCACACACTACTCCCCGGACGGCCCTCATAGGTGGAAGGCTCTGCTTCATTTAGCGAGGGTTAATTGCAGGGAAAGAATTTAACATTCACACTGTGTGCTGTGGTATGTTCACTTGTGACTCCATCACAAAAATTGGTTAGAAAGCGACCTGTTTTTGTAGCATTTTTTTTTTTTTTTCAAATATGGTCTGTATGGATGGGGAGGTAAAGTTAACATTTGATACAATATTCATAGCCATTTTCTTTTCAGGAAAGTGATGTGGGCCTTTTAACATTTTGAAAGACATCACAGTCGCAATATGTAGCAGTATGATCGCAATGCTGATATTTTGTCCAGATTGTGCAGCCCTAGTTGTTTGAGTATGTTCTTCAGAGAATTCTTTTTTTCAGATTCCGTTTTAGTTCACATACACAGCACTTCTAAACCAGCAGAGTTTTACTTGATCAAGAGTAAAACGGTTTCTTTTTCTTTGTCGTAATCAGAATCAGAATCGCTTTTGTTGGCCAAGTATGTGAGCGAGCACATACAAGGAATTTGATTCCGGCAGGTGGTGTCTCTCAAGTACAAAATACAGTATACTGGGCAAATATAATGTACAGTAATAAATCTACAGAATGAATGTGATATGGATTTATGTTTATGATTATAGTACAAATGTTTATAAACATATATGTGCAAAGTACTATATATATTTGCACTGTTTATAAATATGGGTATATGTGTGAATATACATATGTATGTATGTGTATAAATTAACTATACAATATAGTAAATTTAAATCTTATATACAGAGAAAATACAATACTACACAGTTGTATATTAGAGAGTGCATGTTCAATGTTCCATTTGTTTTACTGTAATGCCTCACTGCTCACCGATATGTTGTCATAGCGATGTTCCATGTTTTATGTATAACATGCCTTGGTGTGTTTGATGTGCTCAGTGTTCGGTAGGACCTTTAATTTGGACAGGCTGAAATGGAGAACCAGGGTTTTCCGTGATGAATAATGCATTCTACGTTCATGCTCTCTTCCGTTAAGGCAGTGTGGTGGTTTTTTTTTTTTTTTCTAGCTCTAAGTCCATTTTGTACAGTAGTTGCTTGCACTTAAGTGTGGATGTTTGTGAACTAATGCATATGAGCACATATCCGCACGCTCTTTGTCCCTGGGTGTGTTCTGAGCTGTTACAATGCATTCCAGTCAGACTCTGATGTTTCCATTCACATACACACTTTCAGTTCCTGCTGAAACAGAGCTATCAGTCCACTCACAACACTTTTTTCCTGAAGAGGTTAGTATTCTATTGTACTTGAGGCTTTCGACATAGCCCGTGTTAATGTTATCATCGAGCTACTACTGAGATCTGGTTGACAGCGCAAAGTGAAGAAAATTGGAAGGAAAGACTTTGGTTGAGCTGGTCAAACCAGAGTTTCAAGATTTATTGTTGGGGGAGTATGCGGAGGGGGATAAACCATTTTTATTTCTTTCAGGCCCACACAGAACTACCGCATACTGTGGCTGTGTTCTTGCTTCTTGTTTCTTGCTATCTTGCTGGAAGTGACCGGGTGGGCTACAAGAGTGCAAGTTGGCTTTGTTTTGCTATTTCTGGGTTGGTGTCCCAGCAGAAGTGCTCAAGCCCTTTTAGCCTACACCCCCTCTGCCCCTTTGGCTGCCCTTATGAAGCCAGTGTGAACTTCTTTGTCGGGATGTGAAATTCAGAGCCTGGGCTGTTGAACACAAACCCCTTCATTCTCGAGATGGTTTGGTGGCTTTTATTAGAAAATGGCTTCCTCTGGCTCTTGGTCAAAGAACAACTAAATTGCTGGCTTTAACAGGTTGTCAGGCCTCCTGTGATTGATTGAATTGATCTAACACTGAACTTCATGCAGGTTCAAAACACAGTACTGTACCCCCCCAATACTGCCATGTGACAAAGCTCAGTACTCAAATTTTAAATTACTTTGGGGTGTCATAGTTCTGTTAATTTCACACTTGTGTATTAAAAAGCCCTCAAATTTCTAGTATTGTGGCTGGTCAGCCAAAATGCCTCCCTCATTGGTGCTGAAGGATTATAGGATCTTACACTGCCAAGCCTTTTTTGTTTAATCTTTTGGCCAAGTCAGTCAAGTTATTTGCCTTATTGGGTTTTTAACCAAGCGGATTATCGGCATCAAACGCTGCACAAAAAGTATTAAGATTTTACAAAATAGAAAACAACCTTGTAGAGGAAAAGAAATCAATTATATGTTTGCGACCCAAGAACACACGAGGGCAACTTTTATAGAGGGTCAGTTTATTGCACAATGTTTAAAAAGCCCATGGATGTTTTGAATGAAAATGGGGCTGAATGAAGAAAACAGATCTGTAGAGTTTGCCAAGTGTGTTGAAATGGCAAGACCACAGTGTTTGGAACAAGAATGTTCTGTTTTAAGATCAGGTCTGCTTTGACGGAGTTTGTTAAAAAGTATCCCAAGAGATTGTGTTCGGCAGTGTGACAGAGGCTAAAGTGTAAAATTCCGTAACTCATAACCTGGTACGGATGACACTGGAATGTTTGATGCCCACCCATAGCGGATTTTGTATAAATGCACATTTCAGTAACTCTAAGATGGAGTTTAATATTTGACATGTATACATGTTGGACTATAAAAAAACGTTGTCGCAGCTGGTCTTTGCGCGTTCTGGGACGTGTTAGGAAAGACATTGTGTAAGCTCACTGACCACACCTCTTAACTGAGTGCCATTGTTTTTAGAAGGCCATGCGAAGTTCAGGTAAGGGAAGTGTGATATGAAAAATACTCTCAGGAATGCACAGTCTTGAAGGAACTTGCAACAGAACTTGTATGCTTCAGTGTGTGACAGTGTTCTCTTCTTTGGTGTTTGTGGTTGCCTTTGCATGTAAGGAACTGACACCTCCTTCACATAATCTGGATTCTGTCTCTCTTGTGTTCTAAAAGTATTGATTGTTGCCTTATATAGACAAGTGAGAACATTTGAATAGCCACTGGCTCCTCAGACCTCTTTTTATTTTTTTATTTTTTATTTATTTTTACAGGATGCCTGTAAGTAGGTCCTCCCCACAACTCTGCTGTCCAGTCACAGCTACTTGGGTGAAATTGTGGAGGTGTTTGACCATTTCAGCAACATATGCTGCACAGAAATGAACAGTGTATGTGTGTTAGTGTTTACAGTGTAGTGTTCCAGAAATGTGAGTAGATTTCTCAGAAGTGTGTAAGAATTAAGGCTGTGATTTGGTGTTAGTTAGGACAGTTAGTCTGCAGCTGTATTGAAACCCAATATTTAGTTACATTGTGTTACTTAAGATTGATAAACTGGCTTTGTGGCTGGAAAAGCCTCTGCAAGTCACTGAAGCTTTGCTGTTTGCTGGGTGCCCTGGTATATTGAGGTACCTTGAGGGCTTGTGAATGTTAAGCACACTCACCCCAGCCCTCTAACTTCTGTTCCAAAAGGTTTTATCTTTCACGGCTGATACACCTAAACATAGTGGTTGGCTGACTGCCTGAATTGTCATTGCTACAATCCTCTCCCTTTCTGCAGCTTTCATTGAGGCTATTTTTCCATTGAAGCTTGTTTTGCAGATACTAACTGGCTGACCTGCACTTGCTTCCCACTGCATAGATGTATGCAATGTGTAGTAGTGTTGTTCCGATTCCGATCGGAAATGCTGCCGATACCACCAAAAATTCTGGCATCGGTATCGGCGAGTATTTGAGTCCACGTACCGATCCGATACCATTTTCTTAAACATAACCTAGTTATGCCCGCTAGCTTTGCTCAGAATGCAAACTGTGATGCCCTCACAACACGCTGCTATGTGAAGCTAGACAGCCAGTGAACAAATAAAAGGT
>JBBPDH010000001.1:27081363-27092784 GCA_037974565.1 Clupeocharax schoutedeni
TGACTTGGAATAGCCTGACTTGCACCAGGCTCTTCTGTCTCTCTATGCTATGGTCAGTAGGGGGCACTCTAACCTCTGTTTGACCACTTACACTGGAGCAGACAAACCATGGTGCCAGCTCACAGAGTCCGGGATCACTGAAGTGCTCAGGGCTCCACACGTCTTACATAAGGAACAAAGCAAAGCTTGTGCCCATTTAAAACAAGCCTGCACTCCTACTGAAGAGCTCTCCTAAACTCACCCACTTGCACTCCCCAGTCTATTGACTCTGTGAATCTGCCCCATCTTTCAAGAGCACCCATTACTGCTGTGCTAAAAGAAACACTGTAGAAAAGATGGTGTTTGCTATAAGATAAAGCACTTTCAAGGTTAGATGGTAGATTTGACTATATCTATAGCAATCCTCACATTTTACTGCCCCCTACTTGGAAAAGCTCAGTTAAGAGGAACAAAATACAGTTCAGAGTCATGTGCTTTGTTTGTTCCTTCCTAATGTTCTGCTTCCCAATAAAGCCACCAGTCAGAACTACAATGAGGTTATCTGAGCTGACTGTAGTGATGCAGAATACTTTATGTTCCGTTACAACTCTAATACTGCAGACTCCACTATTTTCTTTTTGTTCTAAATTAGGAAAGACAGTGTAGTGAAATGTTATTCCCTTGAGGATCCCAGCGTTCTTCCAGACAGCAAGTCAGACTAGACTGCCTGGCACCAGACTACAGTGTATGTGTACGCGCGTGTGTGTGTGTGTTGTGTGTGCGCACGTGCACAAGCACATGGGTCTTAGCATGCTTATATCTAACAGATTATCCTGACGGGTTCCTAATCCCATCCTGGTGCAATAACACCTGAGAAATAATCCGATAGTTTTACTAAAATCAATGCAAATGCAGATCGTCTTAACAAACACACGCAAGCCTACACATTCACAAACACACTTGCAAACACACATGCATGCTCTAAAATTAGGATTTTCCATACAAAGACAACAATTTATTGGAAAAATGACTAAAGATACACAAAAATGTTAATGTTTAAGGCTAATGTTTTAATGTTTTGGCAATATTACCTGATACTGCGGTCCTGGCAGCCAACAGCAGCATATTTGCGCGAGGGGTCAATGACCATATCGTAGAGAGTAGTCTTGCGCACAATGTGATGGGTGCGGGTAAACACAGTTCCTTCATCCGTCTGTATGAGGTCACGCAATGAGAACAATGTGAAGAAATGAATGAGGGGATAGAGGCATGTCTGTTCTTTCTAGCTAACAATAATGAGACATAAATAAAACACATTTATTCTTTCCCAGTTGCTTCCATTATTCCGTATAGAGTACATTAGTTTGGTTCTTAAAAAGTTCTGCTATTCCTAAATGTAAATAACATTTTTGACACTATATAAAACCATGTCTCCTAAGAGTTTAGTACAAAGACAGTTCTCTTTAGACCTCTTTAGAGGTCCTTTAGACTATTTGGTCCTATTATATATCGAAAAGTATAAATAGGATACAATGTGTTTTGAGTTGATCACATTCACTTATGACCAACAAATATAACTCACTTCAGTAGCACACAGATTTATTCTAGCCTATTCCAACAGCAAGTCAAGTTTCCACTGCAACAACTGAGCAGGCTACTTTCATATTTCCCTAAACATGACTCTAAAACATAAAACACAGTTTGAACAACTAAGGCAGTTTCAAGCAGCGTTCTCTGGGCTTTCTGTAAAACTAGACTTTGGAACAAGACCGAAAAGGTTTGTGCATGCTGATTTCAAAACAAGGCTTCTGTGCAGATCTTACGCTGTGTAACAGCAGCACATGCAGCTACACACAAAACAATGAGGCACAGGAATTCCACTGTTTTTAGCGCAAGCTAGAGAAATAGCACACTGATCCAAACAGGAACCCCTCTCCAGCCCTGAACATGGTAGGATGTGGTAGAATGGTAGGAACAGTTCAATGTGTTGGAACATGGTAGAATTACAGGTCTTCACAAAAAACCACTAGTGTGTGAGGCTTTTATATAGTAAAGGAAAAAATAATAAAAGCTCTTCTTACCTTCTGTGCTGTCCGAAAATAGACACTTTTGTCAGCTCCACAGCTGATCATTCTGATTTTGCCATCATTTGCTAGGGATAGGGAGGAAACAGAGAAGAGTTACACTGGTACTATGAGTCCATTCTTCATGAATTAAATTAACTGGTGACCCCTCATCATTAGTGAGACCAGCTGTGCATGTCAGGCTATAAAAAAGCAATTATTCAACCACACAGAGATCTGAATAGATTATAATCTCAAATTTTATTAGTACCTTTATTAGCACTTCGATTCACTTCAAAATTGTAAAAATAATACACACAGGTGAAGTGAGTAACCTGAGTTGTCTTGTTACAGTGAGAACCACCACGAAGTGGGATATATTAGGCATTGGGTGAACAGTTGAAAGTTGATGTGTTGAAAGCAGGAAAAACGGGCAAGTGTACAGATCTGGCAAGGCCAATTTGTGATGGCTATAGGACTTGGCCAGAGCTTCTGTAAAAATAGCAAGTCGTTCGGAGTGTTTCTGGTTAGTACCCTCCAAAAGTGTTCCAGAGAATGACAACCAGTGATTTGGGGAGAGAACCATGGGTGCCCAAAGCTCTGACTGAAGACTAGCCTCTCTGGTGCGATCCCATAGAAAAGCTAGACTAGATTCCCTAATGACAGTGGATTATTTTAGCAGCAAAATACTTCGTGCCACACTGCATAAAATGTTTGAGGAATTTAACAAATAGCATAAGGAGTTGGCTTGACCTCCAAATTGGTCTATTGCTGGACAACCCAGTCAGATCATTGGAGACCCCACCATGTAACTTACAAGACATGAAAAATGAACATGAATTTTTACATGCTTACCAGCAAAACGAACTGCAGTGATGGAGGAGGAGTGTTCGTCCAGTGTCTGCAAGAGGCTATACTCCCGTTCAGCATCCAGAACATGGATCAGCCTATCTCTGCTTGCTGTGGCCAGCAGTCTCAAGCCTAAAGAGATCACACACAGCAATTAAACCACTGTATAACTGACGCAAAACCAGCTAAAACAACTAAAACATGTTTATACGGGGCAGCAAACGCAGGTATCAGCATTTACCACAACAGAACAATATATGAAGACAAATTTCATAGCACCTAAATAGTTTCTAAAACTCTAAAACTGGCATCATGCAATTACATGTATACAAAATACCATGGGTAAGAAAAACACTATGATGTTTAATGAAATGTGCCTCCAACTGTAATACTCTGATGACAAAACATTCTATTACAGAAGCCTATTGCAGCAAAGAGCATTCATTTCAATAAAGCTCCTTTAAAAATGAAAGTTTCTCATAATGTTCTAATACCTTTACAGCAATCATGAACAACATCCTATTCAAGAGCTGCCCATTGGGACAGCAGATTGCAAATGTCATTTGGACTAGAGCAATGTACTCCACATGCGAATCGTTTTCAAAGACTTATACAGAGTGAGCAGCCGCATAATGGCAGAAAACGAGGTACCTACTCGACAGACTAATAATTTTGAAATAGAAAACAGGTTTAGGAGTTGTCAGTCAATGCCCTGAAATATTAAATACCTCAGTGGCACTAGTGTTTGGTGATTCAGGGGTTAATGTATAAGCTGAAAGGAAATGTGATCTCACACTTGGCTCTTCAGCTCTAGCGACTGGTGTCAATGGGATGAGGGCATTAGCAACAGAAAATATGATAATGCCCCAAAGCCTGTGAGAAGCATATGCATGGAAGAGAAAGGGTGAGAAATAGAGGGAGCGTGAACGAGAGAAAGAGAGGGTAAGTGTGTGTGTAAGCACAGATGTGCTGGCTCTCAGCGGGGCTAGATGTCGACACTATCTCTCCCTGAGCTGGAACTACACCTCCAACTAGGACAACATATGCTGCAACCTACTTTATCCTGGAGTTAGAATAAAAAGAAAATGTAGTTATAAATCACACTGACTGCACTTTTGAGAATTTTTGTTAACTCATACAGTCACGAGGATTCCACAGAGATTGTGTTACACCAGTCGTTCCTTTTACCTCCGTCTACTCACTCTCAACTAACTTCCTCACTGATTGAAGTTTAATGGCATACAGTAAGTATTTTGTCACCCTGATAAGTCCAGTTAAATATACATAAGCCTACATGTTAAGGCAGTTTTAATAGGGGAGAAATCATTAGCTAGTGCCATATGTGTGAACTAGAGGCAGCAACCAGTGTTTCGCTGAAGGGCATCTGCTATGCATCTGAGCAGGATCAGCAGTTTCTCCAGGGTTTGAACACTGTATGCTGAGCTATAGTCAACAAAGTAGCTCTTTGCTGGTCCTCTGGAAAAACTCCCTGCAGGCACTCACCCGTTTCAGGCTTTGAATATTCCAGACACAGGATCTCAGAGTCGTGGGCCTGCACATTCAAAATCTCCTCCATGCTCTGTAGCTCATGGATCCTGGAACAATACAACCAATTAAGCATCCTTAACATCTTCCACAGCTTTCCAGGCTGTCCATTTTTTGGCCTTGCACCTCGATACATTGATACATTCACTTTTTCACACTCACCAGTAGCACTTATTGGCTTTTCCATACAATCAGTTCAGCCAAAATGTCCCAGTTTTAGCTCTCCACACTATATGTCACACCAGAGGGGCCGGCATACCCATGTGACCCTGCATGCTTGTGTGATTTTAGTGTTAGCTGAGCACCCAATTAATTACAAACACACTGTGCTCTTTCCTTTAAAACCTCAGTGGTTCAATTATCCTAAATCAATTAGTACACAGATGCTAAGAAGTAACTCCCCCAGGATCAAACCTCAGTGTTCCATTGCGGTCCCCCGATGCCAAGTGCTGCCCGTCTGGACTGACACACATGGTCCTAATGCCTGTCCTGTTCTCTGAAGTCTGTGGATCTGCCTTTTCCGAGTTGCTAGAGATGATACAGTCTGTATCCAGCAGAGCTGTGAGGTTATCGTCCATGTAAATAATCTTCTGGACGTCCTTCATACAGCATATATTTATATATCAAAATAAGTGGAGAGAGAAACAGAGAGATATACTTAGTGAAACGTAGTGGTCATGACACATTTATAAGCTGAACTTTTGAATAGTTGTGGAACTGACGGTGCTGATGGCGTTGCGGTTGAATGTGGCACTGTGTGTGTCCATGTTCCACAGACGAATCGTGTTGTCTGAAGAGCAGCTGAGGAAAGATCCTGAAGACAGGCAGATCTGCTCCCCCTCACTGCTCTCCGGGTACATCTGAGGAAAAAGAAGAGGTTACACATACACCCCGATCTTCAAATGTAATATTCACACCAGGCATGTTCATTCAAGTTTATAAGGTCACCATTTATCACGTAAACAGAGCTACAACTTGTACATGTAGATGAGTTTTCCATGAGGATAAGCAAATTACAAATAAAGATATAAATAATTGGAATCAAAAATGCATCGGGAAAAACTTGCCTAACCCCAAGTGTCCACTTAGCGTGCAGTCCAAACCAAATATACAGAGGTGGGTTCACTAATTTATGACTACACTAATTCATCTTAACCCTTAGAAGCCGCTAGTTACATCTGTTTAAAAATAATACAGACATGGAAAGGATGTTTTGTCTTCCCAATAAACAAGAACATGCACACAACAAAAGACTACATGTACTGATTACAGTCCTGTAATTAAATGTATGTAAATTATTAAATAGCAAATGTTGAATTTGACCGTTAAACTGTGAAATTGTTTTTTAAACCTAAAACGCACATTGTGTGAGCTAAATATGAAACACACCAGCCCACACAAGCACTTTCTATAAGCCAAAATCACAATATAGATAACATTATTTCCTCCGTTATGAACCAAGTTTTCATTCTACACTAGTACAAACTGATTATTTAAATGACAAAACTCAAAAGAAGTCCAACATCAAAAGGGTCAACTGGCTACTTAGCACATACATAATTATGCTATGACATTTTGGTAGATTCAAATACAGCATGAGTGCACCTAACTAAAATGCAGATTGTGTTAGAAGCAAAAACAATGAGTTCTGATTTTAGTTGGTTTCAATCATGCATTCCTTGTAATTCTCATCAAATGAGCTAATGTGTTTTCACTGGCATTAATTGTTAACCTCTAAAGGATAAATAAAGGAATAACCAAACTGCATGATTTTTTAGCTGTATAATAATGGTAACTGTTACGATCACTAATTAACAACACCAGGCTCTACTGCAATTTCACATATTTGGTAATCCTAATTGGTGCCACAAGTGAGATATACTGAGTGTCCTACCTCCACACTCCACACACATGATGAATGGTAAAGGGCAGAGTAGACCTTGCCCACTTTTCTGAGGTCACGGGTATCCCACACATACAGACTATGATCGTTGTAAACACAAGACAGCCACCGGTTGGTAGAGTCATAGGTCACAGCCACTGTGTCAGGGTACCGGGCATCCTTGTTGAAGGCAAAGAAGTGGCTGGTGGAAAGAGACGAGGATTAGTCATGAGGAGAGCCAGGGTTTAAGAGTCGATTCTCTGTAAATCCCTTACAATAACCAACTTTAAGCACTGATGTTAGCTTTTGGCTTGCACAATGGAAATGGTGTTTCCGCAGGAATTCTGTGGTCACTTTTTGGTCAGCTTTTGTCCATATACTGCACAGACTGTAATGCGGACTTGACAAACCCTAATCCTGCAGCTGAAAGACACTTAGCAAAGCAAGACTAAAGTCTCAGTAATATTAAACACACACACAAAAGAGTACCTAGTTCAAGATTTGAATAGAGATAATGCTTCTTGGTATTCAAAGACTGCAAACAGGACATACGAGGTTAAAATAATAGTCTCCCCGACACCCAGGATTTTCTGTGCATATTTATGAGGAGCATGCTAAGCAGCTCTGCAAGCCTCTGACACAGAGTCAGTTTGAAGGTCTCCAAAGGGAAAACCACAGAATGCTGAACATGTGACAAGGTCAGGCTGCTCTGACAGCCCACACACACCCTGCATGAACTCAAAAATGGTAGGAAACGCTGCCAACATTGTTTGGTACAATCTGCATATTTATGACAGTGGCTCAGAAACAAATACCAAAAACCCTACACTGACCCAACTGTCTGTAAACAATAAAAGTATTGATACCATTCTGTTGACTCTGATTATTGAACATTGTCTGTATATTAAACAGAGTACTCCAGGATATGATTTTCCATCTGAACAGCCATGTAAATTCCAGTATCTTACTGTCCTGGCTTGAACTAACAACAGTTAGAGAGGGTATGTCACATCACACATACTATGGCGAACAATTTTCTTAAGGTTCTGTATGTAGAATATTGAGTCGTCAGTATCCTCCTTGAACCTCAAGTCACAAGATTGTAGAGTGGGAGTAACAAATTCTTGCTCACCTGGCCTCCGTGACAGTGGCTATGTCAGTGCCAAGGCTGTGTGGGCGTGGAAGAGTGCAGATAAAGTGCAGATTGACTGGGCTGAAGGCTCGTACTGTTCCGTCAGCACATCCACAGAATATCAGCTCCTCCGTCACAGACAGAGAGGTGGCCAGACCAGTCTGAAAGGGCAACATAAAGCAACAGAATGTTAGTCGTTAAAGACAGGAAACAGCAGACGCAAGGAATGCCAGTACCAAACAGATACATCATCACCCTTTAGAGCTTGGGACCTTTGTCCATTAAGTAAAAGATTCCACCTTTGTGTAAAAGAGCTTCCACAGTGTGACTCCCCAGAGCAGTGAAAAGGAAATCTTAAAATCTTAAATCTTAAAACTTTGAACTTAGTTTTAGATAAATATGTGCTGTCAAATTTGGTATTTTAATTATTCTTTTTCATTGTAGAAATGCTGTTCTATAATCCCAATTGCTAATGAAATGTGTGACGAGGTAGTGCTTGAGCCATCTTTCACCATCAGTAAATAAATCAGGGATGGAGGAAATACAGAAAATAAAGTGGGGCACAGTCTGGCCTGTTTTCTGGTTCAGAAGGGTTTAAAAGCTAACACATTCACAGATGCACTGATGTCTTTCTAGACTTATGGGGGAGTGATTGAATTGCTAAGATTCTCCATGTGAGCAAAAGTAGTTTTGACTTCAGAACCAGCTCAGAAAGAAGAAAGAATCCCAGGATTAGATAAGATGTCCTTGATACAAAGAACCTAAAAAGGGTGGTAGAGGTAAAGATGTGTTTTCTTGATTTCTTTAGCAGATCCTCGTGCATTTTTGGACAATCAAATCACAGCATGGCATGGAATGTGACACTCTCACAGTTAATGAAGGTTTAGACAGAGAGCCTTTTGTCCCGCTCCCTTTCTCATGCACACATATATACCCACACACACTTTTTGTCTGTGCAGTGAACAGGGGCTGCTGCACAGCCCAGACAGTGCGAGCTCCCACCTGCTTGAAGCGTGACCCAGTTTGCGTGAGGTTATGACGGTGAGGAGGATCTAAATGATCTGTGAATTCATTGTTTGTTTCAGGTCCACCCAGTCCACTGCTCAAGCCTACAGTTCCCTCATCACACTAACTCAAACATCCACTGAGGGAATCAGCCCTTTTTACTCCTGCTTTCAGCTGCACTTTTGTTTCACAATAATGCCATTCTGTTAGACTGGAAACAGAGAGAGTCTATTGAACTAACATGTGAGGCAAAAATAATAGAGATGCCTAAAAACTGGTCCAAAATGGTTTCTGTTTTTCCACTGGTCTATTCTGGCACAGCAACACAGCAACCACATATAGGCAACACCTCGTAAGTGCTTCTCCCATTTGTCAATTTGAAGACAAATCGAGGTTATAATAAATGTCATATATCAATGATTGCATCACTAAGAATGCATTAATGAATGCAGAAATGTGAGCATGTGAGCAGTAAACACAGTGCGACAGATACAAAGCAATGTGAACACAGCCGTGAATCTGCGTTCAGTAATGAAGGAATGTCTGGGCTCAGATTAGTATGATCACGATGAAGAGACACATGGGTCAGACACACCCAGCAGGGTGAATGAATGGCCACAAGTGTGGTCAGTTCAGGGGTCCTTGAGCTTTCAAGATGATAAGTGAACTTGGATGGTGCAGCCCTGATAAACAACTTACTGCGATACTGTCGTTTTTCTGGGCAATGTAAGAGGGGGAGAAGCAGAACAGACTAATATCAGACAGTAGCATGGATATTTAACACATGCACACACATCACAGCTTACAGCTGTTTAGATTTTAAAAAGCCCCCAAAAGACAGCAGGGTCTTCTCTCCTCTCAGGATAGCACAGATATATGGACAGAGACAAGAAGCACAAAAATAACACAAACAAAGAGCCAGTCAAAGATATTTTCAACTGTTACTACAAAAGAAAGGGATTTCTAAGATCAGTGAACAGACTCATACTGCTAACTTTCATGCCTTACAAAGACTGTAGCATGAAAACATATTTTTATACAAAGGATCACCTGGTAGACACAAGCTGTAGTATTCACTCACCCTGAGCTCCACCCACTTATCCAACAGTCTCTTGTCGTTGAACTCGCACAGCAGGCCAGAGGAAGTGATGCAGAATGTGCTGTCAGCCTTCCGGCCCTTTCCACAGGCTACATCAGTGAAGAAATTATTCCTGAGCTCTCCCAATAGCCCAGAACGGCCCAGTAACGGCACTGTGGCGTTGACCTGTGTGTGATGACAGGGCTCTTTTTAGGATTTGTTGAAGTGATAGTTTTATTATAAATGTATGCCTATAGTTCATATTGCTAACACAAAAGAAAAAAACTGAGCGCAGTAAGTAAACAATACAAAGAAGAGCACTCGTGACCTGCTAAAGTTCATTATCTGTGTACCTTGGAGGACTTTGTGTGGTCCAGGTACCAGAACTTCACGTGCCTGTTCCCTGCTGTGACAAAGTAGGAGCTGTCATCAGAAAACGACACCGCCGTGACTTTACTTGACACTTTGTTGGCAGCCACCACCACATTTTTCTGGAAGGATCATAAAAAGAAATGTCGCAACATGGCAACACCGGACAGGGGGCCTATTTCAGGCAAACATCTCAAATACTGGGCCTAATCTGGACAAGGCCTTTTATGGTTCCTGAATCTGTGAATAAACCTCTCGGGGTTATGTGAGGTAAGAATGCCACGCACCTTCCATGCCCAGACATTCACAATCATGTCATGCTGGTAGCCCACGCTGACGATGTACTTGCTGTTGGGGGAGAAGGCCACACAGGCCACACCGTACTTATGCTCCTGCAGCTCTGCAACCTGAGTCCTCTCCACCACGTCCCAAACACGCACCGCAGGCATATGACCACTCTACACAGACAGATAGAGGGTAGGAAGAGACAGGAAGAGATGGGAACGAGTGAAGGGACAGAAAGAGAGAGAGTAAGAAACAGAGGAGAATTTACATTTTAAATATACAGTGGTACCTTGACTTACGAGTGTAGCAACGTAGGAGTTTTTTTGAGATACGAGCCGTCTCTCATCTCTCTTTTGAGTTGAGAGCTAAAATTCAGGTTACAAGCTTTTGTGCTTGCAGTTATTTAGCAAAGGTTCGTTTATCCATGTGTCTAAAGAGTAAGTGTGAAGGACAATGATGTGAAGAAGAAGCAAATGATGTGCACTGAATTAAAGCAATACATTAGAAAAACATGACTAATGTGTGCATGTAGTCAACTTGGCAAATCAAAATATATGAAAACATGGAGAAGCTGCTGACGGTGTGGTTGATGGAGAAGCAGCTCGCAAGAGATCCCGTAATGGAGGTGATAATATGCGAGAAGAGCTGTTTACGCCGATTTGCTGCAGCAGACCCAGGCACTTCTGCAAACAAGGCATCGGGCGAGCCATTTAAAGCCAGTCGGGGGTGGTTCAAGAATTTTAAAAAGAGGACAAATGCAAATGCTGTACATTACACTTAATAAAACTAGTTTATTGCAGCACATTCTCTTGTATGGTGTTTTTATACAATATTTGTTATTTATAGGGAAAATTGATTTGACATTCGAATAATAAGTTAGTAATAATAATAACAAGCTCAGTCACAGAACAAATCAAACTTATATGTCAAGGTACCACTGTACTTTTAATTACATTTATCCAGAAAACTGAATGACTAATCATACAAACTCAAACACTCAAAGAGACATGAATTTCATTTTCATTTTCATTTAATTTCATTTCATATGACATTTCAATCAAGGTTGTTTTGGCTTTCAATTACCGTATTTTTCGCACCATAAGACGCACCAGTTTTTAGAGAAGGGAAATGAAGAAAAAAAAGATTCTGATGTCTTAAAAACATTTTATGTGCATTAAAACTCCTGTCCTGCCTCAGCTGGTGTCCGCCCGCTTCCGGGATTGGAACCAGCGTG
>JBBPDH010000001.1:27101422-27115548 GCA_037974565.1 Clupeocharax schoutedeni
CTATACAGCTTGGAGTAA
This sequence comes from Clupeocharax schoutedeni, assembly GCA_037974565.1. Taxonomy (NCBI): domain Eukaryota; kingdom Metazoa; phylum Chordata; class Actinopteri; order Characiformes; family Alestidae; genus Clupeocharax; species Clupeocharax schoutedeni. The sequence continues at coordinate 27,101,441 of JBBPDH010000001.1, forward strand.
GACAACATGCATACAGAGGATGATGTGGACAAAATACCCATTTGCCTAATAATTCTGCATGAACTGAAGCTCATGAACTGTAGCGGTCAATTCTAATAGAGGTTAAACAGCTGGGTAGTTTGAGGTGTGCAGCTATGTCAGTGAGTCATGACAGGCCAGCAGGTGTAGGCTTATCAATGTGAGAGAATTATTCCACACAATAGCTGTGGGAGTGATGAGGGACTCAAGTGCACTCCAAAGGAGACCAATAACCCTGTCACACAGCGGAGAAGACTGGACTGGCAGAACCTCTGTTTCTGAATAGCATGAAATGGAGATGCTCATGGACGCTTGAGTTATTTATTTATAAGAAGGGAACCTACTAAATGTTATTGTTGAATTAAGATGCAGCAATAGTGTTTCCTCATGTCATGTTTATGCTTCATGAGCACTACAAGCAATTATAAACACTGACAGCAGATTAAACACAGAACTACAGCAAACTGGTAATTGTACAGTTATAGTCTCCAACAGAATAGATCACCAGCAGCCTGCTTCAACAGACATTGTTTCTTAGGAGTTTCTAATTTATTTTCTTTTTTCTGTATTTTCTGCTCTATGTGACAGGTTACTATATAGGGCTGGGCGATTTGGTCTAAAATCAAAATCTCGATTAATTGAACATTTTAACTCGATTATGATTAATAAACGATTATTTCATTTTTTATTTTTTGCCCTCATAGTTCACTGACAAGTTGCTCAGTTGTCTCAGTGTTTAAGCTCTCCATGCTCGACATGTCGGCAGAATAATGTAACATAATGGAGCGGGGTCACGTGACTCCACACGCGTGTTTTTAAAGGGAAAGTCATCAAAATAATCGACCTGGAAAAATTTGATCGATTATAGGTTCCTAATGTCAATTTCGATTACTTTTGATTAATCGCCCAGCCCTATTACTATATCTATATACTATAGTTAGCTGTGGTGTAAATATTTCAAAACATATAGGTTGATTTGATACTTCACCAGGATTATGTAATGCATATGTTTTCAGACTACGAGGTTTAAGGTCATGATTTTCATGTAAATAATTGCAATAGTTTTCATTGCAATTTTCATTTTGGGCAAAGTGGCTGACTAGACCTACAGAACTGTGTAGAATCGAAAGTTTATACATTTTAACTTGAGTGTGAAAATCTAAGTCAAATAACACTTCTTCTGCCACCAAACCTGTAAACGAGAAATTACAGCGACAATAACAATGTTTTTATTTATTTACACAAGAAAACACCTTGTGTTTTTTGCTACTTTAAATACAATTAGAAAAAATAACACCTGCAGAAAATTGTTCAGAAAATTATAATGATCTAATCATGTAAATAACTGATGGGTTTAGTAAAAACCATCACAGCCTTGACTACTGGTCTCACGAATGGAAGTTTTCTTACAGTCTTACCTTTTACATTTTATGTGCAACTGTTGTATGCATTATATGTGTATGTCATGTGTGTTAATGAGGTGCAACAAGAACTGGTTAGACAAAAAGTGCTCTGGTCCATCTGGTAAATGGGATCAACCCAAGAAACAGGTGGCCAAGCCTTGGGGACACACATGAATGCACCCTCCTAACTCTGCTACTAACAACACACACACACACATGTGCCCACACAGTACAGGATCAGTTTCCAAATCAGCACCTAACCCCTGATCTGGCTGTTAGCAGGGCTATCCCACTGATCCTGGACAGGAGAACGTGAGCAGATGGAGACTCAGCTCCCCCGATCCTGCAGCTTCGGCTCACTGCTGGCAGGATAAAGCACTTCAGCACCAGGCTCGGCAGAACTGGCACTGCACTCCCTGTAATAGTCTGTCACACTGGGAGTGGTTTATGTGGTATGCTTTTCCACAGAATGTACCAGAAAATCATCTCTTTTTTATTTTTTGTTTGTTTTACAGTGCTAATATTTTCCACATAACATCTGCATTCTGACTTCTGCTGGACAGCGATACTCAGCTCTGAGAGTCAGCTAATGTAAGAGGTCCCTGGAGACAGCATCTGCAGTCCCGAAGTAACCGTAGAGTCCAGACTGCTGCAATGCAGCACAGATGCAGACCAGGGAGTAGAAAACAGCACTGTTAACTACATGCACTGCAGGAAAAAACCCTCTTCCTCAAAACCATATGCCCAGCAATTATGCCCACTTCATTCTTTCATTCTGCCTCTACCAGCCTCCGTTCCGTGGTTTCCTCTCCTCCTCTTTTCTAGTGCATTATTATCTCCCTCGCTCATTCCCTCATCAGCTGCTCTGAGCTCAGCTCTACTGACCCACTTTGCTGCAGTGCCCACAGAGACAGAGAGTGTGTGTATGAGAGTGAGAGTGAGAGTGAGACAGGAGCCTGACACACATTTTCATGCATGTTTGATTAATACAGAGGGCTGTTTATATTCTTGGTGCACATCCCTCAGCAGTGAAGCACCATCACTCAGCCTGTTCATTATTCATTATTATTTATGTTACTTTATGTTGAACTAGATTAAAACACTTGGATAATATTTTTTCCTTAAAATATTACATACTTGAAATTTTCTTGATGCCTTTAATTTTGATATGAGCAGGATTAGCTCTGAACATGCTGCTAAGTGTTTTGAACCAGAATGTTCTGGTTACGTAAGTTATCAGCACAGGAGCAGTGATAAAAACGGCTGACTCTCAAATCGGTAGACGAGTGTCGCTCGGCCCAGAAGGCGTGCGGATCCTGCTTGTCCTGTTTTCTTGGCAGCGTACATGACAGTGTGCACGACTGTGAACTTACAACTACATACAGTACTGAGTTATTTGGCCAGCAGTAACACAAAACTGCACATCAACTCCTATTATGGATTTTTATCCAAATTCTCCCCCCTTTATAAACAGCAGTAAAAATGTTCAGGGTATTGTTAAGTAAATGGTGACTGTGTTTGTAAAGTGCAATAACAGTGTAATCACATCCATACTGGATTTTATGCTTCACAGTGAGATATGCAGTATTTCATGTGCAAAACAGGCAGGAGAAAAGGGACCACATCATAAACAAAGTATCATAAGCAAAAGACCAGACAAATACAGTCTTTAAAGGGTTTCGCCATTTCTTTATCTCAGAATTATAATATTCATTTTAACTCGAACTCTACAATGTCATGTAGAATGGTTGCTGTGAAACGATCCATTTACAGAGAAATGTATTCACAGTGGTGGTCAAAGGAACCAGACGTCTGGTTCCTTTGAGTTAACGCGTCTAAAAGCTGCCCCATGTAAAGCTTTTGCATCAAATGGTTATGAATACGAATATGAATTTTGTGAGAAGGTTTAGGCCTGAAACTTATTTTAAATGTGTTCATGGTGGAGAGATATATGTAAGGCATTACAAGGCAAAATAGTCCACAAAGAAACCTTTTTATCCCCTATTTATCACTTTATTACTGTCATCAACATTCGATACAAAAGACATATGTGGCCTAGCAGGTCATTCTAGATGGTAAATAAAAAGTCTATAAATGTGTTGCAGCAATTATGACCCTTTGTTCTCACCACCACCACTGTAAAGAAATTGGTGGCAGTTTGTCTACACTGCACCATTTTACATCAAAATGCCAATTACATCAAAACTTAAGTCTGTAATGCACTTTTATTAAAGTGCTAGTGTAATACAGAGGATGCAAAAACCACTAACAAATGAAAAGCCAATCAAAGTGAGTGAGAACAAGCACTACTCTACATCTTTCCATTTAGCTGTACTACAGGAAAAAGGTCAGATCCCCATTGAGTGCTTCACGTTTAATTAAGGAAGATGGATCCAAATGGATTTAGCTGCTCCTTCTCAAAACACTTTTCCACTACTGATGAGACTCACTAAGGGAAATTATCAAAGAGTTCTGCGTGGACCTTCTGGCTGCACTTTGAACTTTCAGTACACACTCAAATGAAAAGCAGCATAGGCATTGATTAAATGAAAACACAGCCCGCACTATAGGAACCGTGCGGTCAGTTTGGCATATTGGTTAGCACATGACCTTGATTCGTAATATATCTCAGATGTTTCATTCAGCTACAATTCACTGTGGAGCTGAATGAACTGCAATCTGTTTGGACAGAGGCCCTATTGTCAGGGAACCGGGGCAGTAAAACAAGGAAGCACTTGACTGATAGCACTTCTACCTCCCGCAATATAGATAACAAAATGTTCAGTAAAATGAATATCGGTGATAAAAAGTCATTTGCATTTGGCTAATGAAAGCAATCATACTTGGTCTGCAAAAAGACATGGTGGCCTAAATTTAATCATGTCAGACGGTCAGATGTGTTGAAATAAACATAATTTACATTCATAACAACCAGAAGTAACAAACAATAGGAACTACAGAGTTACAGTAAAGTGTGACACCAGGAAACAACACTCAACAGACAGTGGTCAGGACAGCCTTTGGAAATAAAAACAGTTTAAGCTTCCAGTGGGAAAGAATCAGAGGGGGTGTTTGTGAATAACAGCTGCAGAGTCTCTGTTGATTGCTCCTTGCACATATTTCCCTGTGCTCTATGCCTGTCCAGAGCAGTCTATGGTCAGATGTCTACACCAACTGGTAACTTGGCTTAATCTGCAAGACTGCTGACTTAAGAGGTCCCTTGTGACGGCTGTGTTATCTAGCTTAAGCTATAATTCTGTATATTGAACCATCCGACTCAAAACCAGTTTAGGTTTTAAACAAGGAGCTGAATGAAGTGGATGAAGGCTTGACTTAATCAGTTTGATAGATAACTATATTAGTAAAATTACATTTGAATGTATTTTTGGAGCAGTTAAAAGCTTCGAAGTTAGCCTCCAGTGTTTAGGACAGTACTAACGTGAACATACATTACATTTCTTACCACAGAAAAAACAGGTCCCGTTTGGAAAGGACAAACAAGCTTGGGGCAGAAAATAAAGAATGTTCCTCACACACAGTGAGCACTAAAGCCTAACAGCTTAATCTGATTAAGAGCTCCATGTGATGTCTGAGAGGAGAGTCCTACCACTCACGAACATTACACAACAAAACTTCGCGAACACTGCGGCTGCTCTCCAACATATTTTCTTTCTAGCCTGTGCCAAAGCTTATAATATGACAAGCTGACAGCTGAATACAGCACTTTATGAAATGTTGGGTATGGCGTTTGCCAACAATTTCACAAAGCTGAAAGCCAGATGCTGACTTTGCAAGATGAACAACTGAATGCACTTTAAATGCATGGTCCAGCATTTAAACTCATGAATGTTATCTGCAGCTAAAGAGAAGGCCAGGATACCAAAGAGTCTATTTTTATGGGAAGAACTGCATTGGTAACAGAATGTTGCACCCACAGGATGTTGAAAATGCAGGATCCTTCCTGTGGAGTGCAGGGTTAAGCCAGAGCGTGACAGCCGACGGCGCATGCAAGAGGCTAAAGACCTGTCTGGACAACACACTCAGAGTCCACATGCACCTCAGAGAAAAAAACCCTCCCTCCTGATCCAGCACTTCCTGTATGCACCCCACCTAATTTTCCTGCGTGCTTACACAGCTGTTATCAGATGTCTGTGAGATGGCTTTTATCGCCACTTTGATTTTCCTCCAGTTTGGTGCCCTGAAGCTGTCCCTGCTCAAGCATTCTCTACAATCCATAAAATCTTAATCTTCATACATCTAGAGGGAATTTAGAAACTCACCAGGCCTCGCTGCGGTTAAACTCTGTAGAGCAGTGTTCTTAAAAAAATGAGACCCTACATGAAGTGGAATGATAACTATTCCCAAAGGCTCTTGTAGTTTTCCTTGCGTGACTCACCCTGCAGGATAGGCGACCAAACCAGAGCGAGGGTCACAGGCCAAGGCACGGTTTCCTGCTGCAGTGATCCCCAGAACCTTCTCCAGAGTCACCTGTGGAATGACAAACACAAAGATGAAAATGAAATTATCGTGATATGAAGCAAAACATGTGCCGTGGAAACTGGATAAGTAATTCTCGGTTAAAGTAGATGAGCTGATACTAATAACACACTGCACCATGGAACATCCCACACTACACAGAAATGTCGCTATCATTTCCAGGTAAACGGAACAGAAAGATAGGCACAGAGACAGCTGTCTGTGTCACAGGCAAAGGACACAATCAAACAATATCAAACAAGATGACCAAAAAAAGACTATTGTGAGTGATAAAATCTGACAATCACACAGGCTCCTGCAACATTCTTTCTTAAAAGAACAGTTCAGTGGAAACTCCAAATTTATACCACTTACTCCAGTTGTGATGAGCCAAGACATGTTTAGTGCCTAAATGTTACTTTTACACTTCAGAATTGCAACTAGGAACTACTAACAAACACAAGAACTCAAAAAGCACTCAAATAGCATGTTTCTCTAAAAAAGGCATCACCAAGGCATCCCTCAACCTTCTTGAATCGGATCCAGCTCTTTACTGTGGCCATAAAGAATCATTCACCTCTTTTACAACTCATGACTTACTGCTGCTATACAAATGAACAAAAATATTCACCGCTACAGGCAGGCATTTCAGACAATGCATGGGCTGGTAGTCACAAAGCTGTCATAAATTAGAGGTCCTAAGCCACAATAACAAGTTTGTCTGCAAAGCCTTAATGAGACTGGTTGGAGCTGACAGAGCTTTTCATGTTGTATATTACAAAAACAGTTTGGGTGACCACTGTGTATGTTAGCTAATTTACCCTGTCATCTGCGGTTCTAAACTAAAGAAGCAAAACCTGGACACTAAACATGACTGCGATGGTCAAGTACATCTGAAGTGACTGGGAAATCGTGTAAATGTGATTTTTCGCCAAATCATTCCTTTAAACCATTGAGATAAATTACATGTATGAAAACAGTAAACCATGATGATTTTCTATCATTTCCTCCACCAGGCTAAGAAAGGGTGTAATTTGCTTCTGCACCAATTCCATGCAGGAGGAGCTGACAAGCAATGGGCTGCAAATTTAGTGGGGTCAGTTCCTTTTTAAAGCCTTCCCACAGGCTCCCGTTTAATAGCCGAGCTGTTTAACACACAGTTCGAAAGTCCAGCATGATTTTAAAGAACAGAATGGCTCCTCTGGTAACGAACGCTCCTAAACAGTGACTGTGAAAATGGAAATGATGAGTTATGAATTTCCATTATCTTAAGTATGGATCCAGTGCATAGGGAAACTCCAAGTAAAGTTCCAAGTAAACACTCTCCATCATTGCTCTTTGTAGTCTTTGCTAATTGAAATATATATATATATAAAATGTAATGTATTAGTATAAAGCCATTTCTGATCATAAACAATTTCGGCTAGCAAACAACATCCAGGAGTGTACTATAAGAAAATGGAAAAAGGCACTTACATTAGGTCCTTTCGTTTTCAACAATCTCTTCACGGGGTACATTTTTTTCAGTGCAATTCCATGTTAACAAAAGGTTTCTTTCTACAGCAGTATGGCTCTCAGTTTACCAGTGCTGTGCAAATCACTAATCCCAAAAGGTCTATGAAATGAAGGCATAAGACCCTGATAGGACTTGGAAAGACCCTGTGTGTGGAAGTGGTCTCCTCAGCAAATAAAACCCTGCTCAGCTCAGCGCAGCTTAGTCTTCTTCGTTTCTGCACGGGTCAATCATGCCTGATCACATGACAAAAACCACAGCAAGTGTTTCTCCACTCTCACCAGTGCTTTTTCAGAAGAATATCAACAAAGTTGTAAAGGTTCTTCATGGACCGAAGAATAAATGGTCATTTAGGCCAACCTCTGACCAAAAGCTGCCACTTGTTTGCATTAGAGGCTCCTCACACCAACAGCATGGTAAACACACTGTTTAGACTTTTTTTCAAGAATTCCAGCCAGCTCCCAAAGCCAGCTTTACACAGTTATGTTTTGCACAGGTTTGGGAAGTCGCATTTGAATATTTGTCATTTCTCATTCAGTTCTTTGAATAAGTGACTGTTTTGATGAAAAGCAGTTTAGGTCAGTTACAGTTACAATTACAGTTTAGGTCATGAAAAAAAGTGATATAAAATATTTTCTCTTTGGAATTTGTTACGATGGGATGTATATTCCTAAAATGGGTTAAAACGTCCACATGCATTGGGGGGCTGCCTGAGTTCAGCCCATATGCGGGAAACAGTAATAAAACAAAATCTTTCTACTACATTACCAATTATGGCTGTTTAGCGCAGCTGAAAAGCTGGTCATGGGACACAACTGTCCTCCATCCATGAACTACAATAACTGTTTACTCCCATTGTTTCACAGAACACTAACCCAGACTTCATAGTATGAGAACAATGGCAATGCGGTGGAAATATGACGGAAGAATTTCAAATGTTGTTTACCAGGCAAAGGTCCTTTTTGAGGAGTACTAAAGCTGCAGGCTGCATTTAAAGCAGACATTTCTAGAAATCTTTTCTGTCTCCTGTACAATACACAGACAAAGAAAGACATCTAAAGCCAAAGGGTCAGCCAGCACTGTGCAACTGGGAGGAGCAGCCATGCCTTTGATGCTGTACAACACATGGGCCTCAGGAAACAAAACCCAGTCTAGAACTACTGAATAAACCCCCCAGTCATGTGCGCACACACACACCAGATCCCCTTGTGTCTGGCTCTGTACCTGTGAGAATCTTCAACAGCTTCAGGCAGAAGCCAAATGTAGTCTTTTATGAAGCAGTAATATGCTGTAACTTAAGGTTTTTTTGCCTGGCTAGAAATTATAATGAGACTTGGCAACAAGACATGATTGAGACATGATTGAGGAATCAAAGCGCAACCCTGTTCTTAAAAACACGTGATTATGGGCCTACTGATGCTTATGCATGCATATGGATGATTTGGAAAGAAATTTCACTGCTGTGTTATAGCCCTGTTATAGTCTTGTCTTTCTGTACTTAGAGGGTGGCATTCAAAAGCTGAATTAGTGTTTCTGCGTTACTTAACAGCGTGAACAATCCTCAAGTCACATCCACACTCAGACTTAAATAGGAAAGTACAGTCACCATTTGTCTGCAGCCGTAAACAGACAATCAGAATGGAATGCAGTGCTCAGTTCACCCCTGACAGCCAATAACAGTTTTACACACAAAAAGTCCGTTCTGATAGGAGGTTTTAGAAAACAATTTCAAAACAGACATCTGTTCACGACGGAAAACAGTTCAAGCTTATGTTTGTGCTAGTATAATCCATGCCATTGCGAGAAACCACAGCATACAATAATCACACTATAAAATGAAGGGCTTTTCAACTGCTACATAAGCCTTTAATGACAACTGAAGTAAACCTATATAAAAACATTTATGAAGGCTTACCAACCATGTATTAACTGTCTACACCATCTGACTGTCTTTCAGAATATTCTCATAGATGTATGCTAGTTTATGTACCCTTATAAATGCTGCCCTTCAGAAAAGTGTTGTCTTGTAAGTGATAAAATAAATGGTGAGACCATTATTTCACTGAGGACTTGGCTAAACATTACTATGGCAACCCACAGTTAGGCACTTTGGGGGGGTTTATAGCTTTGCACACGCCATTTGCAGCAGATAGGAGCTGTAAAAACAACCCAATAGGCAAAGACAAGTTACTGTACCTTGTCTTTAGTTACGTCAAGTAGGTTTCTACCATATTCACACACTACACGATGAAACGAAACAATGTTCCACCAGAACCATGGAGCAACACAAGAACAGAAACAGACCACCACAAGTGCAGACAGGACGGAAGAGAGTGCAGAAAGACATAAGAGCAACAAAACAACCAAGCAAGACAACATTTAGACGTAGACAGCCATAAATATTTCGTGTTTAGAGTCGTGTTTATATTAACACGACTCTAATCTCAAGTTTTCATTATGATGAACCTGCAACACTTCTGGACGAATGTATTTTTGCAAGATGGTTAGTGTAGCATGATTAACTCAAACAGAACACAAAAACTATTTAGTCGTCACTTTGGAAGAGAGTTTAATAGCCCCTACCACTATTATGGATCCGTTTTTCCACTGCAATCATGCAACCGGCTAATTAGGACACCATATGTTTCCCTACTGTTACGCACAGCAGACTGTCACCTACCTTGTTTCCCAGGTTCTCTTTGTGTCCTGCTTTATTTTTCCTCAGTTTGATGGAAGGCGAGCGGAGGAGGTTTTTAATCCGGCTTTTTATTGTGGAGTTTTCCACCGTCATCTTGACCCTCGTGGCATGTGAATGTAAACCTAAGTAAGATCGAAAAGTGTGAACCCTTTTAGACTACGTTCTACTAGAAACGCAGCACAGGATGGCAGAGAAGACGGCGTGGTTTTGACACATTTGAAAATAAAGTGAAGGTGATCTGGACAGGCTGATCTTCTGGTTGTTCTTTTCTTTGCTGCAGTGGAGCCTCTCTAGTCAGCTACACCCGGCTGCTCCTTCGGGGGATGTGTTTCCACTGGCAGTGGTGGTGAAATGGACCATGTTTCACTCTTTCATAGTCAGCATTTCCTCTGCAAAGCCTTCACATCACAGTCCTCTCTTGTGGGAGATGCTCCCTGCCAAGTCTCCTGCATACAGTCGAGAAAAATACACACCCAGGGATGTCACCGGTTGGTGAGGAGGAGGGTTTAAGCTTCAGTAAGCAGCTGTTTAGCACTTCAGTTCTATCAATGTACCGAACTGCCCTCTAGCCCAGTTTTCCCTGTTTACCTCACCTCGAACACACAACTCAAACGAAATAAAGGCATGAAAGACATTCAAATCTGAGCCTTGCACCAAACTGGAATATGTTGGCTAGCAAAAATGCGGACAGTTGAATCTACCTCTACAGAAACCCTTCATTTGCAAGCTGTGCACTTCACTATAACTCACATTGTGTTGTATATAAGGCTCTCGCCTTAATGACTAAAGACTCAACGTCTGTTTTAAAATGACAGGTGTAAACCTCGCTTTATCTGGGTAAACTTGTTTAGATTAAAGTTAGCTTGGTAGCTAACTAGCACCCTGTCCAGCACTCACAAGGAGATCTAGCCACATCTGCAATCCAGTGACGGTCTGTTCAAACAGCTCGTTTTAAATCCCAGTCATCATTTATCTACCTCCGTGGCGGTGTTGTAAAGATAAAGTCACTAAGAAATCATAGTGACGGTCGTTTTAAAGCGAGCTAGCCGGCTGAATCCCTCAACAACAGTGGCCAAGTCAGCATCTATTCCAACGGTCAGGAGAGGACAACTCTGCCATCCAGCGTCAAGCAGGTTCTTAACTCTCCACGACATATATTTCAAACACAGTGCAAATGAATTGAAACATGGGAAATGTATTCCATTTGCCAATTTTTACTAACAACAAAGGCACAAACGATAGCAGCTAGGCTTTACAGAGTTAATTTGTTCTGCATAATTATTTAACTCTGCTGCTGCTGGAATACAGTATCTGTCAAAATACTGTAAAAAAAATCTGTAGCTAGAGTCGACTGCATTAAATGCGGTCTTGTCCTACTGTTTTGATGCTATTGTGCATTTTTCTTCTGTCCTGTCTGCATTGTTTCGTTTCGCTGAGTGCTTTGTACATGGTTGAAATGACAATAGAACCAACTTGATTTTACTACTTGATCCATTTGAAATAAAACATCTATGAGAGGCTTTACGTCCTGTAAATGCATTGCAACAATTAACTTGTAAAACTACTTGAATGGCAGAGACAGTGTTTTACTTGAATTCCAAAAGAATGTCTATATAATTTTGCATTTACCAGAATGAGATAATGAGATAAAACATAATACAGCACAACCATTACAGACAGATGCACAGCAAAGTAAAAATTGTGTAATGTCTGGTTTACTACAGATCAGAATCACCCAAAGTGTGGCCTGTCAGTAACCCACTGATAGTGTGGTCCAAATATAGTGTAATGTCATATAATACACTTTTTTGACATAATGAAAGAAAACTTTGGGCAATTCTACTATATAAAACACAAGCACTGTATTTTTTCCCATGCAGCCCAGGCTGTAATTTTAATAAACCACAACAGTAAGCTGGAGATTTACACACTAAGTTTTACAGTGTTACATTACACCCATCAGTTCCCAGCTAACATGTTTGTTACATCATATTCAAGCAAACAATGTAGATCAAGAAAAAAGTGAAACCTTGTTCAGATAACAACTTGTGAACCTGCAGGTGATTTTGATTAATTTACTGAATAATCATGTGGACTGCTTCTAACTTGAACCACACTGACAGGTGCTTCTATGTTCTGTTTTTCCCTCTTCTGCAGCCACCTCTGCCCACACCTTGCCAAACAACCCACCGCCCTGTGAAGCTGCTCCATGTAGCCCTGATTCAAATGTAATATAAAGGGATCCAGGCATGCATTTAGGCAGTACAGCATCTCTGAGGTTTCCATTAGTAGATTGACCACCCACGCTACCCAACACGTGTTATTACAGTCATTCAGACTGAAGAAGATTATACAAGCCACAATGTGAAGCAGTTGTGCTGGCACCCAGCAGATGAGGAAATTGGCTATGAAAAAAGAAATCAGCCAGACAGTCTTTTCCCTCACTTTAAAGACTGCGTGGCCCCACTGCTGCCGTGACTGTTTCATTTGGCCTAAAATTTTTACGTACGTTGGAATGATGAGGAGCAGGGGGACAGTCACTTGGACAGAGTAATATGACAAGAGATTGTATGCGGTTTTGTTGGTCCTGAACCTGGAGATCACCACAGCTCCACAGATCTGGACACCATCCTTCCTCACCCAGTAAAGGATGTTGGAGTAGCTGAAGTACATGAGGAGGGCGGTGATGGCCCAAAGCAGCAGGGATATTAAACAACTGTTCCTAGTAGTGCGGATCATTCTAGATTCCAGAGGAAAAACTATGGCCAGGAAGCGATCAGTACTGATAGTGCAAATAAACATAGTGTTAGATGTTAGACCCACAAAGTAGAAGATCTTTACCAGGATGCAGGGCATACGGCCCATTCTCCAGTTGTAATCTGCATTCATGTACACAGTCCAAGGTGTTATAGAGACCAGATAGACAAGATCACTTAGGGCCAGGTTCAGGACACCAATGGACCTGATGTTCAATGGTTGGGACGGACGCAGGCATGTCCACAAGCTCCCTAGGTTTCCAATGATACCAATGATTGAAAGCATGTAAAAGACTAGAGGAATAAAGTTCACGGCGTATTTGCGGTTGTAGGGACAATGACTGTATGGAGTCAAAGGAAGGATAAGGTCATGGATAGCAGTGCAGTTATTCTTCAAAGAACCGTTGTTAATCTCAGACATGTCTATGTGGTTGTCCCAAATGCCTTAATAAGGGGGAAAGACAAAATTAGCTAGAACCATCCCCTTGATGCAAGCATGAACGAATACAATACTAAAAGTACTAAAACATTAACATCACTTACAATGTAACAACACATCAGTTAATTTTAATTAGTTAACATGCAATTAACAAACAACAAAAAACGCTAAAGGCTATACCTGAATATTAAAACTTACTTTCACAGAAGAGCGACTGAACTTGTAGACTTCTCTCTGCTGAAATCTGCTATATATATGCTGTTTTTCTCCTGTTTCATCCCTTCGAGGAGTGGTCACTTGCTCTTGGGAGACCGCAGTGGCACTTTGTTTAAATATCAGCAGTTGTTAATTGTGTGTTAGTGTTATTCCCCTGAGCTGTCTGGAAATGTCAAATAAAATGCTCAACAGAGCCAAAGCAACAGGAGTTGCAAACAAGTGTTGAACAGGAATAGAAAATAGCCTTGGACAAAAATTAATCATGTTTTCTTGAATTGATATATTCAAGAAAACATGATTATAGCTCTGCAAAAATGTATCAGGTTTTCTCTTTTATAGATGCAGGCATTGAACTGAACAGCTTTGGCTTAGGTTTTTTTTTTTTTTTTTTAGAACTGCTGACAATATTTCTCCTAATTCCCAGTTAAATAGTCCTTCAAATAGTCCTTTGTCGTTCTTGTTTGCACATTTGCACGTGCACTTTAGGATGTCTGTAATAACCTGTATTTGTCTGTAATAACCTGTATTCTTTCTTAGTTAATTTTTGTAAATTTACGTTGAAATTTGTTTAAATTTGTTTGAATAGGCC
>JBBPDH010000001.1:27122545-27145460 GCA_037974565.1 Clupeocharax schoutedeni
GAAGGTAGGATTCGAACCTGTGACCTCTTGGTCTGGAGGCAAGTATCCTACCCACTGAGCCACCTCCACCCTTGCATATACTACTGCATTGTAATTGCTGCATCATTTTTTACAGTACTAAAGGCCATGAGGTGCTTTTTGGAAACAAATTATTTCTGTATTCCTATTAGCAGATGCATTCAAGTGTGGAACTAGTTCATGTAAACCCAGTGGACTAGAGAAGCCTCAAATGTACAGGTCACTAAGCAAGCCAAAAAACATCTCGCCCGTAATCAGAAGAGGCTGCCCTTTCATGCTTATTACAGAGTCTCAATACACTCAGGGACAAGCACTCCAGGACCAATTAGAGATACAACTTAAAAAAAAAAAGCTTACTGTACCTTTTAACAAGAGGAGCTTGCAATATCAAATAAACAAAACACTCATGAAAGTTGCTGATAAAAAAATAATATCCTTATATTCTTACTAAGATAAGGTCACAGATATAACAACTGCAGGTACATGTAAACGTACTGAACTACAAATGATCCATGTGAAAGTGAATGAACACCTGAAGGCTGTAAAAGTGTGAATGTTACTATTATAATAATTATTTTTATTTGAATTTAAATCAAATTAAATCAGCACATCGGCGCTGAGCTGGTTCTACATCGTCTCGACACTGGTAAATAAGATGTGCTGAACTTATGTCATTTAAATCATTTTACTAAAATATACTGGAGACTCAAGACTAAACTTCCCAAAAACCTTTCCTACAACACTGACTGCCTGCCTAAACAGTCATGGCATTAGTATTTACAAGACATACAATACGATTATCCACACAAATTATATTAAGTTTCATCTTTTATTTACTCTGACACCTCTTCTAAAATAAGAGGAAGAAAGAAAACACAGTTTTTCTATCACTCAGGAGCAGATTAGCATATTCCTCTCTGCTCTTTTGGAAAACAACAGACGAAAGCATCTTTGGATTTCCCAGAGGCACAGCAGGCATGACTCTGAAACAAATAAATAAACATATGCATACTATGTATATACACCCAAAGAGGTGAAAACAGCAAGTATCCCTGATAGACGATTACAAATGTGCACTACGAAGACTAGGTGGTTTTGAGTCAGGTTTGAGGGCATGAGGACTCGTTGCTTTCAGCTGCCCAGCCTCCTGAGTCTTTAACCCCAGAGGAGCAAGCTTAGGCATGGGCCGCCACGACACACTGACTTGTTCTTTCAAAGAGTTTCCTGTGGTGCCCCCTCCAAGTTTCATCTGCAGCAGAGGGGGCGGAGATGGAGCATCACTTTTAATGCGACATGGTAGGACACTGGTGCCATCCTCATTGGCTCCCGCAGCAGCATCAGGTTCAGACAAATTTGCGGGAGAGTCAGAGCCGAATATAACCTTGACAAGGTCATCCACTTTAGGAGGAATGTCTTCCATCTCATCCTTTGAGGTTGTGATTAGATCCTCATCCAATTTGAGGAATAAAGGGCTGAGGGAACGCTCATCATCTCTATCTACACCTGCCTCATTCTCGATGGGTGGACTTTTTGGTCCATCACTTGCCTCTGTAACACTCCGATCATCATCTTGTGACTGAAATTGTTCATTGTTTAGCTGCTGATTAAGGAAGACAAGTTCATCAAGCAATGACATCAGATTTTCTACCTCTGTCTCACTAGCTGGAATTTTCCCCTCATCCGTTTGACTGCCTGTAGCATTGACAATGTTGACCCTAGCACCCTGGTCAGGTTCCTTAGGCACAACCTCCAGCAACTGTTTGTCCAGGCCCTGGCCTTCCCCCACATGAGGGACAGCATTAGAGGAGGTTAAGAGAGGGTTCTGCTGACCCTCCACACACACAGGGTTGCAGGCTGCTTGTGTTTGGCTGACAGGTGGACCGTCTGTATTCTGCAGAACAACTGATGATGTTGAAAAGAGCTTCTCAGCTGACACCAAAGAAACAACAGTGGAAATCTTGGGAAGGTTTACAGCTTTAACTGAAAAAACAAAGCAAAAAGAGTACAATTTTTATTTGAACAGGTAACTCAGAAAAGTGTGTCACTCTGCTGTGAATGTCTTAACAGATGCAACAAACAGATAATATGACCTATGTAAGGACGTATACCTGGACTGCTATTGTTTTTGAGAGGGTTCTTGCCAAGTGTGAGGATCTGGGGCTGCAAAACCGGAACCGGATTCTCCACACACAGGGTTTGAGATATGGTGGGAACGGATATAGACACAGCTGCAACCCCTTATTTGTTTGGAAGAGAAAATATTAGTTGATTATAGTAAGTAATATACTGTTAATGCTTGAACTAAAACGTTAAGGAGGTCAAAGGCTAACCTGGTGTGGCTGACTGTCCTTCACTTAAAGAAGTGATGCCAATGGGCTGAAGTGGGTTACCTATATTTACGACAGGATTGCTTGGCAGCACTTCCATCAGTGGAATTACCTGAGGCAGAAATTCTGAAAAACGCACAGGAGATGCATGAAACAGATGTCAGAAAAGAAAATATTAGATAATACATCAAACACCAGAATTAACCGTACGCAGCAAGGTATATATTCAGACATTACTTAAAGTCAGATGCAGGAAATCAGTTAATCCTTTCTTTAAAGTAACATTTTCCTTCCTCCACAGAATATGTTATTCATTTCATAATGTCACCTCATCTATATAGTCATCTCAGAGGGCCACAGAGACACAAACACATGCGGTTTCAAATCTTAGGAAATTCAACCAAAATTTGGATGACTGTGAATGTGTAGTTAATAATAACAAAAACAATGACTATAACACCAACCTTTAGTGTGAGGCTTGCAGCGTGACAGGATGTTGGGCCTTGTTCTTCCACGTGACAGAGTTGGATTGGCTTTAGAAACTGACGGAGTCTTAAGACTAAGTGGTTTGGCTGGTGGACTGCCTTTCCTAACACACACTTTCTCTTTGTCGCAGGCCTCAGGATCTTTCTGTTTGTTGATGCTAAGGTCAATTGGTTTCAAGTTAGAAGCAAGCCGAGCAGTTCTATTTAAGATATCCTTCACTTTGTCTGTGGCCTCCAGCTTTTTCCGTCTTGTGCTGAGGTCCATTGGTGTGGGCTTTGAAACTGATGGTGTGAGTGCTGAGGATCGAAGGCAACCATCTTTTCCTTCCAGGGATTTCTGTTTAGTGATTATTTCCACCAGCTTCTGATAGATTGATTTCTCAGTCTTTCCTGCAAAGAGGACAGGCCAGCATAAGACAACCAGAGCAAACGAAGTCAATACATAAACCACTGCTCGTCTGTTTTTCAGCCATTTTTAACGGAGTAAATGATATGATCACAAGCGTCTACTTTGCACCAGAAATAAAGCCACATATAACCATACAAATGCATAAGCAAATTAAGGATTTGAGTGTTGCTTTTGAGACTGACGACTATGAGCAAATATTTGTCAGGATGAGACAAAAAAAAAAATGTCAGGACGAGACAAACATTGTAGTACCAGATATTTGTGAGGCTAGCTGAAGGTAGTATGCTCTCTTTTCTTTAAGGTTTTTCTGCATTTTCACCAACCGATCTCCTTCCTTTTTAAGAGACAGGATTTCTTCTTGAGCCTGAGAAAACAATATTATGAAAATAGTGAAAAAGACCAAATGCACTGACCTTTTGGTTATTACAGAAACATGTAATGGAAGATTGGCTTAGTTTAGTTTAGTTTAGAACCCACCAATCTGAGAATCTTAATTTTGGAGGATTTATCATCTTTCATATTGAGAGTCATTCGCATCTTGTGAAAGCTCTCTTTCATAGTGGTGCGCCTCTTCATTTCCTGTCTCTTCTTTTTATGCTATAGAAAGAAAATACTTAAATGACTTGAAGTGGTACTAAGGGTGAATATTCACACATTTAAAATAAAGTATCAGGAACGTACCAAAAACTCCCTCCACTTCCTCCCTTTTACATGTGGATTATGATGACTCCTAAGACAGAACAAGAGAAGAGCTTGTTTTATCTTTAATGGCTTAAGTCAATGGCAAAGATTTTCATTGTCAAAATCACGTTCAAATTTCAGATAAATTTAAAAGATCCATGTTTTGGTTGCTCATTTTAGGTAATGACCTACCTGACCTAACTTTTGTAAAGTTGCCCAAAAGTGATGCACAACAACCATGTTTTATATAAAAGCATTATCCTAACCTTTCTTTCTGGGACATAATATTCTTCTCATCCTTTTCCTCAAATGTTTCAATATCAACCACATCATCTTTCTCACGCATCTGTACATCCTCAAAGTTTCTGTGATGCTTCTTGTTCTCTCCTCTTTCAGAAACCTGGAAAGTCAACAAAGCAATGCAGCTCAATACAAAACAATTACAAATAGTTACCAAAAATCAATTCATATAGCAAGGGGGAAAATAATTATTTACGCTGTTCGTTCTTTTGGGGTCTATATAGAGGACATCCTCATCACTGGATTCATCACTGGAGAGGTCAGAGTCATCATACATGTCTGAGTCCTCAGTAAATTCTGTGGAGTCTGAATTAATATACACTTCATCCACATCTAATCCTGCAATGGACTCGCCACCAAACTCAGGCTCTAGGGCTGCATCTCCAACATCAGATTCGTCATCTTCTTCAACAGGACCAAACTCAAGCATCTCCTTGGGTGGATCCTGCATATTTGTCTCAGGGGCACTTGTAGGACATCCAGCACCTCCATGTTTTTTTTCAGACATTTTAGAAAAGGTTTTTGCCTCAAAGGTGTAGCAGTGGTCCTGAAGCACAGCATGTTCAAAAGTCTTCTCTGAGCCAGAGGTCTGTTCATTCTGTTCTGATCGCTCTGTTGAAACAGAGCTGACTTTAACAGTTCTCTCAGGTTTGCTGAGGTCTAGGTTTGGTATAGTTAAGGTATTTGGGGGTGTAATCCGTATAAAGCCTCCATTTGTAGGGGCAACGTTTGATGTGCTTTGATTTGATGGAATGGTTACAGTGATTTTGGAATCTTCAGGCATTTTGCAAACAGTTGGTGATACAATTTTTATACTGGTTTTACCAGTATGGCTAAGAGGTCCTGGAATCTTCACCATACTGGGTTGACTCACAGAGTTGAGGCTGGAAACAGTTTTTTCAGCCACGGAGGAAATTGGTGTTGCTGAAATGCTAAAAGTTGTAGTACTGTGTGCTGGGACTGGATTCCGAGCTTGCAGTACAGGTGTAGTAAAAGTGGCAGGTGTGGATGAAGTGACTGAGAAAGAACTGCCATCTTGAGGTTTACTTGCATTTGTTGAGGGTAAACGAACAACGTTGGCTGCGAAAGAAAAAGAAAGTCAATGACAAAGTGTATAAAGGATCATAAGTCACATATAGTAAAAGTCTGCATGTAAGTAGATTAGGTTAGCAATTTTCAAATTATTTAAGTACTGATTAATCAGTTTTCAATGCTTTTTCCAAATTATGATAGCTTAGCTGTCGGTTTGTTTAACAGTTCATTTAAAGTGACATTGAAACTGAAAAGTTACAGCTTTGGAGCCACATATTTTAATTCCTACTTTGCCATTACAAACATTTAACCAGTAACTTCCAACAACAGTAAGCTGTGTCTACTGACTACATCCTGAACACTTACTCTGCTTGGGTACGACAACACTGGGACTGAGTGCCTTGAACTGGCTGAAGGGCACCAACTGGATGAACTGACCACTAGGACTGCGGTACACAGTGCCTCCGTTTGCGGTCTTTAATATTTGAAACACCATCTTCTGGCCTGGCACTTGTGGTTGAGCAGATGTTACAGGCTGCACCATTGTGACTCCACCAGGGATGGCTGCATTAGGTCTACTGAGCAAAATAGTTTTCTTAACGGGTGCAGTTGATCCACACACTGGTACGGTCTTAACCACTTGATGAAGTCCGTCTAATGAAAAAAAAAGGTGGACAGGAAACTCAGGTAACACCAATGGACCTCAGAACAAATGTCAGAAGAAGCATGTCTATGTTTTTACTTTTTGCACAAAAATGCAGACAGTCATTTAAATAAGTTTACATTTCTATTAACATGAAACATACTGCCACAATGTTTTGTAATATGAAAAGAAAGATAAAGGCATATGAGTTACTTTGTAACAGACCATGTCAATGAAAATGAATCATACACAAATATATTTTACTAACTGGCTGCTATTAGTAATAATAAATAAGTATGTAGTACAGCATTAACTTTTTCAGGCCGACTTTTTGGCCAAAGTCGAGTTGACATTTATTGAGCAACTTTTATTAAAGTTATCTGTAACATTAACAGTCAACATGACAGACTAAACAAAAAACCAAGATTGATACCCTGAACTTACAGGTAATTTTGAGTGTACAACTAAAGTGGTAACAGCCACTCAGTGTCCTCTGGACTGAATGACATCCTGCAGCACTAGCGTTAGCCATGTTAGCTAGCGGATGACGTTTCAGATGTTTGTGCAGAACGCTCGTATTTTATTGTACTTTAACACGGACCTGCAGATAGTGCAGGTCACAGTGCTGTTTGTGTGGTCTAGACTGAAGTATCTCCACATGTGATGTGTGTCTTGTCGCTGCTGCATGTCTCTCGCATGGTGGTTTTTAACATCGCGCAAATGTTACAGTCCTTTTCATGAACGGACTATAATAATTAAGTAAGTCATGGAATATGTCAGCATAAGCCAATCAGAGGCGAAGATTGCATTGTGTACACAAGCGCGCGCACAGATGCAGGGGGAAAAAAACAACACACACTATCAGTCGACTTCTCTCAGGGGGCGTCGGCTTGTTGATTTTTTTGTTAATGCCCTAGTATGTACAATAATTGTTCTTCAGGATCACAAAAAACTTCAAGGAACTAATATTCCATTCTATAGCTGCTAAAAACACTATATACATACATAACATGGATTTAAATTTGTATCAGCCTATTAAAAAAATTGTATGTGAGCTGAGTGGTATTGGAAAAAACTTATATTGCAAAATAATGCATGATACAAGTGTGATATAGACAATTACTGTAGGTAAGTACTCTGTTTCAGTAGCCAGCACTTTACAAACAGTGCTGCTTAAATGGTTTAGTTTTATTTACGCTCTAGCTTTCTCACTGGGTTGTGCTCAGTTAATGGATGACTAGATGACAATGGCACATATCGCCACCTAGTGTGTAAAAATAAATAAATAAATAAATAAAGTCAACATCAATTCAGACAAAGTTTCTAACTTGGATGATGATCATTATTAATTCATGACCCAATGTCTTAATTCCATTTTGGTTTACTTTTCTGATATTTTCTACCTTAAACTTCATGTTGTTTAATGTATAACACTACACACGGTGTATGGAAATCTGGGAATCACAAAAGTTGTATGCAACCACCAAAAGAATGAAGATGCAGACTGTGTGGCTACTGGGATTTTTACTATATAGCAAAGCTTGAGATACCTGGAGGATGAGATGCGGCAGGTGCCTGGAGGACCATGCTTGCTTTTGCAGGATTTTTAGAGGAAACTGAAACCCCCGTGACCCCAGTCATCAAAGAGGGGGAGGAGAGAATAACATTTTTGATAGTACTTGGTAACTGTGGTGCACTAGAGCTGAACAACTTTTCTTGCCGGGAGTTCATGTGGTTGATCACAACCTGAGTGAAAACCGTTCCCCCTGGGGGCTTGGTTACTGTACAAAGGGATAAATAGACGAGAAGGTTAATTCTCCCCTTAGCACATTTTTTTTCGATATCATTTGTTCCAACATACACTACAGTAATTATACTGGTCATTGTGTACATCCTTCAGGTTTTCTAGATACCTGGACCAATAGTAACACTTGACTGGAACATGAGAAAGCATATGCTTCTTTTATATGTACATATTTTTGTTGCATAATTATTAAGAGCTGGTTCTATTAATAAAAAAATTTTTTTTAAGACTTACCTATGGGCTTGACTGATACAGCAGCAGCAGAACATGTGCTGGAAACAGAAATTGGCGTGGCCACAGCTGTAGTGGTAGTGGCAGGGGCTATGGGAGCAGTTGTTGAAATGGTGGCCCTGGTTACAGTCTTCTTGGCATGTTGATTATCCAGGCACACCCTCCCTGTGATGTAAGCAGCCAGTCTGTTGGCTGGATGCAAAGCCCCCATCTTGCCCAGTTCTAGCTTGGCTTGCGGGTATGGCTTTCCATTGACCTATAGGGAGCAAAATTATAGAGCAGAAGATCAGAAATTCTTGGCTTGAATAGATTTTTTTTGGTACCTGAATCACAAATAATAAGTATCGTATTATGGCATCTTTGAGGTACATAGACATTTTGCTGCAATTTAAATGGAGTTCATTTTAAGCTCTGAAATTGTAGTGTAAACATACTGTTATATGCCCAGGACCACCAGAAGGTTTCTTCTCAGCCTTTAGTAAACCTGCAGGAGTGACTTGGGAGAGAAGAGGGAGTCCTTTCACTTCACTCTTCCCTATAGTCTTAATCAACTGGGCTTCCAACATCTTTATCCTCTTTGTCCCCTCATCTTTTGCTTCATTTTTTACAACATGGGGCTGAGAAATGGAAACTTTATATGTGATTATGGATTCTTCGTCTGTCTCGAGGACTGTCTTGGAAATGGGCTGGATCTGGTACTTTCCAACCCAGAAAGGGTGCTTCAGGCGGTCCTGAGCCATACGCTCACATACTACACGGAGCACAACATTCCTGCTGCCTGCTGTTTCCCACTTGCACTTGGACACAATTTCTAGTCGTTTGGTAGGACCAGACAGAGCAGGTGGTCGAAGTTCTCCTTCCTCCATTTCTGTAACATAGGAGCCCAAAATAAGTTTCAGTAAAAATAAAATCTTTAACGTCTTTAATAAAAGTCTTAACATTGTCTTAAAATACTGTTCAGTGTACTAATACCCACCTTCTATGGAGTCCTGAGGAGTGAGACATGGATCACCCTGCTTCAAACAATAAATACTTCATGAGGTCCAGGTATATTTGTACGTGTACACAATTACACATTTAATTTATTCGATTTATTATACACTGCACATTCTCTACCCAGCTGCTGCTGCTATTGTTTGTAAAAAAAAATTCTACCTCAAATTTTGCATATTTTGTACACTCAGTGACTACTGTTAGAATACATTATCATGCTGTATCAGTTCACAATATTACTGTGACTTCTGTTGACTGTACGGTTTGTTGTCATGTCCAGTGACACTGCAATGTTGCTCGTGGTTTTCTTGCACTCACTCTCTCGTTCCTCTTTGCACTCTGTGTATTCCTGTCCTCTACGCAATTTTGCAGGCTTGTGGTGTTCTGTGTTTTCATTCTTTGCGTTGCACCATGGTCCTGGAAAAATGTTGGTTTGTTTTACTGTGTACTGTTTATTACTGAAACAACAACAAACCTAGCTGACTTGACTTAATACATACAAACACTCTACCCTACCCCCATTACTTTCTCACCTTTGTGCCTGGTTCAGTACAAGATGGATTTTTCCTGCAAAATGGCCTTGCACGAGCACAAGCCAAACTCTCATTACTCTCCTTGATCCTGTTCAAGCCTCCACCATTTACCTGGACAGAAAGGAGAAAATGAGAAATGTTAGATATTAACATTAATTTATTACAGAAATAAACCTTAAGAGCCTCCTCTAAAAAGATCAAAAATAATCCAAACTTCAAGTTCCTCTTCTAAATAGATAATTCTCATTACAGAATTTTTTATGGCTGTGTGTGCCGGGTGTAGCTCGAATACATTAAATAGCTCTGACTAGGTCTAATAATTTTGTACAAGTTATACCACAAATTACTTTTTAGAATGGATTTGTAAAAGTGGTGAATCTCACGTTCTTATTAGGCAAAAGATGGAGAAAATTGTTCAGATCTTGCTGTAGCTCTGGAGACAAGAGAGGAGCCTGGTGGGACATGGATGGTGTAGGAATAAAAAGACACTCTGAATCTGAGTCGCCTTTCTTATCCCATAATCTTTTCACGGATCTGGCTGGCTCAGGTGTTGCTTCAGGGCCTGACAGAACTGCAGAACAAAGACAACATAAGAATTATTAACAGTATCGTTTTATTTTATGTACAACCCTTTTTGAGAATTTTTTTTAAAATATCAGAATGTAAGAAATGACAGCTCCAACTCGAGGTACGCATACTTACTATAGGCTTTTTTCTTTTTTTTCTTCTTTTTGACTTCAGTTCCATTTTCATCTGGTTCACCCTGAGGTAAAGGTTCTGTCTCCATGCCCTCATGCCCAACAAGGTTTTTCAACACAACTACCTTACGCCGAAGGCAGTCACAGCCCAACATGCACTGCGGTTTGCCACAGTGGTGCTGACGCCGTTCCTGAGCTAGGCTTGCACATATACAACCCAATCTGCAAAAGTCATTAAGGCAAGGTGGCGCACGTCTCTTTATAATAGTAGAAGCACTGCCTTTTACCGTAGCCTGAAACCAGAGGAGGGAAAAGACAAAGAAAGCAAGAGGAAGATTGAGAGCAGGAAAGGATGGCAGACTCAAGAGGTCAATAAAGATGAGGAATTTAGCATGAAGAACTACTTCAAGCTTAACAAGTACCTCTTCTGTGACGAGGGCGGATAAAGCAATCGTTGCCCGTTCCTCGGTGATGCAAGTGCGATATTTTCCTTCCCAAACTGCACCATCTTCTACATCCCTTAATTTAACCAAGATCTTGGACAGACCAGGAATACGCCCTGCAGCTACTGATGCAGGGGTACTGGGGTCCTGATCCACAGTAGTTCCTGATACGCTACTGACAGTAGGCTTTCCATCATGCAGTAGAGATGCTTTTAATGTCCTGGATCCCTTCTTGGTCTTCATTTTAGACTTGCTGGTTGGAGATGAGCTAAAAAGTGACGGCTCCATGCTTTCTGGTTTTGAAGAACAAACCATTGTAGATTTCTTTGATATGTTTTTTGCTGCACCAGCTTTGGATTTCTTTGATGCGTTTTCTCCCAACTTGCTTATTTCTTTGTTTTTAGATCCCGATCCCGTAAATTTCCGACATGCAGAGAAAGGCTTGAGGGTAGAAGCTGTGGATGGAGGTGTCTGTTTTTTCAACACACTGTCCAGAGTACGAACATAGCTTGTGCTTTTAGTGGGCAGCTGGTAGGCCACTGGAGTGGCAACAGCTTGAGAAAAGCTGGCAGCTCGTTCATCAATAAGCTTGCCTTCACTTTCTAGATACTCATCCAGCATGTCGCTACAGAAAGCAGAAAGATTCTTTTGCCCGCCATCTGAAGTGGTACCTACTGAACAGAAAAAATGACATGATATTTATGGGGTTTAACCGCAAAATTTGACCGCAAATGGTCATTTATCCACACAGTTGTAGTGGGTTTCGTTTGGCAATGTGGGTGGGGACAAAGCCTAGTTAATCAGCCCTGAAAGCTGTCGTTCAACTTCAACTTCAAAAAATGTTTTTGAAAAACATTCAGAGTAAAGTGACTTATGTAATACCTGTAGTAAGTCTGTCATCTCACTGTGGAGTCCCTACTACCTTAAAGGGACTGACCATTTTTTTGTTTGTCTAAACAGTTATTGACATGTCTAAAGATCAACAAAATGGTTACATGATATTTCACCTATGGCAAGTTATCCCTTAATCTGTATCTGCTGCAAAAGATACTCCCTTTTTTGTAATACATAATCATATTTCACTCCCAGCTTTCTCCATGAACAATATAGGCAACCTATGACATCATTTTCACCAATGCAAGGCTGAACCAAAAGGGGGTCCAGTTCACCATGGTCCAATGAGCAAGAGCCAACCGTCCAGGGTCTTCATCAGGTGGGACATCAAAGCCACCAGCTTGCAGCTGTTGGGGTTCTTGGGATGTAGGGTCTGTGGCAGTAGTGCCACACAAAAGGTATTCTCTAGCTGTGGTGCTCTCCTCAGCTTCAGGTTTAGGCTCAATTGTCTGCATTGGACTTGGGAAGCCTTTCTAGCACTGATCCACCTCAGTTCCATCCTAACTGTGATTTTTCAATACAGGCTGCAGATATTGTGTGGTGAAGGTTGTGGTTGGTGGGTAAAGGCAGTGAGCAGGCAATGTAGACTTGAAATGTGTGAAGTGAAGCTGAGCTGGGAATGTCTGCAGCAGATGGTGGCTGCGTTAGGGAAGACAGAAAGGGGGCAGGGGCAGATGATGAATCAAATCTGTTGAAGTGATTCAGTTCATTTGTCCATCTCACAAGTCTCTCCAAACTGTTCTACTGCAGCTGGTTCTCCATCCTCTGTCTGTAGCTGTCTTTCTTGCCCCTTATCTGAGAGGTGTTTCACAGTCATGTGCACAGGGTTACACAATTCGTTGTTTACAAACACTGCCAGTTCCCCTCCTTTCCTCTTACCATTCTCCTTTGCCCTTTCCATCTACAAAAGCTTGAATCCGGGCAGCAACACATTCATGTCTGGCGTTAGCGAAGTTGGCCAAGTCTGTGTTTCCTGGTATTCCCTCTGATGCTGTGTTACCACCACTAGCTTATCCATCTTGCTGGGAAGAAATCTTATAAGTCCCGCGATAATGGGAGAGAGAGCTGGTCACTACAATCTCCTCCTAGCAAGGCATCGCCACCCATCCCAACCCCACGTCTGATGTGACAACCCCATCTTTTCCTTCTCTGTTCTCGGGGAATGTCCGATTTCTCCTCATATAGCACCACTAAATTATGGCGCGTTAACAGCTAATCCTAAATGTGTAAACAATGGAGCTGCGTGTTGAGTCTCGCTGGAGTAAAAAGTGAGAAAGTAATGAAGTGGCCAGAACGACCACAACAATTATGCAATTACAGAATTTTGATTGGTTTGGGAACATGACACAACCGTGTAGACAATTAGCTAAAATGGACCTACGTTAAAAACTGGTCCCTCAGACGCAACTCTTCCTAGGTACACAGCACTTGCCAAATACAGAGAACTCAAAAAAGCAAGGATATCATTCCCCAACATTCACTGGAACTACACGAATCATACAAATGACCTAGTTTGGATACAAAATGGCAATTCTCACACACACACACAAAAAAAACATGAAAAATTAACATGGATACCATCATTTCTTATAGAACACAAATCAAATGTTTGTCCTTGTTTAATCCTTGTTAATCTGAATTAGTGCAATGCAATAAGTATGATGTTGAATAACAATCATTTGTACCCAGATCAGATTTTTTCCGTCTGTTTGCTCTGGGGTATTGTCTACCCCAATTCAAAAGCCAGCTAGTAAATTAATATAACTCACCTCCAGGAACAACTGAAGAGCTTGAAGTAGCAAACTTATCTCTCCAGCCTTTAATTTTAGTGACATCAGTTGTTTTCCCGGTCCTAGAAACAAACGGGACTGGAAAGCCCAAGAAATATAATAAGCATAAGGGAAAATAAACAGACAATATAGGGGAGAATGATTTAATAAAGCATTTTACTGAACTGTGTTACTCACCTTGAGATGAAGCTGAACTCACTGAGCTAGCCCCAGGTAAAAGGACAGGTGGAGGAATAGGCAAGCACACACCCAGATACTGTAGATCAATTGCCAAAGTAAGATCCAACAGGTTCAACTTCAGACCAACTGTAAACATAAAACACATTAAAAAGATACAAGTCTTACGAAATCTAATTCATTTCTTAATTTAAAGAAAGGACTCTATAAAAAAAAAAAAAAACACCATGAGAATAAGATGTTTTCATAAATGATTAGCAAGACTATCACAAAACAGGACCAGTCATGTTTTTAGGGCATTTGATAAGCTGGAATGGATAGGAAAAAAATCTATAACTACAATGTTTCTCCAAATGATTCTGTGCTAAATCTAATTATCCAAGACTAATCTGCTCAAGAAAAAAAATGTATGGTAGAATTTATAATAATATACAGACTGCTCATCTGACATTTGGTCTTTATTTTAGGAGACAACAGAAACAGCAGACCCCAAAAGCAAAAATCTAAAATAGAATTTTTCGTTATTTAGCGTATGCACTAACACTGTAGTGGCACTACTATCACCTTTCAACAGCATGGCACAGGATCATCTTACTCTACTCACTTATTGGTACCTAGAAGTAGGGTCATCAAAAAAATCGATTCTCAGATACTAATCAATACTAAAATGTAGTATTGAGTTTGATATCAATTAGCACTGGTATCGATACTTTTTTGCATCCGCCAGTTCACAGAAATTGCCGGCTGACGACAATTTTCAACAGAACCATGTTTTTTTTTTTCCCACACAAAACTTTACCTGCTTGCAGCACTGGATGGATGACTTGTCTGTGCTTCATCATTTTTAGATCACGTAGAAGGACCTTTTCAAGTTCATCAATTCTTTCCTCTATATTTGGACTGTCTTCATCTATTTCATAAAACAAGACAAAATGGGCAAACATTAATAGCAACTAAAGACTTACTATATAAAAAACAAACATTTCTCTTTTGTATTTACCATCTATGTTTTCTGTGGTTTTCTGTAACGTTTCTTCTTTAACTTCTTCCCCAAGATGAATTTCAAGAGCTTTCTGTTCACAAGAGACAGGACATAGATATCAGACAGATGCAGTCAAATCTACGTCTTTTTAAAACAGGATAGGGAACCAAATAAAAAGTTGCTGGAAAAAGAAATAAAACAACTCAAATAAAACGAACAACGCTTTAAGTTACCTTTGACATGAAGGAAACAAATAACTGGCCCTCCACATCTTCAAGGTTGGGCTGCATTGGGACAGGTATGGGACCGTCAGTCATCTCAGCATCATCAGCCAGCTTTCCATCCTTCTTATGTTTCTCCTCGAACTTCTTGCTTTCACTGTCCTGCAAGACTTGTTTTGTTTCTTGAGAAATAGGCTGGTCAGAGGTAACTGTGGAACAGGTCACCTCAAGACTGATGTTCTGGGTTCTTGTCTCTGAATCTCTGGGACAGCTGATTGGTTTAGTGAGAAACATACATTTAGGCAATGGGTCAAGAGCATCAACCATAGGTCTTGGTCTATCAAGAAAGATACAAGCTGGGAATGGATCGAGATATTTCCTAGGAGGTATTGGCCGATCAGAAAACAGGCCTGGTGGAAATGGATCAGGTGAAGATGGAGGTGAGCTTGGTGGAGAGAACTCTTCAACTGATGGTGAGAAGTGTGCATCAGCATAATCATCATCATCATCATCTGACAAAGGGGACTGATAAAGAGCCTCAGGAACAAATTCAGGACAAAGGTCTGTACTGGAGCCCAAGGTAGGGTCAGCAGTGTATTCAGTGGTAATAACATTTCTACAAACAACTTCATTTTGGGGACCATCAGACAGTGTAGCAGGAAAAAGCTTAGAAGAGCTGGGGGAAAGGGCACAGAAAGCATCACATGAGATATCCGACACATTAGTGTCAGATGCAGTGTCGAGTACAGCATTATCTGCAAACACAGGCAAAGTGACAGTTGCGTCCTCTCTCTTGGAAATATGCGCTGTATCAGAGACATTTGTTGTAGGAACATCGACAATGTTAGTGTCATATTCAGAATCTAGTGTTGGAGTAGCTTTTTGTTCAGCATGAATAGGATTAGGAACTTGGTCTGGGTCTGTGACAAGCAAAGGAGAAAGCCTCAATGACGCAGACATGCCTGGCAATGTGGGGGAGCTGGTAAGTGATGCATTAGACAATGTAGCTGGAGATAATGAGCATGATGATGCTGTGGTGCATGTTAAAGCTGATGTGGTGACTGTTTCAGACTTTATGGATACTTCTGGTTGGGTGATGAGAGAGGGGCATGCTGTAGAGGGAAATCCTGTTTCAGCAACTGGACTTTTACATGATTTATCAAAGTGTGCAGGTGAACTGGTTTCACATTTAGACTTTAGTCTGCTGGGTCTTGTTTTTGACTTCAACTGCTGTAGGAAGAGGGCAAGAAGAGGTAAAGGTACAGGCTCAGCCCGTTTCTTCTTTACCTCTACACAGTCAAGAGGTTTTACCAAACAATGTGAAGCCTCCCTCCCATCTGTTGCCGTAGTTGTATCATTCAATGATGTGACCTCTTTCTCATTTAGGGATGCATCTGTACTTTCATTATTGGAGTTCAATTTAAAATCTGTTGTTTCTAAACATGGGTTCTGTGTACATGTTTTTGTGAACAAGTCTGTGGCTTTTACGAGTGACACTGTGCTGGCAATCACTGGTTCTTCTGCTTCAGAGACATTTTTTACATCAGCTGTTGCACTTTCCTGCTTTGGCTTGTGTTTGGCTTCCATTTCCTCCTGGTCAACAGCTGTGACTGAAATGCTTTCCATTTTACTATTTGTAGATGCAGGCTCTGTCTCTTCCTTGTCGGCGGGTAGACTGCAAGTGTTCATCTGCTGGTCATCTCCACTTTGAATTTTCTCAAGGGATATCCTCTTCACTTTAACATGAGCACCCTTAATCAACTCAGACAGTCCTTCCGGCCAAGGGCGCTTCTTACTGTAAAAAAAATGATAGAGCTCTTAATTGAAACAATTTGAACTAATTTAAGAATGTCCATACAGCACTGAATGGTGATTTTAAATTACCCATTCTACAGGAATTTCCAACTGAAATGGTCAGTTTATAAAATAAAAAAAAAACAATTAGTTGGTAATCTGTTACTTCAGAAGTACTTTTAAAAATGTTATTACCCCTTATAGTCATGTGTGAACACACAACAGCACAACGTGAACAAAGTTAAATGCTTTCTCTTCTTTTAACCCGTTCACCAAGTGAAGCAGTGGGCTGCTGCCAATGAGGGGCACCCGGGGATCAGTGTGTGGAGACGGTACCTTGCTCAAAGGTACCTCAGTGATGATAACCTTTTGATTGCAGGGCCAACGCCCTAACCACTCGGCCATCCAGCTGGGGCAGGGTTATGGGTCTTGCTCAAGGACTAGCAGTAGTTGTGGACAGGGAAACCTTCAATCTTCTGTGCATTCAGCTCTGCCATTAAAAAATATTCCCTATGCAAGCCATTTGTTGTGGATGCTAAACGAGACAGCACAAACATACTGTACATCTCTTGCTAAAACCTAGTCACTGATTTATGTTTGTCGTTCCGCTGTTTCATGGATATTTATAATGCTGAGTAGCTTTTACTGTGAAGCAAAAACACATTTGGCAACTAACAAACAATATAAATGATGACTGATGTCTTGAAGAAGTTAAAAGTACTTACTTAGAACTTTTCTCAAGCTCAGCAGTCATGGCTACATCACCATTAACAGATTTAAAGTCCTCCCCAGTAGGAACAGGCAGAGTCTGTCCTTTGAGGACTTTTTCAGTAGCATTCCTTTTAGCAAACAAGGTCTTGAGATTATTCAGGGTTGTAGTCTCTCTGCTGGGTTTACCATCACTCTCCACTGTTTCAGAAGGAAGTCCATTCTTGGGCTTGTAAGATCTGGAGTTGTTAGATTCATCCCTGAACCCTTTCGCAAAAGGGTTGTAATCAATTTTAAGCTGAGTGATGCACAGATTCTGGTATGCTGTGACAGCAAAGAATTCTGTTTGAGGAAAATTAAAGGTTGTAACATCTGGTCCATTTAGCTGAATGGCGTCTGTAGTTTTATCCGCAGGTATAATGTGAAGACGGGGAAGGTACCGGTGCATAGAGTTTATAATAATATGACCCTCTTGATCCAAGGGGTTGTTAGTAAGTTTCAGTTTGTAGAAAGAAACAGGATTTTGCATCCAATCAAGACCAGTCATAGGGGATTCAGGATGTACAAAGGAGCGTTCAATGTGTGGATCAGCTTTCCCATTTGTCTCCCATCGTCTGTCACTCCACTTATAGCGGTAGTTATCCACTGGATGCATGTCCATTACTAATGTATACCGCTGGAATGGTTCCAACCCAGAGATGCGGAAGCGACAACATGGGAACATCCTACGACCTTGCTTAGTCAGAATCATCTCCGTCTGGCATCTGTAAAACTCATTCCACATATTATTGTTGTCCAAAGTGACGGTAATGCCCCTACAAGTACTCTCTGCTGGTAAGTTCCACAGCTGGTTACTGCTGTTGTCGCTTGCCATAGCTGCCACATGCATAGACGAAACTTTCTGAAAGCCTAGAGTGGGTCCCCCCAAAGGACTGGTGTCCTTATTAGTCAACTGAGCTCTTTCGTCCTCACTTCTACCCCCAGGATGTAATGGTTTGAGGACAACATACAGTGGGTGAGCAGAAGAAGCCTGAGATGCGAGTGCAGATGTGGTCATGCCCTCCTGGTGAATCACCATTATGGTTTGCTTATCTGTGAGGGCCATTGAAGTGAAGTCATCTGAAGAGCCTCTGACTCCTATCGCTCAGGCTACGTCTGATCCTTCCACATCCTTCAATCGAAATAAGAAATATAAGTGTGATCAAAGAATGCTAATGCATGGTCATCTCTAAACATATTGTTCATGCTGATAGCATCATCATTTGTACCAAAAGTGTTGGCACCATTAATGAATATGTGCAAGACTTCATGTGATGTTTGTTGTTTATTAGCTTATCCTAAAGAGCAATAGGGAGCCTTGTTGATTAAATAATTATCTCTCCCCAAACGATGTTTTATCTAGTGCAATGTACAATTTTATGTGTGGCATTTGTACAGCAACCAGTAAAACAACTGTCCACCACCATACTTCAAATTATATGATTCTTGTGTACATGTCTTTGTCTTTTTCGTTCTCATCTGACCATGGATTACAGCTCTAAAGTTCCAGTGATGATCAAACTTTTGTTAGCTGAAGACTTTCTTCATAACAGATTTTCTTCTGGTGAGCCAAGATTTGACATCAAAGCAGCAACATATTACTGAAGTTTGGGTGACTTCTTGATACTACTGCACAACTACGATCCTTGGAGCAAGTTGAGCCTCTCAAAACAGACTCCTCTTGGCATGTGTCTTCTTCCAAGCAGGTTTATCAGTTTCATTTGTTTTATAATTATCGACTGGAAACAGTATTTTGATCTTCCACATCCTGATATAAGCTACTGCAGTGAAACGCAGATCATGGAGGTGCCTTTTAGTTTCTGATATTTATATACTAGGGCTAGGCACATGAACGCATTATCATCACGTGAACGCATTATTTACTTACCATGTTATTACTTAAGTATTTTTTAATCACTCATTCATCAACCACACCCACACAACCCCAAATACCACTTTTGTGTTTGTATTTGTTACTGAATTTTGCATATAACATTGTGGTTAATCAGTATTTACTGGAACCTTTTCATTTGGAAAATGTTTCTCCATCAAGTATGTGTGTACTTGGAGAAAGAAAAAAATACGATATAAAAAGTATTTAAAAAACAATCACTGGGAATGAAACAGTCAACATTGCTAGATTTTGATATGGACCACCAGGTCACCAGAACATGCTTGATGACACCAAAATCAGAAGATGCAGTAGATGTACATTTTTAGCATGAGGGGGCCATACAGCTTTGACAACAGGTGACCAAAGATCTATTGCCTGGTAGCAAATAAGGCCATACCTGAACGTGCAAGGGAGTCTAGCTTCTGGTCACCAACCAGAAGCTAGAATGGGTCTTTAGTTGTGCTCATCTTGAGGGTTTCTCTGAAACATTAGCTAATTTTTAGACTGTGTGTGTCCTCACTTGTATTCTTGTAAAGATTAAAGAACTGTTGTGAAGTTTTCAGAAAGAGTGGAAACTGACAGTGTCTGTAAGAGTAAGTTGGCTTTTTTAAAACAGCTGTACTGAACTTTAAAACATGGCTCATATTGAGGAATCCCATGTAGAGTGGAGAAAAGCCACCACGGTTTTGGATTTCCAGTGGAATGGGACAACTTGTACAACATGTGTGGTTCATTTGTAATATTTTTAGCTTTAACGCTGCATTTTAGCTTGGTGACCATTTATATTGCTTCTTGAAAGGATGTTCCCCTGGCTCCAAAAAAACGGGATACTGGATGAAACGGCAGAGCTTTTCAGTTTGTGGCTAAACACCTTTATCTGAATTGTGTGCATTCACACTTGTTCAAACTCCATGTTGTGCTCCTGAGCTAACTTCACCGAGGCTAGTAGGCTGTCTTACTCAGTGAGTGTTTTTTTTATTATTACTATGTCTTTCTCAGTAACATTCTCCAAAAAGCAATGTAATAAGCTGAAGGGCAATGCTGCAATTAATATACATTATCGGCTGTACACTGCATTAACATCTGGATGTCCTAGTAAACTCCTACGGAAATAAATCTGCGCAGTTGTAAGGTAGCATATCTGGGAATGGTGGAGTGAAGTAAAACCAGTTCGTGTCTAAACGATCACCCATACCTGAATTATGTGCGTTCACACTCGCTCATGTGTTCCTGAACTAATTTAACCCAAGGCATACGGCGAAGAAACTTAAAAGAATCAGAACTTAAGACTTAGTCCTTTTTAAGTCTTTGTGCTCTTGTTGCCCTACATTAACATCTGGATACAAGGAGTAAACTCAAAGAAATTAAACTGAATAAAGCTGCAGCGTAATATAGCGTCAGTGAGAACGACGGAGTGTAGTAAAACCAGTTCGTGTCTAAAAGATCAGTCTTATGTGAAATGTGTGCGTTCACACTTGTTCACATTCGCTTTGTGCTCATGAGCTAACTTTACCAGAGGCCTACAGAGAACCACACGGATAAAAACAGCAAGGCGCCCGTCTTTCTGCAATTATTTTCTTTATTTTACGTCTTATTGCTCCGTCAGTGAGTGTTTGAGCCCTCTGGCCGATGTATCGCATATCTTGCGTTTCACCTACAAAAAACATAAGTTTCAAGTCACCTCTGGATCACCGGAGGTCGAGTTGTTTTCCCCGACGTGGGTACCTCGGCAGGCCGGAGGAACGTGCACTCCGAGCTGCGCTGAATGGAGGGCCCGACTTCAAAAAAGGGTGTGCAGGAATCTGAACACGTGGGTTTAACTCCTCGGTGTGTGCACTTTTAACGCACCTATATAACGAAGTGTTTACCTCTTTACACGCAACGTGTTACTGCTCCTCCTGTCTGCAGTTTCGTCGTCCAGTGTTTTTTTTTTTCAAAATATCATACCGTGCGTCTCACCCTCGAAACTGTACGTGCATGCTGTGACGCACGACGTCACAGCTCGAACGGAACACGGACACGCGCACGCAGCGTGTTTGCGCGCTATCACGTGAGCAAAACCAAGGAACCGCGCATGCGCTTACTTAACACTTCTCTGCGGCGGGCTGGTCTGCCTTCGGTCTCAGTGAGCCTTAAAAACCTGCGCCAGTTTAATCATCTGTATCTGGTGGGTGGGTGCCTTTTTCAAGGGGGGACATACAGCCTACAGCATTCTGCAGCTTCACTGGAGAAACATGCAGAGACAACAAAAAATGGAGATGATCGTGGGAGGAGGCTTAACATCATTTTGTTCAAATCCCTTCTTGTGTTTAGGTTTCTGACCTGCAGTGACTTTCAATGCTGCTTCCGTGACGTCTTCAGAGCTGAACCAGCTGCACCAACTGCTTTAAAAAGATGCTAACATTTGTACTATTCTCCTCTGCCATGAGTTAAACATCGACATTACTGTACAATAATACTGTAGAATTGTCATTGCAACAAAAAAGTATGTACAGTGTTAGGAGATAAGTTTATTTTATTTTGTTTACTGTTTCTGTAAAGCACATTGAATTACCTTTTTTTATTTGCTAATGAGCTATGTAAATAAAGTACTATAGCTAGGGTCTCGAGTGATGAATATGAGTTTCTGAAAAGAAAAAAAAAAACCCAAACCAATCATTTTTTAAGAAATGGGGCACAAAACAAACCTCTAACCCTGGGTATTGATGTCAAATTAAGTTGTGCCCAAACATGAAACTGGTCTGAAGTAGCCCAGACAAGTGAAAGGAGGGAAACCCAATGCTCATAACAAACAGAAAATACTTTATTTCAGTTTTAGTTTATTCATCAATTTATTATCCATTTACAGTATCATAACTAATTCTCTTGTGCTTAAAAAGATACCACATATGAGGAGGAAAAATTGTCTCTCTCATACCACTGGGGTGTGTCCTGTTGTAACGTTTTGGCTGTTCTCACAGCAGCCTGTCATTGCATTGCATTTATAGAATATACATGGCCAATGCAAATCTCTAACCACTCCCGTAGATTAGATGCCATAAAGTTTCAGTCGTTTGTGCATTTGTTAAATAAAAATATATGTCTTAGATCTCACACTCTAGATTAGACACCATAATGCCCAACACACTCTTTTAGTAGCTGTAATGTTCGCCACTCATTCCACTGACAAATATTAAATATTGAGAACAGGGGTCCTGGAGGACAGGAGTCCAGCATGGTTTGATTTTCCGACTTAAAACACGTATTTTAACTCGGTATTCATTTGCCAGGTTTAGACGGAATGTTAAGAGCAGGTAAATCATCAATTTGTGCTTGAGACCGCAGGTCACAACCCCCGCTTTAAAATGACAATGCCTTCAGATATACATATTGCCTTTAGAAGTTCACAATGTGTGCAACCATACAAACAAAACAAATGTTAATTTATGTACTCTTAAGAACCTAAAACCTACAGTCAAGCAGTGACCATACATACACAGAGGATAGATTTCATTTGAAGAAAAACAAAACATTTACAATAGCGATTGATCATATGGTGATGCCCCTTAAAAGTACCCCAAACCTGAATATCATCCAAGCTGGTATCTTCTGAAGAAAAGGCATTTAATATCAAAACAATGTAAGTGGCATTTCAAGACCTACACTACCGGTCAAAAGTTTTAGAACACCCAATTTTTTCTGTTTTTTTTTTTGTATTGAAATTCAAACAGTTCAGTGTTCAGTGTCATTCGGCAGAAAGTTCTTCCCAACTCTGCAGCAGGAGTTCCCATAAGTGTGCAGCACTTATAAGTTGCTTTGCTTTCACTCTTCTGTCCAGTT
>JBBPDH010000001.1:27152721-27162923 GCA_037974565.1 Clupeocharax schoutedeni
GTATTGTATCAAACTATATCGCAGTGTATTACACTCTGGCAGTTTTTGTTATGTATGTTTGCTTATGGCTACAACCGATCGGGTCACTTTTATTTCATATTGTGCACTTTCAGAAGGCTTTAATAAGGGGAAATTTGAAACATTAACATATTAATCATATTAATCTAATCCGATTCATTTTCAAGCACTCAAATTTGTTGTATTAAAAATGTACTGAATTGAGACACCACTACACCAAATTGAATAATGCATTTTGTGCATCACCACAGAACTAAAATGATTTTAATGATTTTTCTTAATACACTGGACAGTTTATTAGTTTTAAACCATTTCAGACGGTAATCTCAGTCATGAGCAGGGGGTGGCAGCACTGTGGGCCCTGCATAAGCCCTACATTGAAATGGATTGGGGACACATACAATGGTTCATTGTACCATCAAGGCTGGAATCCACTGGACTGAGGCCAGTCCTGCCAGTTTACAAACATACAAACAAGGTCAATACCAGAAACCCCCACTTCTCCCCTAACCAGCCGGGCCAACTCCCCTCTCCGCCCCCTCCCCTCAGCAGCTGGCGGACCCTGTGAGCTCAGTGTTGGGGGGAAAATGTGGGCCTCAGCTCTGGGTTGTTTATTTACTTGCCAAGCATTGGCTACACTGGGCCACTCACTAAGGCCAACGGTTTTGGTCAGGAGTGGTCCTAGGTTTCTCTGGTATGCTGAACATTTCAGTCTCTTGTAGTTGTAGCTGTGTCACTGCACCTGTCTCTGAGATTATAATAACTATGATTACTCAGAGCGTGTTGATGCAAATCAAAGCCTAATTATATGACTAGCCCTGCAACAGGAAACCTTGGAGTCTTCTGCAGGATAGAAAACTTGCAAAAACCCATGGTTTCCTTGCTTCTTTCCTTCAACAAAGGACGGCAGTAAAACAAGACTAATGCTATTTAGAGCACAGTCGAGCACACATTGATGACTCAGCATCTTATCAAGAGTTGTGTATACCTGCTTCTGGAGTCTGAAAGTCCATCCAATATGAAAAAGGGGAGGGTCCAACCTCATTCTCACAGCGGATTCGCACACTGTAGTTGGTGTAACTGTTGAGTCTACCAATCATGTGCTGGAATGGTGGCACTGCAACTTGCTGCTCAGGAAGGTTGACCTTCCTCCCAGGGTTCTCAGACATCTGCGGAAAAGATTGGGGGAAGGGAGAGAGAGATTCCATTCATAACAAACACATTAGTTTAAGAATTACAGTGACATAGTCCCAGATAAACTCTATATCCCTAGATGACTGTTTATCAAGCCCAACAAACCTAAGAAGTTATTACCATCCTTTCTCCAAGCCTTGTTTATTTACTCTGTTATTGTAAATACCAGAGTATAAGAATACAAATAAGAATACAGTCAAAATTAACCACAGAAGTCCTACATTACCTGGTAATTAAAAGAAATACTCCACAAATTGTGTTTGATAAATTGCCAGTCTATGACTGAACAACATTGTGAATATTCTTGGAACAGTACAGAAAGAAGGCAGACGTGTGCTCTATACTGGGCTGTTTTGCTGGGCAGCGCTGCGTGGGATGCTGTGTGGGAGAACACAGTTGGAGCTGTTCAATTAAAGACTGTGTGTTCCAAGTACTTGATTTTACATGACTCTCCAAGGCAAAGACACAGACATTACGAGACTTTATAAATGACAAAAACAACAAAAAAGCCCTAGACCGGGCCCTTGACTACTAAGTTCTGTCTACAGTTTAGATTACACTGTGAATGTCCCTAGGGCAATAGAAAACAGTAGAGAAAGACAGAAGATAGGAGTCGCATTCTGTGCTGTTTTTGCTGAGTTAATCACCACAAGAATGGAGCAGAAAACGCAAAAGAAGTGAGATCTTGTACATTTATGAGGCCTGTACATAGCTGGAGTATGGGTGTGGTATGGACAACTCGAATTTAGACAGGAAACTCAGCTGGTTTAGTTGGACTCGGGAGCTGTTTGCATGTAGTGTGAGCGCTAACCGTGCTGGAGCATGGATCAGGACGCGTGAAGCCACGTTTTTGCGACGCTCCAAAAGCATTTTTCGTGCCACACAAGCGATAGACTTGTTTAGCAACAGGCTGTGAGAGGGACCACCGTGGACCAAACGACTCAAAATTACTATCAACAAAGTAACCAGAGCGACAGGCTCCACTGTGGTTAGTGAGAGCACCGCTCTTCCTGTTTATCCTGAAACCATCGCACCATAATGACGTAAGAATGCTCCGGCACGAAAACAGAAATCTAATGTGGAGTGTGGGCCAGAGGGGGAGTGGAGTGGGGGGATAATCGTACTCGGTTGGTACAGGGCCATGTACAATTGTACATGGTTCAGGACAACTATACCTAGTGTGAGTACACCCTAATGCTGTGTCACCATCTAGTCTTGTACCCTAATGTTGTGTGTGATGAGAGGACTATAGTACCTGAATGGTGCAGGTAGACAGGTCAGAATAACCACTGAACCCTGGGCTCCAAATTAGAGTGACATTGTCTGATACCAGGTCGGTGTGAATATCAGTAGGGGCATCTGGTAGTTCTGCAAAGTAAATAATTTTAGACTTTTTGCATTTGACATGCATTCACCCTGCCTAATCTCACATTACAGTGGGTCCTCGAGTTACAACAGTCTCGACATACGACTTACTATGCTCACTCCCACTAATATACCCACTCCCACTCAGCTTACACTGTTCGCCTCATACTTACGGACTTCATGGGCAAACTAGTTTGGTTGAATACGCAGTAATGCGGCGTATGAGTGGGGGAGTTTTCATTTTTCTTTTTCTGTGGTTTAGACGTGTTTTTATGATTTTGCAACCGTGTTCGGATAGGTAAGTGACTTAGGCTAGGGTGTGCTTCAACCAAAATGCAGGTTACATCACTGTTGAAGGAACGGATCTAAGTCTTAACTCAAGGACCCCCTGTACACAGTTCTAGAATCAAATGGTTAAACATTGAGATTTTAGATAAAACAAGAAAGGTCTGCTTAGTGTAGAGTGAACAAATTAGTATATCCAGTGATAAAACAACCAAATGTAGATTTTGATTTAGTAATGAATAAATCATCGAGAGTAGTCTGTGCTGGATGGAGTATTACATATAACAAGCTGCTTACCTTTAATGTATACAGTGCCAGTCCGAGAGACAGAGAGGCCTCTAGCATTTTTGGCCTCACAATAAAACTTCATGCTATTGTTTACACCTAGAGGAGAAAACAATGTATATTAAAGATGTGTCCTGAGCCATAGGAAAAACACCTGTTTTATTCATGCTGATAACACAGCTGTATTTACTTCATTTTGGAACAGGCTACCTGCCAGGAAAGTTGAAAGATACACCAAGAAAATGACCATACTCTTATGACTACATGGCAAACTGCCAAAGCTGTGCAAGTGATGACTCAGCACAAACACTGACACTCTCTCTCTCCTCAACAAGCAAGAAGTGCTCGTCCAGTAATGCAATTACTCTTCCCAATCACCATCTAAAATGGGAAAGTTACCACAGGCATTCTCACTTAAGTTGTATTGATTTCTATCATGCATTTCAGAACTATAAAGGATAATCCAGCGACAAAACAGCAAGGACTGGAACAACTACTGGTTTGGGAAAGTAAGATGTGCAAGGACTGAGGGGAAATTCAAATGGCAGATGCCTTGAATGCCATGAGTGTAATTTTCACTGTCACAACCTGGGCTTCCTGCCTTGCCAGAACAACAGGAATATTCAGTTCCAGTCCTTGAGAGCTGGAGTCCTACAGTTATTTTCATAAATCATTTATTGTAAACTGTTGTTAATGGTTTTAAGTAACTTTTGACAGGCAACCAGGTTTTCTTATGGATGCTGTCCTGAAAGAGTCATTGATTGCAGAGTCCAGCATAGGTGACTGTCCTGCTCAAACACACCCAATTCAAGTAATCAGTCAATTAGCACGCTTGGGAAAATACAGGTCCTACAGGTCCTACAGGTCTTTCAGTGATTCGGGTATTAACAATCACTTTCACTAAAAGTTTAGTGATTTAAAAATATCTACGTAATATTCAACATGACATGACCCATTACCGTCATTTTTTTATGCACCAGATTTGAAGCTGATTATTACACTGACCTACCCCAGAGATAGTATCACAAACTATATTTCTCAGAATGAGATGTAAGATGATGTGTCGAGTGTTCAATAAGAAACCTAAGCATGACCAAATGTAGATGCCTGTATTGTCAGAAAGTGTCTGTAAAAATAAAACGTTCGTTTTGTTGGGAGCTTGACTGGCTCGCTCAGAGCCCTGACCTCAACCAAATCCTATATGGAACAGAGATTGTGAGCCAGGCCTTCTCGCCTAATATCAGTGCTTGATCTCTACATAATGAATGGGCACAAATTCCCCCAGAAACATTCCAAAGTATTGTGGAAAGCCTTCCAAGAAGAGTGGAGCTGTTATAGCTGCAAAGAGGGCACGCACTCCATATAAAAGTCTATGTATTCGAATGTCATAC
This sequence comes from Clupeocharax schoutedeni, assembly GCA_037974565.1. Classification (NCBI taxonomy): domain Eukaryota; kingdom Metazoa; phylum Chordata; class Actinopteri; order Characiformes; family Alestidae; genus Clupeocharax; species Clupeocharax schoutedeni. The sequence goes on from JBBPDH010000001.1 coordinate 27,157,260, forward strand.
AATGTTATCAATACTTTTGTAAATATAGTGTATGAGACTACAGATTCTTAGAAACTTCTATGAAAAGCCCTAAAAGCAGCTTTGTTTTTCAACCTGAATATGACCTTTGCCTAGTAAGTTCCATATGTAATGAATGAGTCATGAGAATGACTAATGCAACACCAATGTTCATATCTACATGAATGTTGACAATATTAAACAGACACAATGTTTTTCTGTTATTCCTGATTTCTCTTATGTGATTCTTATAGTAACAAACATTTTGAGTAGCGAGTTACCCCGGACAAGCAGAACAGAGGGGGATGGTCTGAAGTCTCCTTCCTGCACTCCACCCAGCCACCACAGGACCTCCACTGGGTCAGGGGGCCCAACAGCTGCACACGTCAGGTTAAATGGAGCCCCAGGAAACGTGGCTACATCCTCAGGTTCTTCTATAAAGTGGGGCACTCCTGAAAACACAGTCAAAATAAATTATGAAAACTGGTTGAATGAATGCTTGTTAAGAATCATTCTCTCTCTCTACCTGGTGACAGGGTTGGTGGTCTACCAGGTTTTCACGGTTGTTATGAGTCCCATCTTTTGCTGTTTTGTAGTGACATTTTAGGAAATTTTTGACATTGGCCTCTTGGCATTGGCCATCTTTATTAATGTGGGAGAAAAATGTATGAGCTAAGGCGTGTGGGTAACTGCTTCACACATTTTCCTCTCACCTGCCTGTAAATGTGTTAATAACTCACATGAAAGAAGAGGAAAACATGGGACCATGTAAAACTTTAGGGAAAACAGCACTTTCACTTTTGAGTAATGAGAATATCAAGCTGTAGTATTACTTTTCACAGATGTTTCTCTTTTATACTGGGAACATGAAATTGTTAATGAGAAAAAACAATAAGAATGTTTGAATATTGAAATCTGAGGAGTGGTGTTTACTATAAAAGTCAACGGCATGATACCAGTAAAAAACTCTCTACAGTTCCCCAAATAATCAAATGTCTTACAACAAGAACTAATAAAAATATCCCAGATATCTCTAACCCTAACCCTAACCCCAAGGAAGCTACAGTTAAAGTACAATGTGGAATCTCTAAGTAATGATTAAATGTGATATATCACATATATCAAATGTATATATCGAATGTATTTTGTTACATATGTTTTCTGCTTTTCATGATGCATGCTAAATCCTTTTTACTTATTAAAAGGTGATTTCTGACTTTTGCAAAGCACTGTATATTACTACACTATTAGCTACGTCTCTCAGCTAGGGTTCAGTTCCACATGTTTCAGTAGCAGGTAATAGCAGTGACACTGATGGTGACACTACCTTCTACTGTGATCCAGGCTGGCTCAGAGGAGATGACAGTGCCATGAAATTCAACCTCACACCAGTATTTCCCAGCATCCTCCTGCTGAACTGACTTCACACTGAAAGATAATGTAACAACACAGCAAAGTTGACTTACACATGGAAAGATGACGGTACTTTAACAAAGAGAACAGTGATACATGAGACACACAGACAGTTACATACATAAGACAGCAGTGATGGTTAACAAATGAAAAAAATCTAAAAATATCTGGAACTGTACCAGAGGGATGAGCACCATTCCCTTGATAGACATTCCTTCAACTGGGTTTGTGGTGACGATGGTGGATGGACTGCTGTTTTTTATGTCCACATCACACTGATGCATAAAAAATCATCCACACTGAATGTTTTGACAACAACTTCTGATTCTATGTAGTGATGCCCTTCCCATAGACCTACATACTGAGGTCACATAATGGACACAAATAAATGAATAGTACACTAATAAAACAGTAACAGTAAAAGCTCTCCTTTTGTTCTTTGTTCTTTATTAAAATTGCTCATTATTTTTTACCTGCATGTTTTAATTATACAAATATCACACCATGATATTGATGTTGTACTGACAATTGAAGGTCTCTACTGAACTTGGAAGCTGTTCACAAGGAAGAAGCCAGTTTTTAAGAGTAAAAGGTTTTCTATTCTCCTTGAATAGAAGGGTCTCTGATGCCAAGCACTTTATGAAATTTGCATATTTTTCTCACATTATTCAGGACTTGACAGTTGTATGCCATGCATGTCATTTGCTGGATGCTCTAGATTGTTTATAAGGAACAGTACATAAAAATACATAAAAAATGTATTCTATATAGTAACATTTACTTTCTACAAATCTGATTTCAATTTTCAGACATTATTTTAGCATAAAGTGCCAGTCTGCACATGGTCATCAATGATTCTTAATGCAAGATGAAATATTTTGGGGAATATTAAATTGTAATACTGTATTTGTTCAGGATTGCCCAGTACTACTAGACAGTTAAAGTAGTGCAAGCACATGTAGAACCTCGATCTCAGTTCCAGACTCCTGAGTACCACTGAAGAAAACATACAAAGCAAGTCACTGTTTGTGTTTCCTACTGATATTCTCAGGACCTGTAGTCTCAGACCCAGACTGATCATGATGGACAGCCGTGGGTCTGAGAAACAGCCCACCAGCTTCAGCACGTCAGCACTCGTGCACGGGATTAGCATTTAGCCACGCATGCTTGTGTTCCTAAAAGTCTCTGCATTACTCATAGTTGGCTCAACATGTGTTGGTCATCTCAAAAAGAGGACCAGATCTGCAGGTCAGCATAAAGATTCTGGAGATCAGCTTTCCATTGTTAATCTTTGTGGTTTCCTGCTCGATGTATGACTTTGACTTACAAAGGTACTCTTCAAAAGCAATTGTTATCTGATGGTTCAGGATGAGGGCGTTTGCTTTTATCAAACCACCGTGCTTGTGTTGTCTAAATTGTTTGTGTTTGAATTTAGGTGCTCAAAAGGAGAAAAGTTCTCAGGGTAGACCCCTACTGTGAGATTTTATTTACAGGCTGAGCTGAGCGAAGGCTACAATAAAGCTGATTAACCAGCAGCACCCCCTCTCCATTCTACACTCTGTTTCTTTTGCTGAATCTCCCACTTCGAAATGCAGTAGAGAGAAAGAAACTTAGAGACATCTGCCTTTTTCCTTACATTGTTGGAAAACCTGTTACCTCCCAAAAATGCTGCTTTTAATCTATATTAAGAGTTATATATAAACAACTGAACATTTTCTGTCTTCTGAAATGAACAGATATGAATACGCTTTTCTTTGGTTAAATAGTAATCAGAAAGATTACTTTCACCCCATGATGGTGAACACACAGATTTAATGCTGACTTGACTTAAGCTATGAAAGATGTTTTGAGAATCATGTGCGTGCCAATGTCCATGGTCATATCAGGTACAGCTGTAAAAAGTAAAACATTTAACTTCTTGATAGACACAGTGTACAGGAAGATGATGTCACAGTGGAAGTTCTAAGACTGTGATGGAGCCATTTAACACTAGTTAAAGTATCTTGGGTCTCCAGACCCTACATTATTTTGTAACCTGATCCCTGTGGAAAAGCAGCAGCTCAGAAACAGTCCTACCTGTGAAAGGTTTCCCAGTGATGGGCGTCGAGGTTGATGTACATCTGATCTGTACTGAAGAGCTTTTCCCCGTCTTTCATCCATACAATCTCCGGCTCATTCAGACCCTCGATGGCACAACCCAGGTGGGCCATGTTACCCTGGGTTACAGTGAGGTTGGCAGGGTTCTTGGTGAACTTTAGCCCTGTTATGACAGACCGCACAGTACAAATTGAACTATCATGACATTAGGTAAAAACAAGGTGCTCAATAGAGTCGAATAGTCTCTAAACACTTGTTCAAAATGCACATAATAATTTTCCTTTATTGACAACAAATAACAGATCAGGTATGACAGATTATGTATGACATGGCACCTAAACATTTGTTGCAAAAGTTGTGCCATTTGTGCACAATTTCTGCAGGCCAAATATCTTTTGTACCCAATTCTGTGGTCCCCATTGTGCCTGGGCCACAGCACAGAGATTTTCCAGCGTCCATGTTCTGACTCAGGCCAGCAGACGTAATGCAAGTGGCAGAAGGATGAAGGCTCTCTAGTGTGGAAACAGACTACAGCTGGCCTCAGATGTGCAGTAGCAACAGCCCAAACATCCTGATCAATGCCCACATTCATTAGCTATGTGAGGACGGATAGAGGAACTAACTATTGGAGGAAAAACTCAAAGTGTTTGATCGAGAAACAAACACTTAAAAAACACAAATAAACAACTTGTGTATAAAACCAAGCACTTTGTTTTCAGTCTTGCAAACACTTACTGAAGTTGAAGCAAGCACCATATCTATCAATTAAACAACAAAAACACTGGTTAGTGGTTACCCTTCTACATTATCTGGTTCTAAAAGGCTCTTTGTCCTGTCAAGCGCTTTTGTCCTGTCTAGTTTGGACACTGAATAAACTATATGAATCAAAAAGAGCATAAAAGAAGCCCAATTAGACATCAACTTGGAGAAAGTTACAGAGAAAAATCGTTATATGGCTATCAAAGGTTCTTTCGGAAATTTCGACTAAACTTACCGTGGATTCGTTCAGCCAGGAGTACAAGTATGATCCAAAGATAAGTCCCCATTATTGCTGCATCCTCTAAAAAAGCACTAAACACAACAACTTTCTCCCGCTGTTGTAGCTGGATTGATTTGCTATCTGAGGAAAATGTTCCTTAGATCCACCTCACCGGTTCCATCACAGCAGACAGCGCCCTGATGGAGAACTCTCATCTCGCAGAAACAGCTTCCCAAACCAGGAACAAAACCCATAAGTGTCTTTCTTCCATCCGTTCAAAGTTTCAAACAGGGCAGACTTTCGCTAATACAACTGCCCGTTTTCCCGAGAGAAGTGTTTTCATACCTCGAGGACAAGTGTACACTGATACACTGTAACGCCCCCTCGTGACAATGTAACAGAACAACACGCGTGTGTGGGGACTGGAGGATCGACCTCCAACTTCCCAGCTTCTAGTAGTCAAGTAGGTTGATTGTCATTTTAACTGAACACACAGTACACAGTGAAAAGAAACAACGTTCCTCCAGGACCATAATGCAACACAAAAACTGAACCAGAACACTACCAGACCACAAGGGCAGGCACCTACAACGATAGACTCTATAATACACTTTAAATCCAATACACTTTTTATTCCAACCTACTCCCACCACAGACCCCTCTTTAGGTTGTGTCTAACTACGGTAATTAATTCTATTAGAGGTAGACAACAATTATATTGTATATTTATTTATATTTCAATGTAGAAATGCACATATCAGTAAAATACAACTTATATTTTATTTACCAAACATCTGTATTATAGTTTTGATATGTAAAACACACCAAAATAATCAGAAAGTAAAGCAAATATTTACTTTATATGTTTTAGGTCAATATGTTTAGAATACTTCTCATTAAATGTAATCTCTGAAATAAACATCCTTAATACTTAAATTACGAATTAAAAGCACAATATATAATAAAAATTGTAAATACACCCAATAAAAATCTGTAGAAAAACTCAATATGGAATACATTATGCTATAAACACAAATGCTGGGTATAAATTCTACAGATAAGTAGCTTACAGTTTAGTGAATATAACACAGATGGTAGTTACTAGTATGTTATTACAGAATTGATTAGTATATAAGAATTCTGATATTAATAGTGATATTCACATGGCAGGACTATTG
>JBBPDH010000001.1:27167846-27184929 GCA_037974565.1 Clupeocharax schoutedeni
CACCCTCTCTGGTCCTGTACAGCTCCAGAGCGGAACATGTCCCAGGCTGGAGCTGTGGGAAGTCTCTTCTGAAACTTTGAGGACAGTAGAGCCGATACAAAAAGTCAGCCATTCTCTTGCTGGTTTCCATGGTAAGTGTCAAAGCCATGTTGCCTGTATGTTAATGATTACAGTTTTTACTCACTCCACTTTTCCATTCAGTTAATAAAATGCATAAGTTTGTTGACTAATTTCTCTTGAGCGATAAAAACTTAGCGAGTTCAGCAGAGCACGAAAAATGCATCTTTGTTGTGGTTAGCCAGCAGGCTAACTTAGGAAGCTAACCGGCCTACTCAAATGTTGTCATGCAGGAAAAACACACTTTTTAGAGTAATCCCTGTGCTTCCGAAAGTTTTGCCGTCCCTAGGTAATTTCTTCTGCGTGTGTGTGTTGTGTCTGTGTTCTCCGGAGAGGGGTTAGTTGTCCTGCGTGTGTATCAAGTTGCCTGTGTGTAAACGGAGACGCGTGAAAAAGTCTTAACAGCAGCGTTGTCTTGGAGTTCAGACCCATGAATTTTACCAGCATGGCACACGACGTGAAAAACGCCGTGCAAAGGGCTAAAAATAAGATCTCAAGTCTGGAGAGCGAGCTTTATTCAGCGAGGTGAGTCGGGCTGGCTGGGGAAGAGTGCGGTTCATTAGACTCACTTGCGGTGGTCTTCACAAACCTATACATACACACACTCTCAGAGACAGACAGAGGGAGAGTGTGAGAGAGAGAGAGCTGTACAAACACACGCCAGTCTGTAGTGACATATACGGTGTTTGAATGTGCTCTTTAAAATATGAGATTGTGAATCTAACACATTAAATGTGCTTCTTTTTGTTTCTGTGTTGCTTTCTCCTGGGGAATCTATATTATAGTGGTTTTCAGTGCTCAGCAGGTTTCAGAGTAGACCCTAAGGCTCTGTTCCCTTGACTCAAGTTCCCTAGAGTTAATCCATGTCTGGGGGTAAAATGTATATATTTATATCCTCCTGAGACCCAGTCCATTAATTGACGTCTTTTATAGTGTACATTTTGTTCACGTATATCTTTCATAAGTATTTGGAGTTACCCCATCAAGTCCTATAGTATTCTGTAGAGGATATCCTGGGTATTCCAGTGATGTCATGTGAGGGGTTTGCATGCTGGGAACAAGGACTGCAATGAGACCTACATGAGGTACTGTACACCAAAGCAACATGTTCCTCTGCATAACCAAAAAGAAAACATGCTTCCAGGATCATCACAGCTAAAATATCCAGAGGATGTTCTATGACTTATAAATCACTGTTGAACTAAAATACATATTTTCTTGTCCTAGCAAGCAACATGCAACAGAAGAGTGATACAGAATTGTATTGTTTTGATCAATTTGAATGTGCTCTTGGGTCAATATGACTTTTTTCATTTTCTTAATTCAGTTCTATTTTTACACGGATATCGTCCTATTGTCCTCTACAGTGGATATGCTGGGAAATTAAAATAAATATATATTCAAAGAAATTTTAATTGTTAGGTGTGTTTTTTTAGGCCCAAACAGATAGGGAATTTCACACAACACATTGTAAGACCCTTTTTTTTCTTCTTGGTTCTCAGGAGAATATAGATAGGTATGTATACTATATAGACGTGTATACATACGTCTATGTATGGACATGTGTACATAGGTGTGTTTGCATACTATATTGAATCCACAGATGTATAAAATCAAGTGCCTAGCCATGCAGTATCCATTTATAAACATTTGTGAAACAAAATGGGTTTTTCTGCTCAGTTACTCATTGATTTCAAGCATAAATCTGTGATAGGATGCCACCTTTGCTATTAGAGGATTCATGAGATTTTATCCCTGCTGGATATTGCACAGGCTCTATTGTAAATGGTTTTATTGGCATGTATTTAGAAAAACAGCAAGTAAAGTTGACCAACGCTCTGCTGATTTAGTAGTTTAAAAGTTCCAGACTTTTGCTGGCATTAATGTAAGAACAAAACTGTGTGTTGTGTGTTTGACTTTGTTGTTAAAGTCCCTGCTTATATAATGATCAGGGGTCCCTATACATTTGTCCATATAGTATGGGTATAAAATTATACATACTTTGAATGGGTTGAATGCAGAAAACAAATTAATGCTGTACACCATGTGTGTTCATATATGACACATGGACACTTTTTTACACACACACACACACACACACACACTTTACATTTGATGTAAAATGACTTCCGAGCCCCTTTAGAATGAGCCCCTTTCATTTATTTAGGCAAACATCGAGGTCCAGTACTTGACTGGGCACCTGCATGTCATTCATCAAACATTAAAAACACTTTAGCTCATATACTTAAAAGCAGGATATTGTTCCAACTCTTTATTATTTATGGAGCAGCAGTGTGGCTATTACTGTGAAATGTCAAATTGAGTCTGCTCCCACTAAAATGTGTGGCCTGATCTAAGGGGGCATTGCTGAAGAGATTAGTCTGGTCTAGGCTTGCAGACATATGACCAGCTTGTTACCAGACTCAGAAGAGACTAGGCCAAGTTCACAGACACCCTCAGGTTTATTCTGATATGCGTGAGTTTATTAATACCATCTGTTCTCTGATTTAGGGAGAGCTGCTCAGAGAGTGAGGAGGAACCATGGAAGTACAAACAAGAACTGAAGGATTCTCTTGTTGATATGTACAAAGGTAAATGTGGATCGTATTCTCTCAGGGGGATTGATTTAATGCTGTTTGCCTTCTGTATTCTTTAATGTGTACATGTGCATGTTGTCCATTATGATAACTGTACCCTAAAGTGCAGAATTGTCTTTTTATTTTCTGTGTAGCTGAAATAAAACTGCTTTTAGTTTTTATTAGTGTATGGAAAGAATAAGGGAGGAGAAGACCGTCTCGAATGTGTGTGTGGTTATTGGTGGAGTTCATTAAATAATGAAACTGGCAGAGAGTAAATGTGCTAAATATAGTCATGAGATGCTGCAGGAGAGCTTCATAAAGCCCACATTAGATAAAAAAAACAGTGAAAAAAAAAGAGAATGAGAGAAAACCCACTAGAGGGCACCCTTATCATTACAGATGGCTGTGTGACTGATCGCATTGGACAGCGCTGTTTAATGACTGGGTTAGAATTCCAACAACCATCGTTGGAAAAGAAGTTATTGAGTTTTTAACATCAACCACGAAAGCATTATAGATGAGAGATATTTATCCACAGGGAAAATATGTTTGACGTGACACATTTGGCCTTACGCTTGAATAAAAACGAGTACAGAAAACTGGTTATGTCCCATTCAAGGCACTGAAAACTGTTTGAGGGGTGAATATTTGTAGGATAGATACTGCTGATGAGGAATCCAACATTACTGAAATTGGAGTATATAAATTAAACAGGCCATTAAAATGGGTGTGTAATGTAAGTCATAGACAGTGCTGTCTTGGGCATCTGAGAATTTATTTTAAATAAATATATAAATATACAACTATACATATGTTTTGATGTGTGTGGTGGTGTCAACATTTTCTGTCCTCTCCTTGAAGAAGCTCAGTATTTGCATTTACTTTCCAGTACATGCTTCAGCTCCTTCATTTAATTGAGTCAGCTGCTGTTACAGGAAGTGACAAGTTTGTGCAGAGGCTGAAGGACAGTAGAAGAAAAGCTCTACTGTTCTTCTAGCTGTTCTTTTGTAACCATTGTATGAAGACCATATATTTATTTACATTTATAATGACTCGGTGAGCTTTGTGCAAGAATTCCTATGTGCATGGACTGCTGGTCTCGTGCACAAATGGCAAATAAAAATCTTGAATCTTGAATGTCTGTGTCTTGTACAACATTTTGCAGGCAACTACATTATTTTTGCAGGCTGTCAAATACTGCTGTACATAACATGTCAGTTCATCATGAATTTCACATTAGCTCCAATTGGGCGGATCTGTGTCCAATACAAATTAGATAGATTGATAGATTGATAGATAGATAGATAGAGATTATATAGATATAAAATATATATATAATGAAAAATAAAAAATATATATATTTACACATATATATTTTATATATATATATATATATATATATGTAATAAAAAAAATATATGTAAATTGTATATATGTATATATTTTTTATTTTATTTATATATATATATATATATATATGTGTTAAATTGACACATTCTGATCACATAAATTGTAATTTCATGTAATTTTTTTATTCTAATTTTTAGCATTTAACAGTTTGATCTGCTGTTGTATAATGCTACTGATTTTAGCTTATTACTTTAGATTTACATTAGAACTAAATTTGAAATCCGGACTGAGCATAAATGTCAAAAAGCTCAGGTGCTTATTTTCTACCCATTGGTTGACTCAGATGCTCCGAGTGCAATATCTTTACCGTGTCCTCATACCATGTGGTCTGCGTGTTTGTTTTTAACGTGACACCTCGCTTGCCGTTGGTGTGATATACTGGGACATCCTGGTGTGGCGCGGACTATAACGCTGCATCCTAGAGTTGGGTGGAGGCCTGAGTCTGAAACAGGATCTTACTTAGCATGCATCCTGATACTTGTGGCTTCAGACGAACGGTTTTGTGCGTGTGTGTGCCTGCAGGCAGACATGGCTGCATGCCCACTGCAAGTTTGTGTGGGCGTATTATGGTCGGGTGTTCCACAACTGATCTTATTCCTGATCTTCTGACTACGACTCACAAGTAAACACACCAGTTAGGGCTGCCAATATAATGTATATTTTGAGAATTAAGAAAAATGATTCCACATGGGTCCTGGATTAGTTTTTCACAGACCTGACAGGACTATCGGCCCTGCCGTGAAACAGTGGAGCCATCCCAATCAAGCCTAATCAGTCTTGTAGGTTAATTTAATTCGAAGTTATTAACCTTTTCCGCAGCGATTGTGTGTGCAGCTTCTGATGAGCCTTTAGATCCCACTGGCAGCTACTTGTCATCAGTACGACAATGAGCAAATCCCTAATTCCCCCTAAAACAAGAAACACTTTGTGGTTTGGATCCCAGTCACTTTAATCAAGCCCATGCAGGTGAAAGAACAGGTGTCAAATCCCAACATGATGGGATACTTCCACATGACTATTCTTACCCAGATTATTACTCATTATATGATGGAGTTTTGTGTCTGTTCTTGCCAAATATGTTTTATTTTTCAGTACGCACGAAAGAAAGGCTTAGACTTTGTAGTTGCTGGCTCAGTGTTTACCTCTGTTTGTGATAAGACCATGCCAAGGAGCCAGAACACACCATGCTAGACAGAAATCTACTGTAAAAAAAGAAAAGGATCCTCTAGGTTGAACTGACTTTAGTACAAGAAACTACTGGCTGAAAAGCTGATGATTTTGGTCTAGTCACTCATTTTTCAAAATGAAATTCCTATATGTGTACATTTTTTAATTTATTTTAGCTATAAACTAGCTGTTATTAAAATTTCAAAACTCAACAGGAGTGTTTATTTAAGCATGTTTGGATTGCTGTCCACTTCTGTCTGTGTTTATCAAAATTTAGCAATTTTATTGAAGGCTTAGCTCCTCCCACACATTGTCATATATTCCTGAAACGCTTATTTCCTGTTTTACAGTTTTACAAGAATACCCATTTATTTCCATTTTATTTCAACTAAATGTTCTCACAATTGGCACAGTTTCTAGAATGTCATGACATTTAAAATGTTCATTCTTACCCATATTCTAAATGGCTTACAGAAGGATTTCTTACTCATAGCTGGAATAATGGAGTTTTGTACTAGAAAATATCCATTTAAATATTCAAATGTATGTGTAAGTAAACTTTTTTTATAAGTAAAAATATTCTTGTTCCCTTTAATATAAAAAACTCAAAGATGCTACTCTCAAAGATTCATTGTGATTAAAAAAATGACCCTGTTCACCTGTAGTCTCTCACCTAAATGAACAGGAGAAGTGGAAATACTGTAAAAATGTGACAGAGCCCCATAGTGATGGATTTAGTGATTGTTCTTCAACTCATTATATAGTCGCATCAGTGATCCAGAATTAAGTTTCATGCTTGTGAAATTGTGTTTGAATGTGCTTTTATACATTCTGTGTCCCTGCTGCTTTTATTTGTCTACCGTTGTTTGGGATAAGCTTACTGCCGTGGGCTGGGTTGTGTTATTACAGCTCTGTGATGTGGTGCTAGATTGTTTTCTGACATGGGTAAAATGTTCTTTTGCAGTCCAAATTCAAAGCACTCACACAAGTCCATCATAACAAACAGGGCAGGTTTCCTATGGAGTTGAATTGCTATTCCTCACAAGGAGGGCGGAAGAAAAGGCTACAGTCTCAACAAGCTTTGTTCTTAGCAGGTGGATCGACCTTTGACTTAGCCTTTGGTCCCCCACCCTCTGTGCTAGCCTCCCAGGCAGGAAATGTACTGTTTAGTCCCGTCAGCTCTGGTCTGCCAACCGCAGCTTATGGTGGCAAGAAGCGGCCGTGGTGTGGTCTTCTGTCCTTTGGCTTTTCTGCCAGCCACCCACCAAACCCGAGCTCCTCTTCCACCGCGCTTTGCCTCATAGAGGGCAAGAGGCGCATTTGTAGCTCTTTTGCGGCTTCCTTGTGGGTCCCATTGAAGTTCAAAATCCTTAGAATTGAGTGCCGTGTGGCCTAACAGGCTAGCCCTCTGCCTAAGTGGGTGGTCCCCCGGCGCAAAATCGCAGGCACACAGATAGAGGGATTCCATAGGCCGTCCTCCTTTGTCTCACTATGTTGGTTTAAGGAATAGACCCAGGGTGGGCACTGCTTAACCGAAGCAGGCTACTTACTATGATCTGCCACCAAGGAAAAAAAATTCTCACACAAACATTCAAAAACAAAAGCACCAAACCCCAATACAGGCTGGTGTGTTTGAGGTTTTATTTCATCACTTTCTCATTTGATCATATTACTAATAGGGAAAAATGGTTTGCATTGAAGTGAATTGAACTGAACTGAGAATTAATTACCAGAATGGTGGATCAAGTCCCTCTTATCCGGGCCTCTGTACGACACTGGTTCCCTCTCAGAAGGATTTTGTTTCCGTTCGCATTTCTTTGCTGAGAAAGCCTATTTTACTGCAGTACGTCTAATCAGATTTTGTCAGAACTTGCTCTTCTGTTTTCTTTAGCTTTGTTTATTATTCTTTTTTTTATTTTATTTAGTTGAACTGATGTTCATGCGATGCGAACTTCCCTGCCACCCAGTTGCGGGATTCCAGCAGACCTAGTGATGGCCCATGAAGCTGAGAGGAAAACAAACAGGGCCAGCTTTGGTGTGAACCACACATGCTTAGGAACAGTTTGAACAGGGAGCAATTCAAACGGTCACTCCTGTGGCCTGTGTTCAAACATCAAGTGGTAATGAGGACTGAGTGCCTGGTCCTGTTGCCCTGGCCTCATTTCAATCCTTATTCCTCCTCTACTTTCAGGCCTTTGGGTGTCTTTCACAGCTTGCTTAACCTTATTTTACCATTTTGAGATGTGCTTTGTTAAATTGATGGTAAATGAGTTTAAGAGCTTCTTTATGTCAATCTTCTAAATACACACTTAAAACATGTGGAACATCAAGACAGGTTAAAATATTTGGCCTTCTGAAGGAGAAGACATTTTCATTGTGTATGTGTGTGGGAATCGTTCCCCGATTTGACTTTGTGGTTTAAAGGCGGCCATATTCTACAGTTTTCTTAAGGTTTTATCATTGCTTTCCTTAAGGTCCAATTTGTGTAAGTTCACGTAGCAAAAAAACCTCACCTTGTCCTTTAGAATTAAACAGTTTTTTACTGTAAGCCTGATGTGTGTAAAGGGGAACTGTCTGATTGGCTGTCCTGTAGTGAGACTCTTCAATTGTTTTAGCAATAATGGGTGGGACTAAGCAGTTGAAGGCTTCAAAGGAGGTTATATACTGATTGTCATTAACACCACCTGCCCAATATTGTCTAAAATATTGTCGTCGTCCCCCCAACAGCAGATCCTTTAAGTCCTGTACATTAAGGTGTTGCCTCAGTGCATTGGACTAGTTTGTCAAACACATTATGTGGACACTGGATTAAAAACTGGGGAATTTGGAGGCGTCAGTGTCATAGAACTTCTGTCATGTTCTTCAAACAAACCGTCCCTGTGTAGTTTTGCAGCGTGGTAGAGTGTATTGTCCTGCTGAAAGAGGCCACTACCAGTTGAGGGGAATTTAGTTTTATCATGAAGAGTTGTTCTTGGTCTGCAGCAATGTTTAGGTAGATCCACATGAATGTAGGGACCCAAGATTACCAAGCAGAACGCTGCCTGGAGAATCACATTGCCTCCAGCAGTTTTTGGAGGGGCATAGCCAACAACAACATGCAATTGGTTCTACAATAGCTTCTCTGTGGGTCTGGACCAGACAGGCTAGGCTTTGCTTTCCCTGTCTGATTCCTTAGACCTCTTTTGGTAGGTACAAGACCTGCTGTTTTGGAGTTGCTCTGATCCAATCACAATTTGGCCCATGTCGCATGTTTCCTGTTGCCCACTTTTACTATTTCCAACACATCAAACTTGGGAACTGACTGTTTGCATACTGCATATGCTTATACACCCCTTTAATGAGAGAATCAATATTTGTTAATTCACAAAAATCATAAATCCACAAAGCTCTTTTCATCACATTCTTTTGGTGAACAATGTGGACTGTGGAGTAAAAGGTTCGTTTTAAAAATGTATCAGATTTCCTACTACATCAAACTTCTTTATTTAATTTATAATTTACTTATTGTTTTAATGTTTGCACACTCAGAAAGGAGCAGTTCAGAATACATTTCACTGTGTGTTGTACTTGTATGACTGCATGTGACAAAGAATCTTGAATCTTGAAAAAGGAGCAAAATTCAGTGTTCATTGATAGAAACTCTTAAAAGAATAGGTCTGCGAATAACCTAAGTAGATCTACATGAGGCTGTATTTACTGAAGAGGACATTCTCATGTGGATACTGTTTTACATCAGCTTCTCTCTAAATATTTGCGATGATGTACATCCCTGTATGCACACAGCACCTCCTACATGCCTTAGCCTCCCACTGTGCCAGCAACTGTAGTGGAGAGAGGCAATATTTGTATGTTGGGCATATATATATTTTTTTCTTTAACGAAGCTCATGCATTTCGTGATATTCTTTAGCTGAAAAAGAACCCTGGAACGTTCTAGAGTGTTGACTCTACAGCCTTAGCACTTCAGGCCCCTGCTGTTTAAAGCCGGTTTGTCTGAAGGACAGGTCGAAGCACATGCATCGCTCATCCTTTTGAGAGGGGGAAAAAAAAGAGAGAGAGAGAGAAGCTCTGTTTGGATTCGGCGCTTGCGCGTCGCGAAAGTTCAACTTTGCAGTGCGTGTTGGAGAAAGGATTTTCAGAACAAAGGAAGATGTGTTTGCTGAGGATCCTTGCACCACTAGCTATGTGTGTGTTTTAGTGTTGGGCTCAAGGCGAGGTGGCATGCACAGTAATAAGTATGGATTTGTAACCGTTTGACTATTGACTTCCAAAAGCAGGGTTCAATTTCATTCATACGTTGCCTACACTTGCTAGGTTTGATTTGACCAAAGGGCACTAAAATCCTTATTTGCACCTCCATCCGGCAGCCTTTATGTTTGACTCTGTTTCCTTTGAGAGCAGTTTTAAGCCTGCGCCATGGACTTGGTCGGTGAAACTCATAAGGTGATTGAAACAACAAGGAGGTGAGAGGGTGAAACTCAGTCGGAGCGTCTCTCATAAGACAGCTGACCTTGAGTTGACTCCGTCCCACAGCCCCACCTCTTCAGCTCGGCGTCTCTGAGATGACTAATAGCAGCTTCATGGCTTGTGTCACCACCTTGCACCAGTTTCACAACCTTACCTGCCACAATAAGGCTTTGTTTTCCCTAGTTTTATACTCTCGAGTTAAAATGCTTTTAATCTTGTGCTTTGAACTCTGTTTTTTTTATTTGGAAAGGAGTGCCCTTCTTTTAGTTTGGCCATGGGGAGTGGGTTCAACATGTAAATCAAAACACTAAGAATAGAGTTAGAACGTCATGAGGCAGGTATGACAGTTTTGTAACTGAACAGAATGAGCTGTGAGACAAAAATGATTGATTTACGAATGCAGAAATCGGTCACATGATGGAAAAAACGCCCATTCATGATGAATGCGTATATGCTAAAGAGCCCATACACTAAATTCTTTGCAGATTAAGTTTTTCTTTGAAGTACATATGTTATGCTTGTGTGGTTTTATACACCAAAAAGGTCATGAATTATTTTTGCATCACCTTTTTCCTCATTTCCACGTTATAGTATGGAAACATTTTTATAATTTTAGACCAAACTCTTTTACATAATAAAAGTTTTCCATGAAATGGGCCCTTTAAGATACCAAGATATATCATATTGCCTATAAATATCCTTTATCATGATGATGATACAATATATGCCAGGCTTTGAATATTCAGCCTATTAAGATCCAAGTTTTAATAATGTATGTACTGAAGTGTACACAGAGACCATTTTCAGAGCTCTGTGTTATAAGGGACATTTATGATAAGGTGACTTAATCAGAATAAAGGTCTCATTGCCTTCCTTTTGCTCCAGTAACTTTACAGCCGTTGCCTTTGGAATAAGAGTGAGGCCTTTCACCCTCCTGTTTTCTCCGTTAACACGCTGCATTAAGCTCATCATCAAATAAGTTCTCCTTCTCCCTCCGAAACGTTAGCCAATGCAAATCACAGCTTAGCCAGTATTTACAGAGCCAATTCTGAGGTTACCTTCAGCAGATAAAGTATACGATCTCTGAATTATTGACTAAAAAAAAAAAAAGATCTGTTGAAAATTATATTTGTCAAAGTTCTTTAACTGAAACAAGTTTTTTCCTTAAAGCTGTAATCACTTATTTAATGTTACTTGGCTGATACTACGATGCACATCAGTTAATACGATCTGTTGCATAATTAAATACTTAAAATATCTGTTCTATCAGAGCACATCAGTGTGGCTTCAGTTTTCACCAACCATGAATTAGAACTAGTTCTAATTCATTGTTAAACAATTCAAACCTGTTTCCATTCAGAATGAATGAAGTCAGTTTAAACGAAATACATTTCTTCTTGAAGAGGCAAATCACAAAACAAATAGCCTACATGAGATTTTGTTTTACCAGTATACTGTAAATGTAATATGTCATATGATGACCGTTTGAGAGAAACAATGTTTGGTAAAAATAAGGGAGTTCGATTTAATTCCGTGTCCCAAATGGTAGTAGATCATGTTTGAACTACTCTCTGTACTCTTCCCCCAGCACACGCAAGGAAGAAACAGACAGTTCATTAAATTATGAAACATGGTGTCCAGTGTTTGTCAATGTTAAATACTAAACTGCTTTTTGAAAATGTTTATTCATTCTCAGATATCAAAGTGCGCCTCTGTTTCACTTGCTGTGTTGGATATGATTACATTTGGTACAATGCAGATATGTTTGAGAGCATTAGTAATAAGACTGTTAATCTGTTTATTCGCTTGAAGTCTTCTAACAATGTAGGACTTAAACGACCCAGTTTGTTGCCTTTTTGATTTGGATCATGATCTGCTTACTAACAGTTTAACTGCTTTTAGTTGTCCGTGTTTTGAATGTTGTTTTAGTGCACTCGTATGTACAACCGCAGTTTGCTCAAGTCAGCAGTGGCTTTGCGGCACAATCAAATGTTCAGCTTCAGGGCTTGGCGGTGTAGAATCCTTTTGGAGGATCATTTTCTTCACAAAACTCACTCTCAGGCTGTCATGTTTTAGTGCTGTGGCAGGGGATAGAAGTGCTGCCTGCCTCTCCATACAGCTCATGGCTTTCCCACACCCAAATTAACTGGAACTCGGGAAAATGAGGCACTCATCCTGGTAGATTTGGCAGGTCATTCCGCCTCCCCTCTTAATGCCTGGGGATCAGTGAATCTCGGCCTGTTAGATGCCTCCAAGCTGGATCCATCAAGGGGCTCTGAGACGGCACTGCTTCCTCATTTTCCCCCAATCTCAATTCAATTACTGCCACGCCTGCCCTGAGAATGAGATTAGGCCTGCAAGACACGTTTCACCATCGCATAGAACCCACTCTGCCTATTAGATATTTCAATCATGCAGGAAACAAAGGGCTATGCACTTCATTCAGACACTCTCTATGAAGTTAGAGACAATCATTATGAACTTAAAAAGGTCTTTGGGATATTAACTTAAAAATATTAACTCTGCTTTGGACATCATAAATTATGTATTTAACCACATTGTTGATATACTGAACATGGGATAGGGACTAGGATTTGTAGGATTTGTATTGTGTCTCACAGAACTGGATAATCAGTTACTCAGCCAGATGGACATTTGCAATTTAGAAGATGACTGTTGATTGTTTCTGATTTTTCTTAGAGTCTTTGACAGTTCTGAGAAATAACAGTGTGTAAATGTCATCTACGTCATCAACGTCGTAAATGTTCGACGCATCCATTTTAATAACTGCACTGATTCAAAGGTTTAGTACTTTCCTGGTGTGAAAGCAGGTCAGTCAGTCAGTTGGAGTGTTGTTTTTGGATAAAGTGACTGACAATACTAGACTGATCAAACATTTGTTGTTATTTTTGCCGTTTGCTGTCTCCGTTCAGAGAGACAGGTAAATAGTCTTTGTGTCTTCGTAACTCGGTTTCTTTTCCGTCGTGACTCATTTCTGGTTGCTTGTAAACGTGCGTGTTATTGACCACACTAACTGATAGACATCACAGAGCCATAAATGGGTTGTGGTAGTGTTGTAAAGAGACAGATGTGCAGCCTGCGTACTGTAGCTGATTGATGAAACAGTGTATTTGGCCGTACAGGGCAGCGAGTCAATAATATCTTTTTGATCCGAGACAAGCCAGGTCCACTCCGTGCCGCACAACAACCCATGACAATCAAAGTACGCAGCAGGCTCTCCCCAGGTGCTGTGTGGCCATCGTGTGAAAAGCGCCTGTTTATCCTTACCGAATCAATTCATGTCTGCGCTTTTGTTTCGAAAGCGCAGCCATGGTGTACAATTAAACCTGCTTTAAGTTTCTCTCCAGATTAATGTCCGTATCAAAATTCATAAAGAATCGGTAAGATGAGAAGCCTGAGCTTGCGGATTCACAGGGATTTTGTATGAAGCCCATTTAATCAGGATAACACTGTTATTAATATTCATAAAGTCAGCTGGAATACAAATGACAGACTGAGGAATCGGGAAACTTTTTGCAGCAGAAATGTATTAAATGGAGCTTAAAAAATTAATGAAATTTGGTTTATATTAGACAAAAATGCAAAACCCCGTATTGGTTGATCGTAATTGGGCTTAGACGTTTCTTTTTGAAGACTTCATCTTTGACGGACATCAAAGGCATTTTCAATGAATGCAATGCATGAATGGTCATTTAAAAGGATTTAAAGACATTACGCTGCAATAATTGTACATGAATAATAAGTAGCCCACCGAGGCAATTAGCTTAAAGTCTACAAGACAGGAAAATGAAGATCATAGGGAGACAGCAGAGGACAAATTGAAATGAGAAAAGTTAGAAATAAAGGATGAAGAGGTTTTAAGAAGGGGAAAGTGTTTTGTTGGTTTTGTTGTTTGCAGTGGCCACTGGTTTGTGGCTCTTAGATGTTTGTTATTGATGCACTTAAATACTTTGGGCTTATTGATGAACCCTGCATTTTTTTTTTATTTGACATTTTTTCCATTGGATGTACAAGCCCTCTTTATTCCCAATTTGCAATGACTGTAATAGCAGAGACAGCAATGTTATTTTTTATGTTTTTGAAACCAATAAAACCGGACCACAGCACATAGCACATGTAAATATTTCCATCATTATGAGCCTGGTTTTCAGTCGTCCTCTGTGTGTGCCGATGCTAATAGCTCATTAATCTATCATGAAGAAGCCGCAGATTATGTGGAAATGCAGATGTGATGCTAATTTGCCATCTGGAAAGGCAACAGAAACTCAAAAGAAGCAGGCCTCCCATCACACTCGGCTCAACTGAAACTTTCATTAAACCAGAGGGAGCTCTTTTCTATTTCTCAGTATCAGTTTATTGCAGAATATCAATTTCATTAAGTTCCTCACGGGTAATTCTCTGAGGAAACAGCGTCAATCAGTGAATCAATCCAAATTTATTTGGTAAAGCGCCCTTTGCAGAGCTCTTTGCAGTGTGCCTCACTGAAAATTATGTGACTATCAAAAGGTCAGGTTTGTATGCTCGGTGTTGTTTTTCCTTTCTCTTTCTCCTCTCTAAAGCTACTTTCTCATGTACGTGATAAAGGATTACGCGACTCCTCAGTCATACCTACCAGCTGAAAAGTCCTCTCCACCTCCCCTGTCTCTGAAACTCCTGTGCGCAGGGCCAGCTCCTGCCCAGAGTCTATCACTGAGATTAATGGAGCCCCATGGTGTCTCGCACAAAAAGCCAGTTGTCCGTTCACGCCTGACTGTGCCTGAGCTGAATAGTGTGTGAGCTGTGTGTGCTGGCTTACAACACAGGGATAACGTTCCACTGGCATCTGCCCCGGGGGTCACCTCCCTCCTGTCTAGCAGCCAACCTCCCAAGAGTGCAGACGCTTAGGTCTCCCCCCCCCCCCCATCTTCTTTTTTTTCCCTTTTACTTTTCCTTTTAGTCGCCCTGTATTTTGTATGCTAATTCTTTCCCTTTCCATTTTTTTCTCCTTCACTTTAACCGTAAGGCCAAGATGTAGTTTTGGAATCTTGTCGCATCTTCAGATTTTTGGAGCTTTTTTGTTAACATCCCTTACGTCTATATGGCTTGCTGCATGGGTGTATGCTCTTCTACGTGGGAAAGTGAAGGGAGTGGGCAAAGAACGAGCAAGCTCTGTACATGTTTGAATGGGCAGTTCATTGCCGTTCTGAAAGAGGATCATAGCGGGTCACGTGTTGTGCTACACTTTATCCTCCCAAAAATGTTAATTTTCAATTTTATTCACGACTGGTCGATTAGAACATGAATTATATGGGCCTATTTGGAAAGTTCGGGGATGTCTCTCAGGGATAACAACACAGCCTTGTTTGGCCAGGTTAGAGCTGATGGCTGAGCAGAGCTTCAGTGAGACCCTCATGTTAAACATAATTAGCTTTTCTGTCTTATCAGCTTCACCACTAGAGGGTAGCCCACTCCCGCTGCTGCACTGGGTGGCACCCAGCAACAGGCTCCTTCTCTGAATGTCATTGCAGCTCCTAATTGCCTCCAGCCTATTTGTTGCTTGCTTTTGAATTAACTTGCATTTATGGAAAGAAATTATCCACCATCAATTACCATGAATTACACCTGAGAAGCTGAACTTTAATTGGTGGTTCCTAACGAGGATCTAATATGGGGATCTAGTATTAAATGAGTGTTTACTTTCCTGATAGCTAAAAGCATTAAAACGATTGCACGATGGGATTACGATTTGTTAATTGCCCTCGTTCATTAGTCCTCCATAAACTGTTTGGCAGAGCTCTGGTACACAGTGGAGGGGATAAAGCAAAATCTTGAAGCACAATTTCACTCTGCAAATTAAAGCTGCCTGTCTTGTTTTGCTGTCTATGCTCCAGAGGTTATTAAAGATCGCTCTCCACCCAGCACCCCTGAGATCATATTGACAGGCTATAATTAATACTAACCTTTCTAAGTCTAATGGAACGAGACTGAGTGCCTGTGCCTGTGATGAAAAGCATTTTTTTCTCTGAGAAATTAATCATACCTTCTATATATTTCCAGCTAATCCTAAAGTCAATGAGGAACTGAAACAAAGGCTGCCGTCCCCTGTAAAGCGCCATTGTTCAGAGACCACACCACAACTTGGGTAAAGATGCCTCTCATTGCCTCTCATTTTACATTGTTTGTCAATGGCTTTCTCCCACATGTGACAATTAAGGACGAGTTTTTAATATGTGGGAATGTTTATCAGTGTACATTGCTGCCAGTAATTACCCGTCGTAATGATATCTTGGCGAAGATATGTTTTCTAAAATCCAAAATGATGTTACAATGTTTAAAAATCACCTGTTAGTTTAGTTTGTTCATCTTTAGTGGGATGCATTT
The DNA here is from genome assembly GCA_037974565.1 of Clupeocharax schoutedeni. NCBI lineage: Eukaryota > Metazoa > Chordata > Actinopteri > Characiformes > Alestidae > Clupeocharax > Clupeocharax schoutedeni. The sequence goes on from JBBPDH010000001.1 coordinate 27,183,967, forward strand.
TAAAACCAGATCCAAACACCATTTCTTTCAAGAGTTGCTGGAGCTATGGGATGCATCTGTACATCATGTTTTCTGTAACTGAGCTGGAACCATTGCAGTACATTGAACAGCACATTTATTTAGCTATACACGTATCATTGTTTATTACAGTGCCTCTCACACAAGCCTCTAGAACAATGAAGCATTTTTGTTTTTTTGTAAATGTGCCAAAATTGCAATTTTTACCTAATGGTTGCACCGTTAGACAAAAAAGGGGGAAAAAATCAATGAGAGAAATACAGCACTGACAACATGACATTTTGACTTGGTTATATTTTTTTCCCCTATTTTTAATTAAAAAACGCACATTATAATTAAAACTTCAGACCCCACAGATGAATCATTTATTATTTTATTGTACTATTTATATAAATGCCACACAAAGCACACAAGTTACACTGATAAACATTTTTTTAATTCTTATTTATTTCCATACAATGAGGAGGGCATCTTGTTCTGTCAGCCATGTCATGTCCCCTGTTCTTGTTGGGTCAGAACTCTCTCTTAAGATCTTTGATATTTACCCCATGTACGATCTGTGTTTGGGGCTTTGTAAAAAAAGGCAAGATTCATCAAAGACTTCACAGTGATGTGTAGTTTATCAGTATAGTTTATGCTCCATTCTTGCACTGCAGATACTTCATATTTCACGTGTCCCTCATTTAGCACCAGGCTTATCTTTTCCAATGTGTTTTCAGATTTTTTGGTCCAGACTCCAGCCTGGAAATCTCTCAAAGTGAATCAGAGACAGAAGCTCTTGAGGATAAAGGTATTCTGTTAAGAAAAAAAAAAAGGGAAAAAAATCAAATACATACACATAATAATAATAATAATAATAATCATAATAATAAACTATATGTTGTTGTTATTATTATTTTATTTTTTAATTTATTATTATTATTATTATTATTATTATTATTATTA
>JBBPDH010000001.1:27205240-27216288 GCA_037974565.1 Clupeocharax schoutedeni
TGTGTGTCTCTGTCTGTGTGTGTCTCTGTCTGTGTGTGCCTCTGTCTGTGTGTGTGTCTGTGTGTGTGTCTGTGTGTGTCTGTGTGTGTGTCTGTGTGTGTGTCTCTGTCTGTGTGTGTGTCTCTGTCTGTGTGTGTGTGTGTGTGGCTGTGTGTGTGTGTGTGTGTGTCTCTGTATGTGTGTCTCTGTCTGTGTCTGTCTGTGTCTCTCTGTCTGTGTGTCTCTCTGTGTCTCTCTGTCTGTGTGTCTCTCTGTGTGTCTCACTGTCTGTGTGCCTGTGTGTGTCTCTGTGTTTCTGTCTGTGTGTCTCTGTGTGTGTCTCTGTCTGTGTGTGTCTCTGTCTGTGTGTGTCTCTGTCTGTGTGTGTGTGTATCTCCTGGGCTGGAGGTTGATGTGGGGGTTGAGGATGGGGTTAGGCTGTAGAGGTCAGTTGAAGCAGGCTGTTGTTGAGGGCTCTTGCCCTAGCCCTGAACCACCTGTGTTTGCTCTGCAGCTTTTCTTTCTGAGCACTGACGGCCACACAGTGATCACACATGCCTGCCCCTGTTCCCAAGCTGCTAACACACTAAATCGTTATTGCTGCTTCCTCTAACCCCTCCGAAACTGACCACCCGCCCTTCTGAACTGGACCTTTCTGTCAGGCACACGTGATTACACACACAAAGCACACTTGTTTTATTAAAGCTGTTGTTACCAAATATAATAATGATTTAGTCATTTGCAGATTATTGTAATGGTTTATGGAGTAATTGCTCTTAAAGATGAAACAGCAAAAACTGACTTTGATGAACAATAAAAAATAGCTGTTTAAAGATCTGAAAGACTTTATTTTAAAGGAAAACCAAAAATGCTGTTCAAAAAGGTATGAACTGCATAAATGAAAACTTTGAAATGGGCAGGACCACCATGATCTGTGTGTTACTATACAAGAAACCTGTAGAAGAATTTAGTATTTGCATTATCATCATGCTTGATTGGTAGAAAAGTTTTACAAAATAAAAAGAATATTTTGCATTTAGTGAGTATTTATTTTAACATTGGTTTGTTTGCTCAGGTTTTCCATACTCTGTCTACAGTGACAGTGAAAATCTACATTTGTACTCTGTAAAACTATGAAAGACATGTTGGACTCTGATTCTGGTGGGCTTAAGCTCTGTAGAGATGTATGAAGGCTTTTGGGGCTCTTTTACCTTACAACAACAGGAATGGATTTTAAAAATGAGCTTTAATTCAAAACTTCAGTTCAAATCCAAAGTTAAACAATGTCTTGGGCATCACAAATTGATCATTTCACATAAAACCTCTCTGAAAGCATTCACTTTTACCTTATTTACTTAAAGATGCAGCAAAAATCAATGTCATTAATGAATGAGCTGCTTAAAATGCCCTGGGAAGGTTTAGTGTTGCATGATTTGCTCACCATGTTCGTGTAGCTCTCAGTGTCAAAGTGTTGCCAGTCATGACTTTTCTTTCTGCTGTATTTTCTCATTGACTTTTTCTCCTATGATGCAACACAAACGATACCCAGAGTAACATCAGTATTTGAGTACTGGCACCTGGCACAGCTGAGTATTTGATTGTCCTTGTTCAGCTCTTATTGACAGGTCTATTGTAAGACACCTTGATTATGCAGTTCTGTTGAGATCATTGAGAATAGAGACTTGTCTAGCATCTGTAGAACAATCAGTGAATTATTTGACTTCATGAAGAATGAGCAATGTAGTATGGAAGATGCTGTCAAACTGAAGCATTGCATTTGATGAAGGGGAAAAAAAAAATTATTAATCAAAGGACAGTCCTAAGACACTAGAAAATGACTCATGTATTAGGTTATACTTGCATCTAAAATACAAGTTACACAGTTTTGCTTGGAATCAAACCTTTGGTGATTGCTTTGTGTTGTGCATTAAATTGATGCCCCTTTTTGTGTGTGTGTGTGTGTGTGTGTGTGTGTGTGTCACTGCTTTTTCTCCCCACTGGGGCAGAAAGGCCATGCTTTGGCGGCCTGCCGCCACTCAGCCCAGCACTGCCCTACCCAGCACCCTCTCCTAAAGGTCGAGACAGTCGCTCTCCTTTCCACGGCTTAATCTCTCCAGGTTAATGCGCCACTCGATGGACCTCATTTGGATAATATTATAATGAATGCTGATAAAATACATATGATTAAAAGACTCAGGCTTTGAAGTCGAGCTCTGCTCCCTGTTGGAGAAAAGTACATATTGACTTTAGAGGTTAGCCTCTTTTTGATGTTCTCTTTGACTTGTGAGTCCTGCACTCCAGTAATTAGAATGATTGGGCTGCACCAGCGGAAGCCAAAAGCACTTAGGGCAAAGGTGTTTATAGCAGTCACCATACAGCAGCCATGCTGAAACTCAGAAACACAGCATGTTACTGCTTTTCCTGCTTTGCAGTGGAACTGGGCAGAAAAAATAAACAACTTGATTGTATTTACACTGAAATGGGATCTAATTACATGACTTTTAGAAAGAATGTAGTTCAAAATTGTGAGTAGTGCTTTGTTGTCATGATATTAAAACATAACTTTGCTTAATCATTCATTTTTGTTATTTTGTTGTTTTTCTAGGTACGGTTAAAATTCCAGTTAGCTTTTATATCACATTTCTTGAAGAACTGACCAATAGCAATGGTGCAAAATGGCTCGGAAATGTTTCCTATTGCATTAACTTCTTATTACATTAATTTGATAGTTTTCACCACAGTGGGGATATGGTTAATTATGAGGTTTTTGTCAAATATTTCTGGCTGGTATAGTCCTTGTATTGGGATGATGGTGTTATGGGTTTAAGTCCTAGCTTGGAATTTACTCACAGATTGCAAGTTAAGCCCAATATTGTATCACTCCGCTGTGCAAGATACAGTCCTCTGTTAGAGTGAAGATAAGGCACCGGCAGCCTGATTCACCTTTTCACAACACGGGGAGCCTTTATATCTCAGCTCTATTAAATAACAATACAGCTCTCACTCTAACGCCATAAAGCCATAAAAAGTTCAACACAATTCCAACACTTGCACTGGAGTAACACTGATCTGTGTTTGTGACCACAGCTTTATCAGTGGTAAATGTAATCACCCCTTTACTATTGCTCTGTCTTACAATATACCTCCCCCTGCCCTTCCCTTTCTCTCTCCCACTCACATGGTAGACTTAGGGAATTGATTGCAGGCTCTTACAGTAGGCCAGGTTGTTGTGTTTGTTTAGATGGCCTCCATTGTCTGTGTGTCCCGTCCCAGCTGTTGAAAGGGTGACACCAACAATAGATCTGTTTCAACGGCTGGTCATTAGCAGAAGCTTTACTGCTGGTTAGGTTTAAGCACAGGGGACCGTGTTTACCCAGCCTTGCCCGCAACACACTGGAGCCTAGGCTTGCCTCTGTCACCCAACATGCTGCCTCTGCGTAGGTGCTGAGTGTGAAGACAATAGAGTGAATTGGATCCCCCTTGGAGTAAGGTCCGAGCTGTGTGTGAGAGGAAGAGAATGAATGAGAGACTCGCTGTGTTTGCTGGGGGGGGGCTGTAGGAGGAGCATCAAGCAGCTCAGCTGAGTTCTAGTTACCTGCCACAATAAGCATTTAAAATTACCTGTTGAGATAAGAGTTGCTTGAATGTAATCAAATTACATACACTAACATAAAATGGTGTCTTATCAATCAGTTATTTCTTTTTTGACATGGGTCTCGGTCTTCATCAAATCATAGGTCCAAAGTAAGATTAAACATTTATATACAATTTTAGTAATGATAAACTGTCTTAATAACAACAGAATAACTACATTATTTCACATGACTGTGACCTGATGACTGTGCTGTGTTGGACCATCTCTGGATGATTTAATTTCTAACAGAATCAGAAACCGCAATTAGGTTCATTCATAATTCAAGTGATTTGAACGTTGATTGATTTGCGATTGGTTTCAATTCTTTGATTGGTTTTCTTGGCTTGAATGTGTTTGTCTTCTCTTTATTTCAAGTGGAAATTTCCCCAGTGTCTTTTCCATATGTATGTATATTATTTTAGTTATAAATAAAAGATGGATCTCTGGTCTCTGACATTGCACAGGTCTGTACGTCTGATAAATGTCAACTGTGTAACACTTCTATACATTGTATTAAACAGTGCTCTGGTGTTCTGTGTGTAGATCCAGATGGAGTTGGAAGCCACCCAGAGAGAGCGGGATATGGTTGTGGAGCTCAATAGCAAACTAGAGGCGGAGCTCCAATCCCTAAGCAGGTACCATGGATGGGCCATACTTCGGGTGGGCCATCCCACCTTACAGTTCAGACATGGGGCAAACATTCAGTTTACAGCAGGCTTTCCTCACATGCTTAAACTAATTCCATAAAACAAACCACTTGATGGAGCAAGCTTGTTATTAATGCTACTGCATTTTTTATAAAAGGAACATAAATCCTGATAAGTTATATAAAAATCCTACTTGCAGAGTTGGATCTTTTTTAAATACACATCTCTCAAACCTTTTTCCCAGTGGAAATAAAGTTACATATACCTGTGACTTCCCTTTCTCTATTACGCTTGCTTGCTCTTCCTTTTATTCTGGGTTTTCTGTTTGTTCTCTCTCTCTCTCTCTCTCTCTCTCTCGTGCGCTCTCCTGCTCTCGCTCTCACTCTCTGTTTCTTGCACTCTCGTGCGCTCTCTCGCTCTCTTTTTTTTCTCTCTCCTCTCTCACTCTCCTCTCCCCTCTCTCTCACTCTCTTACTCTCTCTCTCTCTCTCTCACTATCTCTCTGTTCTCTCCCCTCTCTCACACTCTCATCTCTCCCATCTCTCTCTCTCTCTCCCTCCCTCCCTCCTAAAAGAGTCATGTCGTCAAGTGCTCCCCATTTTAACTTCTTAATAAAAGCCCCTCAAGGCACCTCCCATCATCACCATGCCCTTATTAAAGCAGGCAGGAAACATTTATTGAGCTAGCTCAGCATTCCTGTCTAAGAACAGATATTAAATGCTAAAACTAGTTCTCATATGCATTGTGTACTTTGGACTGACAGGAAACAGCTAAAATAGGTGAGGAAAGTCACTGCCATGATATTCATTATTTGGAAATAGGAAGCATCTTTGAAGAAGTCAGTCTGTCTCTCTTCTCCACTCTTAAAAATAAAGGTTCCTAAATGGTTATTGGCTTGGAACCATGGTTCTGGGGGAACAAGCTTTAATTCCTTTGGCTCTTTCATATATTTTTGACAAAGATTTTTGCAAGGGTCTTCAGGGTACCAAACTGGTTCTTTTGTGCCATGTAGCGCTTTTTAAAAACGTTTCTGAAAATGCTCGCAGTGCCTGCTGTGTTCTGTTGCGGACTGTCTGGCCATTTTAAGGGCTGGGATTATTATTATTGTTTTTGCTGGGGTGTTGGAAACTCCTGAGGTATTGACCACAGACATTTCACCACCGCCTAATGTCAGATTGTTTTGGCCCCTGATGCAACCCAGTGCTTATTTAAGACTTCTGTGCGGGAAGATAGTACATCTCTACAACAGAGTCTAGCGAGTCTTGTCCAGAATGGGTGTGGTGGAGTGCAATGAACACTTGCATGCCAAGCTTTTCTGTCAATAAACCCAGGCACCATGTATGATAAACTGTATATCCGTGGTTTATCTGTCAGTCAGTTGGAGCTCAGTGGAAGATACTGTATAAATACGTTTGGCCAATAAACTGGTCTTTCTGGTTTGGGAAGCCGTATCCTGTTACAGATGGAGGAGACGTCCGTCTTCTTCAAGGTTCCTGCATTCGTTTTTGCCTTTGTGTACATTTATGAATTTGTGCCTTCTTGCATGCATGTGTAGGGGTGTGTGTGTGTGTGTGTGTGTGTGTGTGTGTGTGTGACTATCCATTGGCACATGGGGCAAAACCTCTGAGGGAAGTGTGAAGGGGGGACACCAGTTCCCGCAGTCTGTCCGTGCTAGAGGAGGAGAAGACAGACATTGTATTCATCCAAACAATCTGCATTGTGTGAGAGACAGGGGGTGCAGTCCTGCTCCCAGTTCCTATCAATGTGGCTTTGGAGCTGGACCTTTAAAGGGGAGAATCCTCTAGGCCCAACAAAGGCCAGAAGATGGCTGTGTGTGTTTGCTCTCAGGATTGCCCAGCCAGCTCCATTGTGTCTTCTAGGATGACAGACAGTCTGAGTCAGATGAAAGGCCAGCGAACAGACGAGCATCAGTGAGACGGACAGGACAGGCAGAACAGAATGGCGCCGTTTTAGCGGTGCAACGATCAGCGTTGGGTTTTATTTACTCAAAAAAGCAATATATTCCAAATGACTCATTACTTCTTTTAGATTGTAATATAACAACTAATACTAATTACTTCCTAGAAAAGTAATCTCTCTGCCCATTAATTTATTTCAACATTACTCTTAAAATCCTTACACATTTAAATGACATAGAAAGTACAAGGGTTCAGTTCAGTTTCAGTTTCAATATTTAATCATCATCATTTGAAAGGCATATCCTGTATGCCTCTGCTCTGAACAAGACAGGCAGTTATGCTTAATTAAAGTGAATGCCTGGTGCTGTATGAAGATTCAGAAACTTTAGAAAGTAGAATCAGTTTAGACAGTTGTCTGGAAAAATATCTGTGTGAATGAAACATAAAGATCAGTGACGTTTCCTGAATCATGTGTGGTCGGTTTTGGAGATGGATCTCTTTCTTCTTTAGTGCAGGCTGTTTATCCATTAATGTTGTACCAGTGGAACTGGATTATTCTACATATTTGTTGTAGAGTTTATAGTGGTGGGTCCCCCCCTGCTCTTGCACTGCGCTTTCATATGCATAGTCTAAATCATGCATTGAGTTAAATTGTGTGCAAATTATTTACAAGGACAGATACAAATCTAATATTTACAAATATACAAACATTTAACTGCTTAAATTACTATAATGTGTTATTTTATGGCAAATAACCCCCAATATTTGTAATTACACATATTTAAGGTTAGTGCAATGTTCATTATCATTTTTCGCCGTCATCACTTTGAATGGTTTTGCTTGGATTAATTAGGCCAATCCAGCCTTCTCACAGAAATACCCACATCACAACCTGACGTGTAATTATAACAATAGTGCATTTGTGATTTGTAAATAATGTTTTTAGAGTGTTGGGTTGTAATAGATCTGGTAGGTCAATCAGGTGGGGAAAAGAATCAGATATACAGCCCATTATGTTAAACCGTAATGTATTTCCTGTTCCTGTTTTAATATTTAATATGTGAATGAGGTCCTGGGTCTGGTTTGTTCCTGTGCACTCTACACTCTCACTTTAGTAAAATAAAAAGGGCAAATAAGAGACCCTCCGAGGAGGTAGAAAGGCATATCTGTAGTAGTTTTACATTTCTATGTTATTTGAATTCATTTTTCCCCCATAACACCTTTACTGTGCTGTGAATCCTGGGCTGTGGCCACTCCGGCTCCTAAAGGCGGCTCCCTGCAGGTTAAGAACAGCACTGAGGTCAGGGCAAGTTGCTTTAATGGGTTGTCGTTGGCGGGCCTGTGCAGAGGAGGGCAGACTTTGTGTAAGTATAAGGTGCTTTGTTTGAGTGTAAGCCAGTTGCAAAGGGAGTCCAAGCTGGGAAGGACATGGATTAACACCCTGGTCCCCATACAGCCCCACTCCCCAGAGATCAGTCATTATCAGAGAGAGAAACAGCTCTGCCTGTCAACACCTCAGCTCAGCAGACATTAGCCAATATGGTGGATGTTGTAATACTCTGACATAAGATAAAATATGGGGGACATGGTATTATTTGGAGGCTCACAGCCACACAAGAGTGGCTGTGGAGAAGTCTCTGCTTTGTTTAACTTAAGCTCACCGCTCCAAAGGCTGATTAGCTATGGCAGTTATTTAAACTCCAAAATCCATTTTATTCAAAGCTCTGAATTTGAATGTTATCACAATTGTAAAGAAAGTCTCTGATACTTATTACACACTGTTAATAATTACATGTGATATTGGTCGGTGTCTGTAGCAGTTAGTTGTGGTAGACAGTGGCTGTTGATTGTATGTATGGTTGAGAAGGTGTGGTCTGAACATACATCGCTGAGGTCTCTTGCACCTCTGGATTTGTTTTGTCTGACATTCTGTGCTGCAAAATACATTTTGTGGATTGTCTGCAATGCTTCTCAGCAAGTGAGCGCCGCTGAGGAGGAAAATATCAGGAAACTAATTCAAAACGCACAGCAGTGCCTCTGCCTTTCTCCCCACCCCAAAACGATCAGTCCCCTATATTTCATTAGCAGGTGGAACACCAGCAGTGAGCACGACTCCAAGTTTGGGTTGCATGTGTGCGAGAAAGCGCTGTGGCCTTTATCAAAGATCTTCAGCACAGTGGAGTGATTTATTGCTGATGAGGAGGGGCTGAAGATGGGGTATGGTTGCTTGTTGATTTCTGTCCAGTGTAGGTTGCTGTGGATACCCGGCTCCCTCTCGCCACCTGCACACGTTTGTTTTGTTGCCGCAGGTACGTCTCTGTTGAAAGGGCATTTTACATATCCTTTTTGATAGCATGCTGCAGTAAAGTTAATGGTTAACTTCTCTGCACAGGTAGAGAGGCAGGTTCATTGGGATCCAGCCTCTGTGATTAGTTATCTTATGATTCTGGTTAATGTTTTGCAGAGTGCTCAGACCTGATGTCTTCTGGGCCTTCCAGAATCTAGTGCAACACACACACACACACACACACACACACACACACACTCACTCACTCACTCACTCTGTGTGTAGCAGGCACACAATATCACATTAAAGATCAGCACAAAACAGAAGTTGTGTAAATTGGCCCTATCTGGCTTTGCTTCCTCTGACTGTGAAGTGCATACTAAAAACTTTTTGTTTTAAGTGGACATTTGCCTTATGTTATACAAGTCCTGCTTGTTAGGAAAAATATCAGTTGTTCCTGTAAGGGTAGATAAAAGGCTGTAAGAAATTGAATACAGGTAGAATGTCCATTTTCTGTCCCCCAATGTATCTCTGTAGTCCTGTGTGGGCCATCAGTCTTTGTGCTTCTCACTCAGACCTCCCTACTAATTAACCAAAAACGCTTGGGAACATTAAAGTGCTATTTAGTTAATTACATATATTGTCTTTTCATATAATACTCATAAGGTGAGTTGAGGTAGAGAGGGAAATGAGGGGTAGATTGTGTGTGTGTGTGTGTGTGTGTGTGTGTGGGTTGGTGAGTGTGTGTGTGTGGGGGGTGGGGGGTGACGGGGGGGGATTGGTTTAAGATAAGATAATCCATAGTAAGGCATTGCTCCTCTGCCCTTGTTTGTCACTGTCATTGGACCTTCGTACCCAATATGTTTGCATTTAATTAAACAAAGTACACAACTTTACATCACTTCTTGGCTATCAATATCACATCAGAATCGATTCTCTCTTGCTTTAAAAAAAGGGAAAAAAAGGAAAGGAGAAGCATGACACGGAAACCTCCCTGAAACTAATTAGAAGGACAACAGGGCGGATCAGAATGAGTAATATGACATTAAGGCAAAAACACACAGAATGATTGGTCTAAGAGACAAAGACCAGTGGCAATCAATCTGGCTTATTTTGTCAGTAAAAGCACAGCAGCCCTTCTCTGTAGCAGTGGTAGAAAAGCAGAGGCTTAGTTAGTATTGTTGTCTAATTGTGGCCCATTATTTGGTATATTGTTTCCTAGGCTAATATCTAATATGGTGAGGCTTTGTGTGGGGTCTCACCTGACCAGAGTCCACCTGGCTGGTTATTAATTACATGTACCCTATCATAAAAGACCTTTAAATGGACATGGATAGCAGATGCTGTTTGGACCCTTGACTTTAAAGCAGCTTGCTGTTGCAGTCATTTCATACACAACCATCTCCTTTATAGTTCAGCATACATGACACTTTCTAACAGTGTATCCATTATTTTTTATTTATCTGACAAATCACAATGACCTTTTTGTTGTTTTGTTCATGACACTATGTAATGATCAAGCGTAGTATGTGGATCAGGTAACTGGTTCAAAGGTAGCCCCACGGCCAACCCCCACCCACCCCACTCCTAGCAGTACCATTATTGATTCCTCTCTAATTACAAAGAACTCCTACCTATTTTTCTCTATGTGTATTTTTTCAAATAAATTGTGAGTAAGGTTCATTTTTCCAGCACACCTTTTCTAATTTCCCCAGTATTCTTCTGTCCTTTCGGTCTTCTTGAAAACTACTTGTGTGGCTCTCACCTGAAGGCTGATGTGGCACTTGCTGAATCGTAATGTATTCCACTGCCATTCTGCTGTTATTACCCCCTAGATATTGTCTCATGTACCGACATTCCATTTCAATATTGGATGTGTCTGTTGGCGCAGGGTGTTGATATAGAGTTGCCATTTCTCACCTGCAGGTAAACTGGGAGTGTGCTCTCATTGTATGGGTCAAGTTGTGTGTTTGTGTAAGGAACTTGGCCATTGATATTTCACTTTTTGTGCAGTGAAAGAAGAGCCAGGGCAAACCTGTTGGCATACTGTTAGTCAAATATAACTGCTTATGCTTTGATTTACTCTTCGTTTTTCTTTTTTTGTGGAATATTTTATTCGCTATGCTTCAACTGTACTGATGGAATGAACTGAATCCTTGGCCAATGATAATGGCTGGTTTTTGTTTTTTTTTTTTTAACAGCAATATTGGTCAATATTTATTTATTTATTTATTTATTTATTTATTTATTTATTTCAACATGAAGCTCACAGTGTGTAGGTTAAATTAACACAATAAGCACCCTATCACTCTATGATTTCAAGTATATTCCATTAGCCGAAGTTGCAACATAAATAACAGTATTTGCTCTTTAATGGGCCAGGTGTTTATGACTGGGTATTTAGCGTAATGAATCATGCATTGCTCCAGCCTTTAGATGAAGCATTTCCAATACAATGTAGGGCCTCTTACCTGCCTCATGTTATTTGTCCTAAAGCTGCCAAAGAGTTCACATGATGCATATAATAATAAAATGTCAAATTGTTTGGAGCATGCATCCCTAATTATAATAATACATATTTT
>JBBPDH010000001.1:27233628-27251970 GCA_037974565.1 Clupeocharax schoutedeni
GGTGAATGGGTTAAATGCAGAGGTTGAATTTCGTGCTGTTCACACTGTGTGCTGTGGTGTGTTCACGTATGACAAAAAAGGTCACTTTCACTTTCAAGATGCTTAAAGAGAACAAATATATTTATCAGTTAATTCATATGATATTGATCATAGAATACAATACAATACAATGTACAATAAAATATAGCATAATTTAATTGAAAAGAAAATAATAGAGTACTCATCAAACCACATTACACATTAAAGCATTGGGAAATAAATGGACACAGGAATGAAGGATTTATTGTAGAGATTCATATGGTGTACTAGAGAGGACAGCCTCTAATTTATCATTTTAATAGCCATTTATTTTCTTGTGCTTATGTATTGTTATTTGGTGTTTATTCTAATCTATTCTGTTCTATTCTAGAAAAGTAGATGGTTGACATCACTTAGTCTGTCGAACAGCTGTTTTCCAGTTATAACTGATCCCTGTTCTTTGTGCCAAGAGTACCTGATCAGGCAGTAATGGTGTAAACTGAAAGAATTCTTACTGAAAGAATCTTTGTAAAGTATTCACACTTCAGTTTTCTGAGTACATGTTGTTGGGTAACTTTTTTACAAAACACCTCAAGATTGCTTATTAAAATTCACTGGTGGTTTTAGATGGGTTTACAATGTTTACTGGTTAATTGCAGAAAATGAATGCTAAAACTGATTCAGAAATATTAAGAATAAGTTCATTAGTTCCTTTAGTTTGCATAGTGTTTTATGGAAATAAATAAATGCAACCTTATTGATAAAAGGTTTTTAAAAAACGTTTGGTGCCTACAACTTTTGCACAGTATTTGGTAACAAGAAACCCTCGAACTTTACCCCAACATTGATTCAGTATGAGTAAAATAATGAAAAACATATATGTCAAATGTATCTCCATTTGTTTTAAAATGTTTTCTGGTCTGGGGCCAGAAGGAACTTCCTACAGTTGTAGGAGGCATCAGAGAAAAGAAACTTCCTTCAGGGCATATGCATCAGGGGCCTGTTTCATCAGGAAGCTATAAGGCAGACATGCCAGTTTCAAAGGAAAATTCTGAACTCATTTTTGACATGGGAAGTCCCCAGGAGCCCTCCTCTCAGGTACATTTGTAATACATTACTGTGTTTTATTACATGTCAAATTCTTGCCATAAGAATTACAATACTATATGTGAAGAAGTTTTTATTGTATAGACTTCAATGCTGCTGTATTTGTATGTTTTGAAGGTGGGAGATGTGGCCATATTAGAGGCTCGAGGTGGTAGTTTTGCTCCAGTCCAAAGACCTAAAAGGGTGTCTCAGCAACCAAGAACCATTCATGACCTCTCTCTCCTTCCAAACTGGACTCCCAAAACAGAGTAAACCTTTACTAATCACTAGACTTGCTGTGATGTGTGAACCCAGGTATAGGGCTGAAAACTACCATTATCTCAAATATTTGAGGTATCTTTTTTATTTTATTATTTTTATTTTAATATATATTTTTTTTTGAGAAACTTCATGTCTCATGTTTTTGGTATAGTTTGAGCAGCAGACCATTTTCTCTTACCCTTTTACTTAAAACAGAGTAATCATCTAGGGTGATATAGAGATGTTTTAATCCAGCATTTCTCAAAAGCCCCCTTCACGGCTAGATCCACTATGCCCCCTTCTACCCAACCCCAAAAAACAGCTATTGCTGACCTACTTGTACAACTGACATGGTGCTGTTCTGTACAATACAGTTAACCTGTTAAGTGGGTGCTGAATGACAATCAATTGAGGTTGTTTGGCACATTAATAAATGTTTTACAACCATTTTATATTTTCAAGAGGTATCACCCTGTATGCATGATCAGATCAGATTGAATAAACTTAAAACATACAACTTCTGACATTTTTCTGTAGGCCCCCTTGCTCCTCCCAGTGTGAGAACCACTGTTTTATTCCATATTACTACAGAAACAATAATCATTTTGGTAGTCAGTCTAGCTTTGGTGTTATTTTGGCACTGCTAGCCTTTACTTCATATTTCATGTTCATAAGTATTGTGGACAAGCCTTGTGTTCCATACTCTTTGATTTTTTGTTTTTTCCTCATTCTTCTACCATGTGTTACGCTTAGACACTGACCTCTTCAACTCACTATCAGCATGTCAATCTTGCACAACTCTCCATCTGTAAGGACGCTGAGGGTGGCCTCTGGCTCAAACAAAGTTTAAGTCTCAGTTTCAGGGAGTCTGAGTGAGTGACTAAGCTGTCATCAGCTACCTCTCACAGTACCATTTAAGAGGCAGTGACACAGCCCTTAATTACCCTTCACCTCCACCCCTCAGCCGTGTGCCGGGTCAGCCTGGAGCCTTCACACTCGCTGCACTCCTCCTCCCAGTCTCTTTCACCCACTCAGCTCTCTGCACGATTTACTACCTGCAAGTGCACAGTTGGACTCTGGCCACCCCTTCACTCCGAAAACAACCACAACAAGTGCCTTTTAATTAGTAGCTTCTTTCAGCTTTTGGAGGGTCACTGAAAAGTTTCTTCTGGATGCAGTCGAGAGACTTTAAATGAGAGTGACCTGCCTGTAGGGTAGATGGATAGAGAGTAGGTTGGAGGTGGAGCTTCATGCTTTAGGAACGTTTCCTTTCAGGCAAGGCATGGCCGATGACTTTGGCGTGACCTTCCAGGTCTGTCTCTGAGGCTTATCTGTGCCAGAGAGAGGTGATAAATCTGGCTTCTGACAAGCCAAAGTGAATGCCCACCATAAATTAGCTGCTGTCAGTGGAGAAGGAGGCGACCGTGCTCCCTCTCCCGCCTGCCTGCAGTTTGACTAACACAATGAGCCCACACACAAATGCAGGCACGATTTCGCGGCTCTCCGTCTCCAGTTCAAACAGTGGTGAGAAGTTATAGCGCTGTCGATCTGTGTAAATAGACTGATAAATCGTTGGTCTGTGGCAGAGAGACTAGATGCCTTTTTAGCAGAAACCGTGATGAAGGAAGTTAGACTGTCTCTCTCTCAGGTCAGCATGTGTTTGTAATAGCCATCATCATCTTTATTCAATAGTCAATTTGCAGTGCTTCACAGAGAAAGATATGGAAAGTAATGCAAATCCAAAACATAAATATTGAAAACATAAAATTGATGCATAGATACAAATTCTATAAAGTAAAAGAGACTCAGCAAAGTGTCATGTGCTAGTCTTTAGTATAATCAGATTTCTTAAACATCTGTTTACATTCCTAATATTTTTTGGAAAGTGATTCAATTCAATTAAATTTTATTTATATAGCGCTTTTAACAATGGTCAAGTGATACTAAAGTTTAGGAACTACACGAGAAAAGAAACACTTGAAAACTCTTGTGATATTTTCTTTTCAATGTTTGTGTCTTCCACAGTTCAGGAGAATACAAAAGCATCCACCACCTTTGTACCACGCCTGCCTATCATGTCTTGCCTGTGGAACTGCAGCGAGCCTCCAGAGTATCCCACGCTCAGAACATACTCATGGCTACTCCATATTTTCACCAGCAGAGGTCAGCACTCAGACACATGGCAGTCCATCCTGAAAGTCACAGGTATTAAACATACCTGCATGTACCCCCTTTAAACCATTTCTAACTGCCTTTTGTTTTTTTGATCACTGAAAATAGACAATAGATGTGTTACTAAATGGATCATCATATTACTACATTTACCTATGAGACCATTTTAGAGGTCTGCTTTTTGCTAATGTTACACTTACCTGGTACTTTTATGACCATGAATATTTCTCATGTGAGTATGAGGGCTGAGGTGAGAGATGTCCAGTGCTATAGTGTGTGTGTGTGTGTGTGTGTGTGTGTGTGTGTGTGTGTGTGTGTGTGTGTGTGCGCGTGCGCTTTAGGGTGATGTGTGAAGGTGTTCCTGCAGAGCAAGTTGAAGACACAGAGCAGGCAGATGGTGTCATTCACCTTCCTGCAAAGCCATCAGATGCTCTTGCAGACTGGCAAAGGATTGCGGAGTACTATGTTGAGAAACCCAGGATGGTCATGTGTGGACATGCAGTAAGACAGACAATTTCTCATGATGTCCAGTCTCTCATGAAAACATTACCCAAGACCCATTATTTTAATTAAATTAAACTTGTAATTAAATTGGGTAAATAGAACAATTTAACCAATAGTTATAGAAGCCTGGCCTTTCTGCTTAAAAACCATGTGCTTCAATTAAAGTGAAATTGTGGTAATTATCCCCAAGGGATCAATGGGAAATCAAGAAGTAGGGCATGCCTGTTAATTGCTGTTTTTCAGATACTGGTTAAATCTGGTCACTAGGTGGCGTCAGACACTCATACAAGCCTACAGAGTAGCAAAATATGTTAAATTACAAGGAAAATTTACATGATCTGTTTCTAGTAGAGGTCAGAACCTTCTCCTTTGACTGAAACCCTTATTTTAGATTATTTCCTCACACCAACATTCAAATTTGTATTTGCATCATGAAGATACAAAAATATGAAAAATGTGTTCTAATTTATGAAAAAGCTGTTGCTGTAACATTTTAACCAGACACGCATGATTTGAATTTGTGTGTTTTATATGTTCATTTATCACACACACACAGTGTTTGTATTAGAAATCTCTGTTTACCTTTAGCCTGTAAAGAAGTCAGACTTGAGATCAGGCCAAAACACATGCTCGGTGCATCCCAAATTTGAACGTTTTGTTTTACATACACATATAATGCAAATGGAGTTTCAAGGGTGATAGAGTTTCTGTCTTTGAGTGCGCAGTGTGTGCTGTGCTAAATGATGAGTGGTACTTTATGTTCTGTGAATGAATAGCAAACAATACCGGTTTCTTCATTATCCACAAGGGCCAACAAAGCCTTGGATGTGAATCACAAAGGTGCATTCAAAGGTAGCATCTAATACTTCAGTGTTATTTTAACTACACTTGTAGATGTGAGTTTTGTCTGTTTTCACGTGAAGTCTCTGTTCCTCTTTCTCTGAAGAAAATGTTTATAGTTTGACATATGTCACGATTTTTGACAGGGTTCCCTTTCTGATGTTTCTGTCACTGTCTCTTTTGAGACTCAATTTGCCAGCTTAAATGAGATTTAAAATGTTACTTATTTATATTCAGGACTGTGTACTCTACAGCAAATTTTATTTCAGTTGTTTACATAGAAATCCTGACTATTTGAATTCTGTTGTATCCACAGTTACATGAGTTCATAAGGAATTTGTTATTAGAAGTTGCTATCTCATGTGTATTTTCTACCATATTGTTACTCTTACATATTTGTTATTTATCTGCTTTATTCCTTAGGCCACACTGTGCAATAATGAGTTTAGGGTGTTCTGGAGTCCAGCACCTCCAAAATTCAGCTGTGCTCCTTGTGTTATTAAAGACAAACTATTTCCCCAATACCAGGTACAGTAGCAGATGGACTGATATTTCTCTGTTGGTCCAAGGGGACTCTTAACAGAAGTGTTTGCTGCAGTATATTAAGAATGACCCCACCCCCATCTGCTCTCTGCTGTTAGTATGTTCTCTCTGGACTCCTTTTATTCCACAGAGGAGAACTTATTGTTGCTTTTTTGTCTCTAGATTAAAACAGACTGTGTCACCTGCTTCACCTAATAATCTCATGAGCAGTAGACAGGACAACATAGAGGCAGAAGACTATTTAGGATAAATAAAAAGAAGCACTTGTGCATTAATTAGACAGCTGACATCAAAAACATAATCTAATAACTTCTTGACCTGAAATCATTCTATACACAAAGTAATTGACATTCCAGAATGAAGGCCACTTTGGTCTAAAAGTACAGTTTTATTAGAAAGTAAATACCTCTGTGCTGGAATTCCTCTAGTTTCTGAACCATTTCTGCAATATTGTGCCTTTAGGTTACAGCTTCTGATCAATACAGTACGAATCTCTTGGATGGTCTAGAGGATGCAATGGAATCTGACAGCAATCAGATGGAGATTAAACTTAGCAATTCTATGGTCAGTTAATTTCTGTATTACATCCATGAACACCACTTTCTGTATCTGTTCATACACCACACAGAGTACTTACTTTTTATTTACCAAGTCTAATATATTTTTAGACTGTTATAGCACAATTTTACAGTTTTAGCACAATTCTACTTCTTTATTAATACTGACACAATACTGAAAAATTTAGTATCAGCTCATAGATACCAATCCAATATTTCTTCTTTTAGAACTACTACGCTTTCAGATTATCTACTTTTTAATAAAGTATGTCACTTAAGATGAACATCTAAAACACAACTGCCATGATAATACTGCCCAAACTCTTTACTATCCCAAAGGAAAAAAACAGCTAAAAACATGACATCACACAATGCGAATGTGGGCTGTTTTATGGGAATGTTATGGGATTGGATCAGATTTGTTTTCTCTCAGATACCAAGATATATTTTACTATACTTACCAAGATATAGTAAAATATGCCTAAAGCTAATGCTGATGCGATCGGAAAGTTTACTGGTTTAGCAAGATGTTTACCCATTATTTAGTTTCTCAGACACCCTTTTCAAGAGCATCCTACACATTTAGTTATTTTTCAGATGTATGAGAACATAGCTGTTGGAATCTTACCATAGGACTACTACTCTAGTGTAGTGCTTTTGCCTAGGCAGAGAACTGAACTGCAGTCTGCAGCCATGGTGTTACTCACTACACTATATCAACCACTTATTTTGACAACACATATGATCTATTTTGTGAAATGAGTAAACATTTGCTCCTAATTTGTAGATATTGGAAACATTTAGCATTTTATTTTGGTTTTTGTCAACTGTAATATACTTTACAGCTGATTTCAGCAGTTGGTATTTTAGGTTTTGAAATATCCATGGACATATAGGAAATATGGCAAAATAGGAGATTAGTTTACTACAGTAGTTGTTTGAATGTATCGATTGCCTCTTTCCTAGGAAAATGTTGCGTGCAGGAAGCACAAGTCTTTGATGGACTTTAGAGCAGAGAAATTGATGCCAGAGTCTTCACCAGAGTTCCACTCAGAAGAGCAGGTTTTGTTGTCCTTTCTTTTACTGAATGTCTACTTAGGAAACAGATGTATGTCATTAAAAAACACGCTCAGTATTGTTCTGTGCCATTTCACCAATCTGACTATTTGATATGACATCTGCTTTTAGTTGAAGCAGACTGCATGAGTGCTTAATGTGAGGCAAGAAAATATGTAGAATTGTGGCCAAGCTTGTACAATGCAGCCCTGCTTGCTTTAAATTGTTTTAATTAATTAATTAGTTTCTTGCTTAAACCACTGTGTAACTGACCTGATGCATGTAGCATCTCTGTCCTTGGAGCTAAATGTATTATCATGTTTATTACACACCTAGCAGCTTAATAGAGTGAGCTGTTTTCTGTTTGTTGTATGTAAGGGCATTTTTAATTAATATTATTTATCCTGTTGCATGTATTTCCAATTAAATCTTCTCACTTTATAAGTGGGCAGGGATGACTGGGAGATTGTCATAGCTATAATTGCTATTATAATGGCATTCTTTGAATTTTCCACAGCTCCAGGTTAAGCGTTCCTTCTCTGCTCCACACCTAACCCTAGATCCCAGTTCTTCACTGAGGCTGCATTCTGACTTCACCACTATCAGGAGAGAGCTAGACCACATCCAGCAGCAGCAGTCTCTTGTCTGCACCCAGGCTGACTCCATACTCAGTGTCAGTCAGACTCATGATAGGAGAATTCGTCATAAGCTCAGATCTCCAGAGCAGCCGAGCTGGGACCTAAGCCACAGAACTTCACATCCTTGCAGGGCCCGAGGCAGGAAAGTTCTGAGAAAGCAGTCCAAATGTAGCACCAGCAAAGGAGGGAAAAAACTCCGCTCTGCTATGTGGGCATACATTCATAAGAAATTGAAGGAGCCACCTGCAACTCTTACAAGGTTATGTTTCGTCACCGTCTCGTGTTAATGGCAGTTAGTTTAACTATCAAAGTCCCAGTTGTAAGATTATGATACCTTGCTGTTTTGTAGAAACAGACATTCCCAACACATTCTTAAGTGATGTTCAGGACACTAACTGGCTGATGCAAAAGTTTGGGCATCCTTGGTCAAATAGCATGCTTTGCTGATGTTGTGAAATAAATCATAGTCTAGATTTAAAGTGAAAACAGTTGGAAAATTAGTTTTTCGTCTTCAATTAAGGGTGCAAAGCAACAACATAAATATTTTGATGTGGTTGATTCTTTTCTATATTAACTGTATATACATAGTACAAAACCATTACTATCATTATCCATCTAAACAGGAGCAAGTCTCTGTGTGAGCTTACATTGAAGACTAAAGTATCTACAGAGCAGACTGCTCTCCTCCTCTCCCCAAGCCTACCCCTGCTATTGGACTTTGAGGTCTTTGCCATGAACCAGGGGGGTATTCCTGACATGCTTCCACCCCTAGAGTGGGTTAGGGACACCTGGAACACCTGGTTTCGTGAGATCATTCCCCTACCAGAGGAGAGCAGCGGCAAGCATGATCAGCATGCCAAGGGAACATTCATGGTTACAGTCCCCAGTGAGCAGGATAAACAGCCTGCACGTGATAGTATCCAAATTCAGGAAAAGGTGGATCTCTCTGGGGTTCTGAATGAGGGTCTAACCACTGCAGACCTGGAGAAGGAGATGGCCAAGCTGACCCAGACTATGGTTGAACAGGGGAGGGACAGTGCTTTTGACCTGTGTCGCAGAGGAGCTTTGTATAAAAAACTTGGTCAACTCAACGAAGCCCTTGAGGATCTAAATGCTGTAAGGCCATATTTTTACTCAGTGTACTCTGCAAAAAGTAATACATTAATTTTACTAACTGAAAGAAAAAATATATACACTGCCCTCCATAATTATTGGCACCCTGGGTAAGATGTTCTTTAGCTTCTAATAAATTCAGTTTATTAAAGAGGAAAATCCAACCTTTAATTCCTTTAATAATTATTTTACATCAAATCATGTGTGCCACAATTATTAGCACCCCTGATGTTAATACTTTGTACAACCCCCCTTTGCCAACAAAACAGCACATAATCTTCTCCTATAATGTTTCATAAGATGGGAGAATACAGAAAGAGGGATCTTCAACCATTCACAGCTCACTCCACTGGATTTCAATGGGGTTGAGTTCTGGGGACTGAGATGGCCATGGGAGGAGCTTGATTCTGTGTCTGGTGAACAATTTCTGTGTAGATTTGGCCACGTGTTTAAGGTTATTGTCTTGCTAAAAGACCCAGTGAGTACCCATCTTTCGGGCAGAGGCTACCAGATTTTGCTTTAAAATGTCCTTGTATTTTAAAGCATTCATGACGCCATGTACCCTAACAAGGTTCCCAGGGCCTCTGGAAGAGAAACAGGACCACAGCATCACCGATCCTCCCCCATACTTCACAGTGGGCATGAGGTTCTTTTCTGCATACTCATCTTTTGTGTTCCGCCAGACCCACTTAGAGTGTTTGTTGCCAAAAAGTTCTCTTTTTTATCTTGATCTCATCTGACCAAAGCACACGGTCCCAGTTGAAGCCCCAGTACCGTTTAGTGAACTCAAGATGTTTGTGTTTATGATTGGGAGTGAGAAAAGGTTTTTTGCCTCCCAAACAGCTTGTTGGCATGTAGATAGCGCCTGATGGTTGTTTTGGAGACATTGTGACCCCAAGATGCTACCATTTGTTGCAATTCTGTAACAGTGAGTAACTTTTTATTTCTCTTACCATCCTCCTCATTGTGCGTGGAGGCAAAATAAACTTGCGTCCTCGTCCAGGCTTGTTTCCCACTGTTGCAGTTGTTTTAAAAATCTTAATGATTCCTCTGACAGTAGATACAGGCAGGTGTAGGCGAGTGGCTGTTTTCTTGTGAAGGTCGACACACATCTGCCTTACTTGAATGGTGTGTTCCTTTGTCTTTCCCATGTTGAAGAGTGGAAGGAGGAAGGATGAATTACTAATTAAATGTTCCTAGATACTCTGATCAACTTTGTAAACTACTGTAGAAATGACAGAAATGCTTTTACAATACAATTACATTTATTTCCTAGGAATTGTTAGGGGTGCCATAAATTGCGGAACAGTTAATGGAAGGAAAATAGTTATTTCTTAGTCAGGGATTTTTTTCCCCCTTAAAATTCACAAAGAGTATGATTCTGCAATAAAAATTTTATTTATTTGAAGGCTTTTAACACATCTTAACCAGGGGTGCCAATAATTATGGAGGGAAGTGTATTTATTATGATAAATTGATGTATATTATACACTTTACTTGCCATAAAATTATTGTTTACTATACATAGTTATACCATGACACTGTGACCTCATGCTACAGCTAGCTTCCTATGTGTGAAATGATCGATCTGTTGTGTTTCTATAAAAGGCCATCTCCCTGGAGCCTCATTTACTGGATGCCTACTGGCACAGACACAGCATCTACCTGCTGAGAAACGTCCCCGATAGTGCTCTGGAGGACCTCAATTTCATCATTAAGCACAACAAGAAGCATGCAGGTAGGCTTCAGATAAGTTCTGCCTAGACCGGAGTAAATATAAGTGACGTAAGTGATATAATGATGTTGTTTCTGGCCCCAGATGCAGCAAAATTCAAACATGCAGTGATTACTGATTATAACAAGCCACATGTTCATTATGTTATTGGGCTAGAGAAATTCAGATAATATAATGCATGCTAGAGCTCACGACACTTGGAATTTACCTGCAGATGCCTTTAAATCAAGGGCAGAGATCTACAAAATGAGAGGAGAGACCATTCTGGCCATATCTAACTACACACAAGCTGTAAATTGCAATCCAGATGATGCTGAAACATTCTTCAGAAGAGCTAAGATGTTTGAGAAGACAAATGATACACTATTGGCCATGGACGACTATGCCAAAGTAGGCCCCCTTCTAAACACTACTAGGTCTCATGTGGGAGCACAGTGATTTTTGACAGTAAATTTGTCAAAATGTATATTTGTCAAAATTTGTAAAAATTTATATTTTTTGTATACTATTTGTTGTTTTAATATATGCAAACACTCATTAATGCTAAAACAGTTTTTTGTCCGATCCTGTTTTATTTGCCAAAATTTGTATCCACTCTCACTATATTTTGATATTTAAAAATGATTGAAACAGTTTGCTGTTTAAACAGTGTTCCAGAAATGTGCTGCTTTCTGAATCTCTGCCGTATTCATATTTGGTATGTAGACTTTTACCATTGACCCAGTAAGGACAGACGCAATGATGATCCATGGCCTACACTACTTTCACACCTGTAACTGGAGAGTGGCCCTAAAAGACTTCTCTCTACTGCTGGAGAAAGAGCCAACAAATATCAGAGCCAGGTGCTTACTAAGGCCCAATATAGCATTAGTTTATTTTTGTTAATGGTGGACAACTCTAGAAATCTGCTGATTCAGTTTTATTTCCCAGTTAGGGTTGCATTATGTTTCTCTTTAAGATATACATATTGACATCTTACCAGGTTGGTTTTAGGTAAATAAGTAATTAATGAATAATATCTTTGTAATTTGTAATAATTAATAAAAATTAATAGTGTAAAATAATTATTGTTTACACTGAACTGTGAAGGACCTACAGAGGAAGGATCTTTGTCAAGATTGGGCTTTTTCAAGAGGCCATTGAGGACTTTTCTTTGGCTGTCCACTTGGACCCCAGCAACTGGTTGGCATTTTACCACCGTGGCTGTCTGCTTAGAAAGATAATGCCTGATATGGCCTTAAGAGACCTCAGTATTTCTGGTAATGATACACCTCAACACACAAAAGCTGCATTTGTAGTGAAAGGAGCACACACATAATGTCAAACACACAAAGGGTATACAGTAATCATGATTCTCTGTTCTGCTACTTGATTTCTAATGACTTTTTTGACTGTCTTTATATGTTTGCTTATTGATTACTGTGACAGCTGTCACAGACTGTTCTGTAAGAATAGTCTGGGTCATATGAGGGCTTAAATCCCCTTTACTTTATATTCCTTGATATTCCTTGAGGACTATTATCCAGTGTCTTCTTTATCCAGTTATCCAATGTCATCTTCATACTGTATTTTTACATAATCATCCATTTTGTTCCTATTGCCAATATAACTTGAGAAGATAAACATGTCTAATGTTTTGTATTTATGACATGGGCAGGTGCACTTTTCACAGTTTGGTCTTCTACATTGTCAAAAGGTAGTAGGCACTGACAGTGACTGCAATATGCTGTATATTCACAGTGACCATATGCTTTGGGAAATTTGGCATGGCTTTGAAGAGTAGGGTCTAAAATGTCCTACTCTCATAGCCAGCTCTTGTGTGTTTTTATGTGTCTGTGTGTTTGTGTGCTCCAGTGCTTATCAATGATGGTTCAGAGAACGTTGGTGCATTCCTTCATCGTGGTCTTATCTACACAGAGCTCCAGAAGTGGCAGCAGGCCATTTCTGACTTCGAAGCTGTGATCAAAATTGACAGGTGACAGCTTTTGTGTGAAAGTACAGGAGGTCATTTCTGAATGCTCATACACAGAAAAAGTCCACAGATACAAATTAATTTTTTTTTAAAACTGTGCTTTTTTAAGAATCAGAATCAGAAAATGTTATTGATCCCAGGGTAAATTGCTTATTTTACAACTCATGGAGACACAGAGACTAGAACAGAATAAAATATTAAGTATAAATAAATCCAATAAAACTGAAGAAATTCTCTATTCAGAATACACTATGCTGTATACACAAATGCTGGGGTATTAATACGACAGATAAGTAACTTTAAGTAAATTACTAGTAACACAAATAGTGGTCAGAGTATGTTATTGCATGTACATCCTGGAGAGCAACAGCACTGCAGAGTTTAGTATTTTAACTCATTATACACAACCAGTGTAACTATTTAGCTATGTAGTGAGGTCTTTTAAGCTTGGTCTGTTAAAAGAAGGAAAACATTAGTCTTTGCACTAGTCTGAGTCTTACACCTCCAATCTACTAACAACCCTAACAATTTTTAAGTTTTAACAATCTGATCTTAATCCAAACCTGCTATTTTTTTAAATTTACGTTTCGTTACCTTTGAATTGCAGGACTGTTGCTGTAGCCCATGTCAACTTAGGCCTTATCTACATGCTAAAGATGGACCAGGATTATGATGCTATCAGAATGTTTAGCAATGCTTTAAAAGTGGACCCTACATACTTAAGAGGCTACATATGCCGGGCCAGAGCTTATCACAAGGTAACAAAAAAGCTGTCAAGCAATTTGAGCTTGTTATTTCCTAATGAGTTCCATATAAATCAGCTGATAAATCAGTACCCACTATCTGGAGATGATTTATCAATTTAAGATGTTGCGTAGTGCATGATGCAATTTCTGTCTCTTTTTAACAACAGATGAATGATTTGAAAAGAGCTCTGAAAGATCTGACTACAGCCATACACATGAGGCCAGATGTCCAGCATTTTCACATTATGAGGTATCTTATACCTGGAGAAGCACTCTTATCTAGAGGCCTTATCTAGATCTAGAGTATAGCTCCATCCCCAACCTAACACTGACTTTCAGGTCACCCTAAAGGCCCCGATTGTTTGGAAATGGTATGATCTCCATGTACCTCCAGAGGCAAGGCTGAGAAACATCTACAACTGTCAACTTATAGAAATATGTATAATAATAAGTAATGTAGCAAATTAATGACAATGAGTGGTGTAGTGAGTGAAGTCTAGCTTTTCTCAAAGTATTGTCTAGATTAGCATTTGTTTCCTTTTCTGCCCTTTTGCTGAAATGTCTTGAATGCATAAAACTTCATCTCGTTGTTTAGAGGACAGTATTTGTGTGATATGGAGCAGTTTGACCTGGCGACATTCTGTATACAGTATGCAGTGGAGACAGATAAAGGTACTTGCTGATGAAACAACCAAACATGCTTCTTGCAGAGCTTGAACATAATGTAGCTGTTTTTGAAGACCTTGTGTAGCAGCATTTGTTTTCAGGATTCAAACTAGCCTGGCCTTTGGTACAGTGTTATTTTGGAAGGAATAAAAGTTGTCCATGTAAATGATTTCTAAATAATCACAAAGAAGAATAGATAAAGGGAAATGAATATCTTAAAATGAATATGGAGGTTGTAGTTATGACCACATCTGGTTTATAATAATACATTTTTTACTGGCTTATGTTATCCTAAACAACACGTTGTTTGTAGTCACAGTACACAGGTAAAAACAACTCTGTAATGTTTCCTCTGTTCATTTGTAGTTCTGGGCTTGTCTCTGGTCCAGCAGGCAGCTGTCCAGTCTTTCTTACGAAATGATGCCAAAGCCATTGCCTGCCTAATGTCAGCTGCAAGCTCCCGCCCCTCCCCACCCATCCTTATCCTGTTAGGAAAGACGCAGATGAAGGCTTGTAGGTTCATGGTAGGTCAGGCACTTTGCAATGCTTCCTGTTTGTAGCATCAAACGTAACATAACATGGCAGACAACATATGTCTGCACAACATATATCTGCACCCAAAATCCAGATTTTGTTGTTTTATTACATCAAAATATTTTGTCAACATTTTACTATGCTGCCTCTAAGTATACTAGTGGGATTTTGGTGGATGATATTTGTTTCAACATGTAATGTAGCATCACAAAATAATAAACAATAAATGTCTGGTTCTGTTGCATTTGTAGGAAGCTGTGCAGAGCTTCAAAAAGGCTCTTTCTTTACTGAGTTCCAGTGTGACAACTCTCCGCAATGTTCCCGGGGCTTCTGAGCTCTACTACTTCATTGGCATGTGTTACATGACTCAGGTACTCCTCATATGAGGCTCATGTGGACAATAGAGCCCCTTGTATAATAAAACAATTTTAATGGCCAATCGCTACCAGTTCCCCTATGTCATACATAAGATGATGCTGCTTCATTCCAGGGAGAAAACTCTTTACTGCCTCAGGCTGTGGATGCTTTCAGCAGTGCAGTGAGAATAAAACCTGACAATGCTGATGCTTACTACCAAAGAGGCCTGTGCAACATGCACCTACAGCAGTCCAAGAGTGTACAGGACTTCAACAGAGCGCTTTACATCAACCCCAACTTCTTTCAGGTCATTTTACCTTGTAGCTACAAAGTGCTGTCATAACCCAGTGGAAGGAATCTGCAAAAACAGTTCAGTTTAGTCTCAGAAATGTACCATCTTCCAATGTTTGTCTTAAGGGACAACGTTTTTGTTAGATTATACTGGCTGCATTTCCTTCAACACATTATGGTAGATGTCACACAAGCTGATGCCCACTGGGTGATAGCCCTGCAAAGGACACATGTTGAAAACACACTAGAACACATTCACTTCATCTCAGTCTGTAGCAAATTCAGGGGAAACAAAATGGAATGTTAACTGTAGTATTTTCCTGACTTCATAAGGTGTACCTCAGCCGAGCTGCCTTTTATGGAGCTAAAGGGCGATATTCAAAGGCTATTCTCAACTGTAATGAAGGCATCAGGATCCATCCAAAAAGTGCCAGAGCCTACTTATATAGAGGAGCTCTCAAATTCTATTCAAAGGTAAATCTTAAAAAGCTTTCTATTTCATTATATGCTTTATTTATACTGCTTTATACTACATTTTGATCATATAGAGTAAATAATGCAGAATTTGTTCTTATTTACTTTTGATTTAGACATATGTTTGCTTTCAGTTGTATAAGCAGGCAGTGGAGGATTTGACAGTCGCCATCAAAATCGACAGTGCCTGCACTTTTGCCTACTACAGCCGTGGCGTGTGTTACCAGCAGCTGCAAGAATTTGAATTAGTGATGTTTTTTTCTGCTTCATCACTCTTTCACATGCATCATATATGTTCAGGCGCATTCTTCATAAATGCTCCCCTTGAGTCATTTTGTAATTGTGATATTTTTCTCTGATGCTCTCTGATCTTACTCTCTAACACTTTTTCTTTTTAGGCTCTCCAAGACTATGGCATAGTGCTGCTTCTTCCCAGCCAGAAAGAAATTGAGTTCAAAGTGCTGATAAATCGTGCGCTCATCTACGTGGAACTTAATGACCATTACAATGCCCTTCAGGTATACTGAACAGCGGTTTTATTAGTAGTAGAGCCATTTTCTCCACAGTGCCTTTATTCATGGTGAGACAGTGAAATTAGACTGATATTTAGGCTGTGAATTGTAGTCTGAATTAAAGATGAAAAGTATATATTTGAAAATTGATTTTTATTTTTAGGTACAAAAGCTAAATTGTCTACATCATTATGGATTAGAATGTCCTAAAATGTACTCATCAGAAACTTAGGAAGACACTAAGGGAAAACATTCTTACAAATAATATACAGAAATAATAAGTGAATTTCTGTACTTTAGATATATAATATTTCAGGCCACCACAAAACTTACTCCTTAACTGTTTACTCCTTGTTTACAGAAACAAAATAATCACTATTATTTTGGTAACATTTGGTAAAATAGTTGTTTTGTTTTTTTTTTTAAACAAAGGACTTCAAAGTTGCTGCTGTAAAACAACCTGGGGATGCATCTATCTTCCAGTCACTGGGAGTCTGTTACCACAGGTCAGGTCTCTCCTAACCTTCCCTAGCCTAAAATGTAATTACATTGTATCAGTTGTCAGTTTGGCATTACAACTAGGGCTTTCATACAGTAGGCAGTTTTGTGCTCCTGCTTTGAAACACATTAGAACTTGTTATTTAGCCACAGTTCGATCTGGAAAGCACAAACTCTACAAAGGGTTTGTGAGGAGTTGTGTTGGGAAACACTGCTCAGTAAGTGCTTTTGTTATAAAGTAAAATATTAGGGTAAAACTAGAGGTGGGCATAGATTAATTTTTGTAACGCCGTCCAATGCTCATTGGAATCTCGACGTTAACGGCAATACCCCCCCGACAGAGAGACCAAGACAAGTTTAAAGTCGTGTGTGAGCCGGACAAGTCACTGAAATATCAAGGTGAAATTCATCATTGCGTAGTGTAGACCCAGCTCACTCTGTCCAGGGGAGAGACCGAGGCAGGTTTAAAACATGCGTGAACCGGATAAGCTTACTCTTGGAGTGACTGAGACAGGTTTAAAAAGTACGTGAACCGGTCAAGTCACTAAAATATCAAGGTGAAATTCATAGCTTGCGTAGTGTTGACCCAACTCACTTTGTTACACATATCGCTCACATAACACATATCACATTACACATATCGCTGTAATGGCGATATTTTTTTAATCGCGCGATAAGCATCTTGCGCATTAACGACGTTAACGGTCCAGCGCTGGGTAAAACTTTGTCATAAAGTAAAATAATAAAGGTAAAAGATAAAGCACATACTGGAAACATATCGCTTTTAGGGTTTACTTACTGCCCTCAGTTCTGCTGTTTGAACATTTACAACAACAAAAAAACTTGTCCACAGATTGGTAGCATATTTTGTGATTTTTTTGTCTATGTTTACGTTCTTTTGTAGTGCATTAAGTCAGCTATGCACCTGCTCAGAGTTTAAATTCTTCTGCCTCAATTTCCACTCAATTGCATTTGGTGTTTTTAGAGGCATCTAAACTACACATTTCAAGCTAAGTAGTATACTACTGTGGATCACATTTGACCTTCTCCAAGAAGTAATACCTTATTTTGCTGTTGCTCTGAAGTTGCAGCCCTTGTGGCATTTGACATTCAGACCCTTTGAAAAGGTATAATCTAATAGTTATTCAGTGAAGGCAGTGGTTGTGTATAGAACAAAGCTAAAAATAACTTTTTGAATACTTAAAGTAGCATTTTTCTATGACAGAACCTTTTGTGTATTTTAATTGCACAGTAATAGTGTGTAAAAGCATTTTGTGACTCTTGATTACTAGCCAGTGATGCCAGTCCTTGGAAACTGTGCATCTTATTGTCCAAATAACATTTATTGTTGACTATTGATCACCATTAGGAAGATGCATTCATTCCAGCATGGGTATAGAGCAGCTTTAACCATTCTACCATCAGCGTAACTAAGAGGACAGCTCAATGGTCACAATGAGCAGGTGCATAATGGGAGCTCTTTCTTAGTGTCTTACCACAAAGGTTGTATTGTATGTCAGAATTAATTTCTCTGTAACACAAGAATGACCTTAAAGCAGTATGAAGCCAGGGTAAAACGCAAGCACATTCCTGTGTGTTTGGGAACTGCACAGATATTTAAATGAATGCCAGTAGCAAGGTCACAGCAGGAAAATGTGATGAATATGTTTTTAAAATACCTGACTTTATCAGATAACAAGGTGTTTCTGTCACGCGGTGGGCCGCAAGGCCCAGCCGCGGAGCTTGCCTGTGTTGAAACATGAGCACGG
>JBBPDH010000001.1:27254244-27268391 GCA_037974565.1 Clupeocharax schoutedeni
GGTAAGTGAACAGTGGCAGTGCAGGGTGGCTGGGGTCCTTCATGTTCTGTCACTCAGTGAGCGAACCATGTGCTGACAGCCTTGCCTCATTTATTATAGCTTTATATGTGCCTTAATTTGTCTGTGAGAAGCATGTTTCTCATGGGAAGGTGACAGGAATATAACTCAGTTTGTTAGTGTATTCAGGATTGTGTCCCTCTAAAATAAATTGCTCTCCACAGAGCCTATTACATTGCTGAACTACACTGACTGTTCATTTACAGTTCTTTAAATGGATCAAAGAGGCTTTCTGCAGGATTTATTTCACAGTTCATGCTGCTATTTATGGCATAACAATTGCTGGCCTTAGATTGTATGGTAATTGTTGAGGCAATAGATAATATGGAATAATAGAGTCTTCTAACATATTTCATAGGTATGACATATTGTTGGTTTTGCACTAAAACATGGTTGACATAATATTTTTCTTTTCAGTTACATGTAATTGAATAGAAGCTACTGTCACTTTACATGTATCTCACATAACAGTACAGTGACTAAATGAACAATGGAAGACAATTATTTACCTGTTTAGGTTTATAATTAGTATATTTACAGTTTAGTCACAGTTTACCCACAAAACGTTTGCTTTTGCTTTTGGGACCTCTAGAACTTTTATCACTGTTATCACATATCTTTGAGTGTCCAAAGATATCTGTGAGGCTTAGATCTATTTAGATCTATTTTTTAAGCATTTGCTAATTCTCTCTGTCACTGAACCTAAGAGGAAGCTGCCATCATTCCAATGTTTGTCTTCCAGTGCTGAGGATTCACATTTCTTACTTGCTCTGACAGCCATTCTCTCTGTTGCCAAGGGAATGTATGCGAGTACAGATTCACTGGTCATTCTGTTCGGATAATACTTTTGTCCTTCTTCCATGCAGCGAACTGGTGTTTGATACCTGTCTGAACCATGACAAAATATTGTTCGCCTGTTCATCTGTAAAATTTCAGAGTCTGACAAATTCAGAAATGTACCTTAACACTTGAATGTTTTACCATAAATGTTAATAATCAGATTCATTTGTAAAATGTACTCATAAATCATTTTGCACTAATATTCATTCATTAACAATAAATGTATACAGCTATACACTGTAAAATGGATTATATTTGTTTAATCTAATATTTCATAATTCACAATAACAAACGCTTATGTCTGTATGCAGAAATAGCAGCTAAAATAAGAGATTGTAGATAAAATCTCTCTTCTGTGAAGTCCAAGAGATGATGTGTTAGCAGCACTAATGAGTGGGAAGTGGCCATGATGAAAATGAGAGAAAAAGATCATAATAACATAGAGAGAGTCTTTGATCATTTTTCAGAAGATGGTCAATATGTTACCTTGTGCTGCCAGACAACTGATCATTTTTTCTGACAGTGTGTATTTATCTATTTACCCCCTAGCTTGTTTTGAGACGTTATAATGCAGTTTTCTTTTTCTGAACTAGTGCGTAAACCTTTCCTGAAGCACATGACATTTATTTTTTGTCACATTTAAGATGTCTGCAGGCAAGCATAGATTAATGCAAAAAGTGAGACATCATTAATCAAAACAGGCATGACTTCAAGATATTCCCCTCTAAATCAGTATAATTAATCTACCTTATGTTTAATGTGGCATCATATTGAATCCCTTTCTTTCAGCATTATGAATTTTGACAAAGAATAAATTAAAATGTTTCCTTGTACTTCGTCATCACCCGAATGGCCAGTCTTATGCTGCCTCTAGAAGACAGGCCTTTTAAAAATGTACAAATGATACAGACCAGGGCTTACCAAGTAAAGATCTGTCTTCTTTCCAGGTCCAGTTTAACACATTTCATGCTGCTAATCGTGGATTTCTGAAGATAATAATTAGATCAGATAGGACTGATTAGGGGTGAGGCTAAAGTATGCTGAAGGTAAATCTGCAGGATTATCTTACTGGGCATCCACCCTTCTGCACTGATATAGACCCTTATTGTAACATTGGTATAACTGACAAAGCACAATATACTAAATTCATTTCACATGGTGTCATCTGATATCAGCAATGTTTAGATTACAGCTTTTCCTATCTTTACTCTTTTAACTTTTGAGTATGCAACACTGCAAAAAATAAGACTATATTCCATAGCTCAGATTCATAAATATGTGGAGCTCCATCCTATTCAATCCCATTGTACGTGAAAAGCCTTTTGCTAGGTTCCAGAGATAAAGAGCTAAGCCGGTAGACTCAAAGAAAGTTAGTACAAAACATTCTAGATTTTAGGCCACTTAACACACAGGGTCACATTTCAACACTCACAATCTACAAGTGACACCGGTAAATACAAATATGCTGATAAATGATGTCCAGAGTGCAGTCGAAGGACATAGACCTGCACACAGCACCCAAGCAGACAAAGATATTTGATTCCTGTGGCCTTTTCACTGAATTAATCTTTGTCCTCACAATCTGCCTGTCCTCTTGTCATGGCAGTGATATCTCAAAGTGCCTGTTGTCCCTCATGCTGATAGCGATTTTAATTAAGACTTGCCAATATCCTTTCTTTGTGCCAGGTTTTTGGATCCTTCCAGAGAGCCTGGAATCAGTTCACAGTGGCTATGGAGGTTAATCACAAGTGCTGGGCTGCCTTTGAGGGACGAGCTATTGTCAGTCTACAGATGGGGAACACATTTGCAGCCTTCCAAGACATACACAATGCCCTGAAGGTACCTGTGCCAACAGTTTTTTTTTTTTTTTTTAGAGTACATCATGTTAATTTGCATGCTATATAGTAACATTTCAATATAAAGCGCCTTAGTCATTTTTACATTTTTTTTTTACTCTAGGTGTATTTATAATAGAATCATAATGCATATTTATAGTAGAGTTTAAACAGTCTTATAAATTGCACCCTTTTCTTATTTGTTCACCCTCTAAACCAAATACAGTTGAAAGATGAAAAAGTATTTTAATAGTATGTTTTTTAAGAATCAGTAATGTTCACACAAAATTCTTGATTTGTACCACTGCCTGTTCTGAAAAAAAATTGTATAATATTTAAAGAGACCATTGGGCAAAAAACCATTATCCTGCTTTTTAAAAATAAAATGTTAATAACTTACCTGTATTAAAGTTTCACAACGTACCAGTCACTCCTAGTCCATAAGACACAATATCAAGAAGTTTCAGCCTGGAATGCTTTTTTATTATGTGGTTTATATTTTGTAAGTGTATCTGTACCATTTCTGCAGTTTAGTCCTCACTCTGCCAGGCTCCTGACAAACCGAGGTGTGATACAACAGTTCATGGGAGATATAGCCAGCGCCATGAGTGACTATCAGAGAGCCATTTTCCTCAATCCCACATGTGCCCTCGCTTTCTTTAATGCTGCTAACCTCTTTTTCTGCAACAGACAGTTTGAACAGGTAAAACTGAGAGCCTCTTGCTATTTTCATGTTGAATTGAGGATGACTTACACCTGCATTCATCACTTTGACTCTGTCTGTTTTTCTGTGCGGGTAAATGGTGTTGGCTCAGGCACGTGAGTACTACAGCTGTGCCATTCAACTCGACCCTAGTGACGAGTCAGCCATCCTGAATCGAGCCATCACTCAGGCTATACTGCAGAACGTTCCTGAGTCCTTGCGGGACTTCAGCGAAGCTCTCCGTCTCAGCCCTCACTCAGCACACGTCTGTTTCAACAGAGCCAATCTGTACTGCTCCCTCAGAAAGTACAAAGCTGCTGAGAGGGACTTTACACAAGGTGGGAAGCTACACAGTATATAATATGATTTACTGAATTGTATGTTTTTCTTGTTGTTCGATAAGAGTGTCCAATATGGGAAAAAATAGCAATATTTATGGTTCTTGCAATTCACAGTGTATAGGATGATATAGTTTTTCTGACAATTGCGAAGAGTTATAAAAGTTACAAAACTCTAACATTTTGCACCACACACTGGCTGATATATACAGACTCTTATATTAGTCTGAATCTTGTTTATGATTAATCCAGCAGTTCAGAGCTATACAAGTCTTAACACCCATGATTTGCACACATAGTTTCTAGAATGATGAGATACAGTATATTAACCAACTGTCTTAATTCCTATAGCTAATTATGGCTTAAGCTATATCCCCCTTAAAAGAAAAACAATTACTGATCAGTTACATCTGGGGTAAATGGGAAATTTAGATTTTTCAGTTAAACATTAACTTTTAATTTCAGTTTGTGACATTATCCACAGTGAAATGTCTGTCAGACTGATGAACAGAGCAGTGTTGAAGACATAACACAGCTGTCTTCCCTTGTCTTTCATGTATCAGTCACACTTGTGCAATTGTTATTGCAAAGATGGGTTTACAGGTTGCTATTTTTGCCCAGTGAACATGTTCACCTCCACATGCAGAAAAAAACATGTCTGTATTCCTAAAAAGAAAACAAAAATACATCACAGCTCATGTAACCAAGACACTCCTTCCTCTTTTGTGTAAAACAAGAGACAGATGGTTACTATGGTTACAGAGTAAACCCAGTGCTAGTTTTCCACTGCATCTGCTCAAACAGTACAAAGCCCTTAAACTGCGAAGTTAAAATCTGCTTTGGATTGCTTTGTCTTGAATTTAACTTGACTATGAAGAAGTTATTAGAATCAGTCATTTGTACAGTCTGAGCAATTTGTACAGTGGTTCAAATGGGAGGAATATCAGTCAACAGGTGGCATTATAGTAAGCAGGTTAGGCCTTCATGAATTGAATAATCACTCCCTATTTGAACATTTCCAATTGCATGATTTGTTTGTGTGACCAGTATATACACTATTGGTGTAGAACTCTATAAAATAAATACAGCTGTGAAATACTCATATTCACATTCATACATCACACTATTATCCCATATATATCAAATCTGAAGTCAGTTTTTATGTATACCAGCGCTTTTGAAATAAAGCCTCAAAGTAAACACCATTTGTAAATGTGCTGTGATGATAATTTATGGAAATCTGTGAGGCAAATGGGTTTTAAATGGTCCCTCTTGTCCCTCCCTTTGCACTGAAAAGCACAATGTCCTGTTCCACACCATAGTCACTCCCTATTTAGAAAATTGCAGAGGCAAATTAGTTTTAATAGCTGTTGTATGGTGTAGGCTACTCGCATTCATGATGGTCTGTGTAGACAATAGTACGTTTGAATGACAGTGAATGGAAGGACTGTGTTTGTGATACTAATTAAAGTCTTTGTTTCAGTAATAGTAGGGATCTGCCAGTGATGACTAATATATGATGCTCTTTTCCTCCCTGTAGATTACACACACACTAAATTACAATAAAATGTGATATTTTACCCTTAAATTACTCTTGTGTTGTAGCTCTGCAGCTTCAGTCTGATGATGCTCTACTCTATAAGCTCAGGGCAGATGTACGTGGTCATCTAGGGCTGACCGAACAGGCCATCCAGGACTACAGAACTGCAGTAGAGCTCCAAGATGCTGTACAACATCCCCATTCTATTCTTTTTTAACAGGTGATTAAAGCCCTGCCCTTTTCTGTGTTATTTGTGGTGTTTAGACTACACCACATTTGTGTACATTATAGCTGAATAAGTAGTACAGCTCAATAACTGACACTGAATATATGTCATTACATACAAGCAGGTTAATGTATTTAAAGGGTGTTTTGAAGCACTACTAATAGCTACTGTTTTACTTTAATCTGTTTTGTATGCGTCAGCAGTAGCTTTCCTGTTTTTAATTTTGTCATGTACATTTTTAAAAATAAAAAAAATTAAGAATAGCAAAGTGGTCTTTGTTTCACTAACAAAACATTAAATGTATATATATTTGAATATATATATGAAGCTGAACATCACTGTTTAAAATATTACACAAAAAATAATTGATGAATTGAAGGAGAGTATGCAGGGAAATGAAGAGGGACAGCATAATGCAGGAGAAGCAGCACAGCACCTGCAGAATGCCCTGGCTCCTTTCCACATTTCAGAGAGAGAGAGAGAGAGAGAGTATGAGAAAGAGTGTTAACACAGCCATCTGCTCTTCTTACACACAAAGCTGTGATGGCTGTGCTTGGTACACTTCAAGGGCAACTTGATCTTCTCTCTGACCAGCTCATTTTAGGGCCATATTTATTTATTTTCTGAATTAATTTATTCATTTTTATTCGTCTTGAGTTGAGAATTGAATGTGACATCCGCAGAGTTACAGGAATAATAATAATAAGGGTATATTTCAGGATGAGAGATAATTTTAATAAACTGAAACTTCACATCGTATGTCTTGCATCTTTTAATGCTGTTTTAAATGTACCCTGAATATCAGAGTGGCGGTACAACACTGAAACTTCCCTGGTTTGTTATGATATTTAGCCCATCACTAGATGGTGCCAGAAATAAGCATGGATTTCAAATACAAGTGTCTCAACTGTACAGCAATATCAAGGCACTCGAAACGAAGTTACACTGTTAGCTTTCAAAAGACATAATGAGACTGAAATAAATCATCAGCGTGGTGGGAGCATTTCAGAATGTTTCCTTGAGTTTGTTTAGTTTATATTGTCGTGATTAGACGTTTCTTTGGAGAAATGTACCAGATCGCACAGTTTTTGTTAAGATGCAGAATAAGGTCTTGAATCCTGAGGGGGTGAGGAGCTTTTGTAAAGGAACAGGTGAGGCACATCATTTGTCGTGACATTAGCACAAAGAGAGGAGGAAAGTTGTCATGGAGTGACGTTCACAGTAACGCTTCATCTGAAGAGATACGCTGTCTTATTAGGTCCCAAAGCCACGTCACTTTGCAGCGTCTGACGTTACGTCTCTACATTTAACGCGGGGAGATGTTTGGTGGAGTAACTCTCCATGGTGCTGAAACGCATCCCACGCTGCAAAGCGAGCGAGCCGAGGAAGAGGAGGATGCGCCTGTGGGGCTACGGACCAGCCCAAACCGAGATCATTCGAGGTCACTTCTCTGCTGTTTGACCCGGTGAGCTTGGTAAGGGTCGACATGCTACCCAACAGCTCTTTCAGGAGTCTGGAGGACGGCGCGTTTCTCAATGCGTCTGGCAACGAGACGCACGGCGAGTCTCACGGCAGCGCGATCCTCATTTCGTTCGTCTACTCGGTGGTCTGCCTGGTGGGGCTCTGCGGCAACTCCATGGTCATCTATGTGATCTTCCGATATGCAAAGATGAAGACAGCCACCAATATCTATATTCTGAACTTGGCCATCGCGGACGAGTTGCTCATGCTGAGCGTGCCGTTCCTGGTGACCTCCTCGCTGCTGCACCACTGGCCGTTCGGCTCCTTTCTGTGCCGCCTGGTCTTAAGCGTCGATGCCATCAACATGTTCACCAGCATTTACTGTCTGACAGTGCTGAGCATTGACCGCTACATCGCCGTCGTGCACCCCATCAAAGCCGCCCGGTACCGGAGACCTACCATCGCCAAGATGGTCAACTTTGGCGTGTGGATGTTCTCCATCCTCGTCATTCTGCCCATCATTATATTTTCCACTTCCACCCCGAACTCGGACGGCTCGGTGGCTTGCAACATGCAGATGCCTGAACCGCAGCGCCGGTGGATGGCCGTGTTCGTCGTTTACGCGTTTCTCATGGGCTTTCTATTCCCAGTCATTGCCATCTGCATGTGCTACATCCTCATCATAGTCAAGCTGCGGGTGGTGGCTCTGAAAGCGGGCTGGCAGCAGCGCAAAAAGTCCGAGAGGAAGATCACCCTCATGGTGATGATGGTGGTGACCGTGTTCGTGATCTGCTGGATGCCTTTCCATATCGTGCAGCTGGTTAACGTGTTCGTGGAACAGCACAATGCCACGCTCAGTCAGCTGGCCGTGGTCCTGGGCTACGCCAACAGCTGCGCAAACCCCATCCTGTACGGATTCCTGTCTGACAATTTCAAACGCTCCTTCCAGAGGATCCTCTGCCTTCGGTGGATGGATAGTGCCGCAGAGGAGCCCATCGACTACTACGCGACTGCCCTAAAAAGTCGAGGATACAGTGTGGACGAGTTTCAGCCGGACAACATGGAGTCGGACAGCGCGTACAGGAACGGGACCTGCACCTCCAGAACTACCACGCTGTAGCGGACTGCACTGTTCTGCTGACTCGAACAAATAACCACAACACAAGTGTATTTACGTTTGCTTTATTATTTTACTGTTTTTTTTTACATGTGCGCGCGCGTGTGTGTGACAGTAGGCGGCCTCATTGAAGTTGTATGGTACGGTAATGTCGCATCCGTCTTAAAAACACACTGCCCACTGTAGAATTCATTACATCTATCTATGCTCTAAGTTTACGCTGTGTGGGTGCTGCACTAAAACTCTCATAACTCCCATGTGTTTGAATGGTTGTTATGAGAGTGCCTGGCCTAGATTTTCAGCATTCCCTTCGTTCTGTGTGGGAACTTACGAAACAAGAACAGTTGTGCCGTTTTTATGACACACAGGATTTACATTGAAATACCAGTATGGAGTCATCCTAAAGAGGTTGGATTTTAGGGGTAGTATGTGTTTCTCTTTAATAGAGAAACAGTGGAGCTTTCATCTCTAGTCACTTCCATAAAGATGAGGAAAATACCACAGAAGAGCCATTTTATTGTTCACTAATAAATGTTTGTAAATAAAATGTGAGAGTGAAGAACCTTTTGAAAGTTTCACGAACCTTGAAATAAATGTTCCTGTATGAAAATCAACCTTTACATTAAATACGTTTTTTTTATTCCTCCATAAGGTTCTTTACACTCACATCTTATTCACAAACAGTGTTTGGGTTCACTTAAGAACTTTGTTTTTAGAGTCTAGGCAATCTAATGAGGTCAGTGGACTTAGTGCTGTAGCCTGTGAACTGTAATGTTCTGTCTAGTGTTGTGGTGTTCATTTTCTCGCCTACTGAACATTAAAGGAAACGCGTCCAGGAAATACAGTGTCTTCCCTAATGTGCCATATTTTATCAACTCAGCTTACTTATGGCCTTCTTACCTCATGTTTATATGCCAATGAATACACATATTCTGAGTTGTGCAGAGTTCATATTTTATTTTTGACATTCTCACTTCTTATTGCTGTGTTTGATATTACATGATACATGTCTATGATGTCACTCTGGGTTTTAAGCTATCTAGATTAGCAAATTATTACATCATATATAAAAAGCTTTTATACTGACATTTTTAATGCATTTTTTTACAATATATATTCCAATGCAAACCCCTGAGAGTTTTCATACAAAAACATTTATGTTGGGAATACATGAACTCCCACAAGTCTGATAGAAAGTCCTTAAACATTTAAGTCTGTCCAGAATAATATACATACATCATGCACAGGCACCCTGATTCAGACTGTAAAACATCATCAGAAGCATGATTATGTTCTCACTGTCACTGGGTCACCAAAATCTTAAAGAATGCTGCTTGTCCCCTCCAAGACACTCACTCAGTCTAGATCAATTTTTTCATTCCCCTTCTATATGGAGTCTGCTCCGTTCAGAGCCATTGACTCTTTAGAGGCCTCTGCTCGTTTCTTGGCCCGTTTCTTAGCGCGTCTTATGAGGCAGCATTTAACAATGCCTACTGCGATGACAACCAGCACCACAAAGATCAGCAAAGCTATAATTACAGGGATGATGATGTTTGACTGGTCTAGAGTGTCTACCTCAGTTGGGATTTCTGGTTGAGATGATGTAGGATGGCTCTTCTCCATAGAAGGGGGTATCCGTTTATCCTGGAAGGCAGTGCCATCAGTACTAGACATGGAAGGGGACAGATTTCCTGCTTCCTCACAGTTTTTTGAGTCCTCCGCCATACCATCCGGACATTTACAAATGTTTGAGCCCTCTGTATTATTGCAGTGATGTTTGCACATGAGGAGATGTTTACATTTGTCTACATCCACACAGTTTCCATGTACATTCTTTCTGAAGCCCTTTCGACAGCCCTGGCAAAGCTGTGATACATCTGTCTCTGTGCTGCCCACTAATGTCCATTTCCGGGTGCTCTTGGAACACGTCAGTGTGAAATTGTCTTTCCCAGAATGCTGACAAGCAACGTGAAGAGTGTAGGGATCATTCATTTTCTGCATGATGTCATGAGGCCCGGCTATTATGGGGTTGGGGCACGGCTTCTTCTCACTTTGTCCTTTATGTTTGCAAATAAAGGGGTATGGAGACTTGCAGACCTTAGAATCCAACTGCCAGTTGTCAACTTTAGAGTTGACATATGTCACTGAGAGTAATCCACAAATAGTATTTGTGCATGTATCAAGAGGTTCTGATTTCCACTTATTAAGTTTAGGTTCAAATTCAGTGCCGTTATTTAAAATCCAAGAGAATCCCCTGAGCGGAAGATGTGTAAAAGGACACTGTGTCTTGGGTTTCATTAAGCCAATCCAGAACAAAGTTAAGTTTTCGTCTCCCTTGTCCTCAATGACTTTCAGAATCTTTGAGGTTTCTTCTTTGTTGACCATGTCGGTGAGAAAACTGACATCAGACGCACAAGATTGCTGAGCTCTTTCAAATGTATATTTGTCCAGGTGTACCATGTAGAATGTCTCAGGAGCATTAAAGACAACATTCAGAAAGTTCAGAAAATATAATCCAGCCCGATAATCCATGTTTCTGTCTTGTGCCTCTTGTCCGTCAGTGGTGCCTCTCTGTCAGCCTCCTGGCTTTTGCTGTCTGAGGGTTAACTGACTGTCCAACGTGTATGCACTTTCTTAGCCTCCCTGTGAGGTCCTCCCAAGACAACAAGCACAGGAAGTGTGTTCAGCCTTGATACGAAGCCCTGCTTCCTCTAGGGTGGTGGTGCTGGTGGAGCAAAACAATGGAAACTCTGAAAGGAATTAGCTACTCGCATTACCAAAGCCTTCACAAACCAGCTCTCACAGTCAGAATGATGGGAAAAGAGAGAAAATCACAAGAGTAATTCACTGCGCCCTGCCATAGGTCAGATATGCCTCAGCTTCCCCCAAAACATCTCTGAAACCTCAAGTTTCACTTGATAAAGTTTTGAATTTGCCACTTTTCAAAAAAGTATGTTCCACCACAGCAAAAGGTAGTATAAACGTGATCTCTTTAAGTGGGCATTATATTCAGAGAATGGAGCTCTTAGTGAAGCCATCCTATTCCATGTTTACAATCAATCTGTAACTGGATGAATGGAATGGGGATTGGAAAACAAACAAACAAAAAAAACAAAAACAAAAATGCTCTCCACAGTAGCAGTGCTGAACAGCTTGCATTTTGCATTCAAGACCAACAGTTTCAACCAAGTGCTGATTGACTTCTGGAGGTGTGTAAAATGCTTCTCTTGGGACCATAAGCAGTGTTACATATCCAGCAGCTGCTTTACCATTCTGTCGGGCTTATTGGGTATTTTGTGAGGGAGGACCAGATGCTTCCTGGAGGAAATGCCCATGAATGGCAGGAAGTGAGGTCACAATTAAGAGCTTGATTCTGTCCGGTAACAGAGCGGGGTGTGATACAAAAGCAAAAGAAGTGGAATTATGAGTAGTAGGAAAAAAGAATCACCAGAAAGCCTAGAGCAAAAAACAACAGACTGAGCTCATGGCAACTAAGAAGGTTTTCTTCAACATTTCCTGTTGCCCAAGAACAATAACTAAAATGTATGGTAGCTTATGACTTGTTTGTTTGGAATTGTTTTACATCTTCTTTGTAAAAATCTTACATAAAATACCACAACATAATGTTCACACAATCTGCCATTAAAAGGTTTGGAAAACTGTGCAGAAATAACATTCTCTCAATGTACAAAGAATGTAATAGTCATACAATCCCATTGTGTGTTTTAAGCGCATTTCCCAGGGAAAGAGGCATAAACTATAGCTATAATTCATAGCTTTAAACACACAGTTTCGTACATATACTATACTGTTGAGTATAATCCTAGAGAAGACAGTACCGTTCAAGCTGCATGTATGACCAACAGAAAACCAGAAACAGAACCCATTCGCACTATAAAGTAATTCACTTCCAAAAGACAGACAAACCTGTCTATGAATGTGGTGGAGTGACAGATTGTGTACCCAAAAAGCTTTTGTTCTGAAACTGGTGAGAAACTGTTGAAATTATGACATTGTTGGAGCATCTGTCTGAACTACATGCTCTTTCATTTGTAATCCACAAAATCCACAACATTTCTTTTTGGTCTCTGAGGTTATGGACAGGGTTTTACATGTTGGCATAGCAGTTGATGATTTCATTAACAAGAAGATGATTTCATCAACAGTGTGCATGGAGAG
Organism: Clupeocharax schoutedeni; assembly: GCA_037974565.1. Taxonomy (NCBI): domain Eukaryota; kingdom Metazoa; phylum Chordata; class Actinopteri; order Characiformes; family Alestidae; genus Clupeocharax; species Clupeocharax schoutedeni. The sequence continues at coordinate 27,266,541 of JBBPDH010000001.1, forward strand.
ATCCACAGCAGTAGTATTTCATGGCATGTACTTTCATTGTTCATGAAGCATATTAGCTCTATTATTTCCCAAAGTCTAAGTACACTATGCAGTAATTGTACAAAAATATTACGGTAGGTGCATTGTTATCATGTCAGCGGTACTAAGCAGTGGAACTGTGTGGAATTTGGAGTTACTAACCACCCAGGCATATTATAATATTATACAAGTTCCACAGTTCCACAGTGGAGCTAATTGCTGTGTGTTTAGTAATGGAGCTGCATGAACAGTAGGCACGCAGAAGTTGACACTGCCGTGTGACTGTATAATGAATGATGTCAGTATGTTCAGCATGTTCAGATGTGTAGGAGGAAGTGCCTGGCCGGCTTAGTCATACACATGCATGGGCACTGTCCGTCTGTTGAGTCGTGTAGAGGAGTCTGAGGAGAACCTTTGCACTCAAAACCTTTCATGTTAATTTTTATGTCCGAATGATCAGTCACACATATAGTGCCTTGTTTCAGTTTATGCTGAATACAGAGGCAGAAGAAAACGCACTTTATGTACTATAGCTTAATAAATTATTTTGAAAAATGATTGAAAGGCAGTGTGTTTGCTGCTTTACCTAGAATCAAATCCTAGAGAAGTTGCTATGTAAACACAGCATCATTTCGTTTATTCTAAAGTAATTTCATTTAAAATAATGATTTTTTAAAAATATATTTTTATTAAATTGTCCGCAGTTCTTAAAAACCAAGGCAATAGTGTTCAGTTCAATACTTGTACCTATAAAGATCAAACCTGAGAAAGAAAGATAGGGAGAGAGAGTCTTTAAGCAAGTAGAACCACAGAAGTACAGACAGGAAAAAATGCTAAGATACAAAGTCACATAGACATCTTGTCATCTAACAAATGTCGAAAAGAATGGGCTTTTATACTATTCTTGTGACCCGGGTGTAAAATTTTTGACATATACAAATCCAAACAAGGAAGCTCTGATGTGAAACAGGGGAAGACCTTGTATAAGCAGTGCTGTGTGCAAGGTTGGGTTGTGACGTGATAGAAACAGAATCAGAAAGAGTGTGATTGAATTAGAAATGTACAATATTAACGACCATTCAGTAATCAGTATTCAGATACACCACACTTGAATACAGACAAATTGTCTTTTCTTTCATCTCTCTCTATATTTGTATATATTATTAAGATGACAGTAAAGTTTACTTTGACTTAAGTTAAACATTAAGCTCTTTCTTTTAGCGTTGAAGGCTTGTCACTGTGGTTTAGGCCACAATATGATGCTGTAAAAAGAACAAAACTTCACAGTGTAGTGCCTCAGGCAGATTTTTAAACAACAGGGTCTGTTTTCACAAACCACCTCATGTTTTAGTGATGTATTTTTACGAGAACAATTTAGATTAATTTGGGCTTCTAGACAATTAGTCTCACAGCTCCAGTTCTAAACTCTGGAAGCAGTACCTGGACTCTAAACATGTTTTGGGTGATGTGTGGTAAGTGAATAGATTGTGTACATTTGCTGATAAATAATAAACTACAGTAGTTATTGATTGATTGATTCAACTTTATTGTCATTACACATGTACAAGTACAAGGTAATGAAATGCAGTTTAGGTCTAACCAGGAGTGCAATAAGCAGCAAGTGCAGGATAAAGGTATAAGTTATAAGTAGGGATGCACCGATACCACTTTTTTGGAAAACGAGTACGAGTACAAGTACTTGCATTTCAGTACTCGCCGATACTGATACAGCGTACTTATTTTCACAGCATGTGTCTCTGGACATTTTCTCTCGTCTTGCAAGAGTTTGCTGCAGCGTGGGTTGTGTTGGTTTAGAAGCGTGGGTAAACTCTT
>JBBPDH010000001.1:27271607-27291878 GCA_037974565.1 Clupeocharax schoutedeni
GTAGTAGGCTTTCGAGCCTATACAGCTTGGAGTAAGACAACATGCATACAGAGGATGATGTGGACAAAATACCCATTCGCCTAATAATTCTGCACTCCCTGTAGCTGCAGTTGTGGCATGATTTCATGAATTATTCCGCAACTAATAGATTTTTGCTATTAAATATATTAAGGGGAGATACATATTTTATTACCAGAGGAAACCTTGTCCACATTTCCTGAGTCACATGAAAGAAACCTTTTTAATTATGCACAAGATTCTTCTTCAGCTTTCTGTATCTCAATAAGAGTGCCCGATGTTTTAGCGTACACATTCAGCAGTGTTTTAATTGAACTGACAGATTCAAACCTGTTAAATGTGGTATTTCTGTTTACTGCCCGTGGTCAACCATGTGCCTTTAACAGCACCACTGGCTCCAGTAAACTGCATGCATTTTTGGGAGTGCAGATGTCTCTTTCTGCTCGCAGGCTTTCTATCACCGTGGTGTGACGTTCAGTGCACTGCAGTGCTGCAGCTGCTTTTAGTGAGGTGATCCAGGCCTTCTCTACTGCAAATGCCTCTTGTCTCCATAACTACGGCTTTCTATCGAGTGGCATAGAGTACGGTTAACTTTATTCTAGGTGAGTGTTGTTCACTTTCATCTAGCAGTGGAGCTGAATGCTCAGCTCCATATATCTTGGGATTCACGTTACTTTCTGCCCTCCATCAGCCCGGTCTCCAAGGCAACATGCTGTTGCTGCTCTTTCTCACTCTGCTCACAGTGTTTATGCTTAACCAGACAAAAATGACACACTGTCAGTAGGAAGAAAACACTTTAAAAGTCTTGCCAAAATAAAGAAGCTAACTTGTGGTGTTAGTAGGCAAATGCTCAGAGAATCATTTCAGTTACCAGCTTTAATTCTTCTGACAAAAATGAGAGAAAAGTTGAGTTTTACAGCCATCACTGCCATTTCCATTGTCATCAAAAGCTGCTTTTCCTCAAGAGGTGCAAGCTGTGGTCTGTCCACATGACAACGACCATTGCACCTGGCTCTGTAATGAGGACACAGTGGCATTTAGGGAGATGCAGGTTCAAAATAATGAGCCCTGGATATTTAATGTGTGGCCTGTGCTTCTACAGAATGGACACTAACTTTATTCAGAACATCTTAACACCTGTTTGATAATGGAAAGATAGCACATTAACCCTTTTTGCATCTGCTCACAAGATACACAAGTAATTTACTGCTCCCATGTGGCCATATTTGAGAAGTCACAATAGCTTGCCTTTAAACCTTCAGATGTCTCTGACATGTGCACTATTCATTCTGTGGCAGATGTGTGCAAATAGTCCTGCATCTCTTCTCATCCGAAACATTAAGTGCGCTGAATAGCAATTGTGTGGAAAGTAATACAAAAAGAACGGTCCAAATTGGTCCATCAGGGAATAACCAAAGGTTTCAAATTCCTGAAGAGACTTCTGTGGACTTCAAATACCAGCACCTCAGAAACACTGCCAAGTAACTCCCTAATCAGCAGAATTAGGGAGTCATCAACGTTTTTCCTGCTGGGAGAGATACAAAAATGGCTCACTGGAAAAAACTTTTACTGGAAAACTGCTTCTTGGAGATTTTTTAAAACCATGTTTCAAACAAGGTTACATCACACAGAGTTAAATTCATAGACAATGGAATGATATATCGGGAACCAGAGTACACACATACACTTGTTTGTTCAGTTCCTGCTGTGTGTCTGCATGCTGCTTTAATTAAAGGCTCAAAAACAAATGTGACAATGAGACCATTTTATTAGAAACATCAGGTAAATATTATTTTATAACACTGCTAGAGATGAGGCATAAATAGAACATTAGACAGAATAAGGCAGCTTTCATATTCTGCAAGCCTGCAAGCTTGTGGCTGGGACTTTCGTTCCTGCATCATATAGAAACATTAGAAACCAAAAAACAGACTAAAATCTGACAACTTGAGGCAGAACTAGAGCATTCACATTTAATATCCACCAGTGGCACTGCTGTGTTCCTTTGCAAAACAGTCTAGTTCAGCTGCAGGTAAACTGTAATATTCAGTCTCACATGCTGTTTAATTCCAGACAACATCACTTTGGTCAACTGCAGCTCACCAACATAAATATATCAAAGTAATCTCTGCTGCCATTAGATTCTGACTAAATTATTTAACATTACTAGTAAGATATTTATCCTTTGTCCATCCTGTAGCACACCTTACATGTAATGTTATGAAAAGATGATAACTCTCATAGTGAATCCATATGAAATCTCCAGGAGAATCTATTTTGCATTCATCCACTACTGAACAGGGGGAAAAAATTGTTTATATATATATATATATAAATATATATATATAGATACATAAACCAAAACCGTCTAGAATATAGAGAAAATGAGCTTGATATGAACAAAGAAAAAGGAAAAGGTCAAAAGCTAGTCCTGTGCAGATAGCCACTGTAGCTTTTTCATGGATGTATGGCATTACTTGGTTGATGCAGGAGAGGTGAAAAACTGTGCAAGAGTGGTCTCGACAAGTCCTCAGGCAGCACTTGACACAGCCAGTTTCTTCAGATGATCCATGAACACCTGCAAACTCACGTCATCGGTTAGAATGGGTGCTCCTGACTCCTGTAGAGAAAACACAAAACAAATTAAATTTGTGCACTGCAAGAAGCTCAAAAAGTCAGAGAACCTGGATGCGAGCCCTTTAGAATTCAATCTTTATTTTAGAATATAATTGACTTTTATGCAATGCACCTATAAAACAGAGAAACATGTGGTACAGTAAAAAACAACATCAATGATATACGCACCTGGCCCCAGGCATACATGTTGTTATGGGTCTGAGAGGGGTTGACTTTGGACAGCAAGAACCGAGCCTGGTGGACAATGCAGATGAAGAATAAACAAATCAGTAGCCTGCTGCAGGCAAAGTCCTGATTTCCATCTAAGCCCTGAGGCAGATTAAACATGGTCATTACACAGAACAGCACAGGCCACTGAATAAGCCATTACACTCTGGTACGATTAAGTAGGATCCCTCTGATGTTCTTTAAATTACAGACTCTGTAAACTCCTTGAGGGCTTCCGTTTCTGTGAACTGGTACAAACTCAATTATGGCTTTGTCTGCATCTGAGGGATTACCTGACTTACAGGCTCTTATATCTTTATCATTTCAGTAAGAAAACATTAGATGTGCTCATTTCCTTCACTGCTCTATGCTTTAGAAAAGCAGGGTTACCTGGCTGCCTCCATGCTCAGTGTCAATGTAGCGGGGCATGGGAAAGCGTGAATGTAGAATCTCCTGAGCATCATCCACTGGAGCATGCAGTAGGTGGCGGAAGTTCTCGTACTCAGGCATGTCCTGATAGCCAGCTTTACGCCACTGAGCCACCGTCTGCAAGAGGAGGGAAAAAAAACAAACATTGGAATTGTTCCCAATGATGCAAATATCTAAATAGCTAGCCATAAATGCAAAAGTGCAGAGGAAAATGGTGACTCAGTTCCTTAAGAATAGTACAACAGTCTATAAGCTCAGCTGACACTCACCTCTCCATGGTAGATGAGGATCTGGAAGAACGTGTCCATCAAGAGAATTCTATCTGGTAGAATGCTACTGCTGTCCAATAGCACTGGCTGCGGGCGAGAAAATACAACCCATTATTTAACATCCTCTTTGACAGGTGCTAGGTACTACGGCAGACTTTCTAAGCATTGTGGTCTCAGGAGAATGCCAGAGCGGATAATAAAGGGTAAAGCCCTCCATTAACAACACACTAAGCTCCAACATCTACAGTTCTAATCCTTTACACAAACTATCCTGATGATAGATTCACCTAGAACTACGGTACAACAGAATCCGTTTGTACAGCACAAACACTACCATCATATGATTCTGCAGGATATAAAACTCCCCTCTAGCGAGTTGTTTGCACATGTGTGTTTTCCAACACGCTCCATGTTTCTCAAACATGACCGGCTTGTCCATATTTTTGCTCTTTCCCTGTGTTGCAATTTGGGATCAAGCAAAAGTGTGGACCAGCTCGGGTTCCTGAGAACCATTTTGAGAACCCTTGGGCTTGAGACGTTACAGGACACGTGGCACAGATGTGCATCTCAACCACAGAATATATCCTCAACCTGTCATTATGAAAATTACGTACTTGAGCAAGAACAGATTCAAGGATAGCAATTACCACCCCACCCCCCGACATACACACAATCTTCAAGTTCAAGATGCAATGTTCTACTGGATACAATCAGTCAGTGCTCTCAGTTCACTGGTAATTGAGTAATTAAATGCTCATCATCTTCGAACAGCTTGTTATACTTTCATAAGGTTTAAAATAATAAAAAATTATAAATGTAAGAGATTATAAAAACTTTTTGCAACAGAAAACTCTCATAAGCTTACTAATTAAACACAAGTACAGAATGTGATAAGAGACAGAACATTAATCTGTAGGGACAGGGGATTTAAGAGACACTGTCATCATGACAGTGCATTAAAGACTGACTACTTCATTATAGAATGTGATGCAGGCTGATTCACAAAGACAAAGCTGAGATAATTAATACATTTCAGACACATTACATCAGTTAATAATATACTTCCTAAAGTCATCTAACAGTGCCAAATGGGTTTTAAAAATTATATCTTTGATTAGGCAAGTCAAGGGAAGAAGTTATAAAGATACATTAGTAGAGGTCTAATATAGGTTTCATTAAATGATCTTTATTTTTAGGAAAATGAACGCAGCTTATTTAAAAAAAAAAAAAAAAACATACAGTAACCCCCAGCTTATACGTGGTTCAGCAGTCGCAGCTTTTTCATGGATTTTTTATGAGAACCGAACTAATGATTGTTCACGTTTGTGCACATTTGCAAAAAACGCAGTCCTCTGCATTTTTTTTTTTGCTTTCGTGAGGTCAGGATCTTGTCTGCCACGTGCCTTATACTCATGCTGGTTGTTTATGTTTGGCGTTGCGGTTAGAAAAGCAATCAGACGCACCTGAACGGAATAAGCCTCCGCTGCTCAGCGCCCAAACATAAACAACCAGAACGATGATGAGGGGGCCTGGCGGTCAAGGCCTGAACGTCACAGCTTTTTTGTGGCAATATATAATTTTTCATGCATTTTAGTGCTAATATAAAATATAATTGACTAATTTACTGCTGTACTCAGAGGCTGGAGGTTTGAAAGTAGCCAATCCAAGAACGTTTTTTCTCCTTGCTGCCGATTTGCTGCTGCCCTTTGACACATTCCTCACAGCTGCAGTCCATCATTTCCCCCGTGGTGCGTCTCGTTTTGCTCTTCTTAAAGACCTGTATTTTTATTACTGCAAATTAAATACATTTATTTCTGTATTTACCCTGCTAATACTAAAGAAAATGACAGCGCATAACAAAGAAAACCCGCATGTGTGAATTATAGTACAGTCTTACATAGAGGTAACATTGGTATTTTACATTCTTGCACTGCAAGTAAAGTATGAATACGGATTTAACTTTACATATTCGTTAAGGGTAATGCATTGAGTTAAAAATGTTTATGGACCATATTTGGGGGGCAAATTTAGGGGTTATACTTTAAAAAAATATATATATAATTTTTTTTTTTTTTACGACATTACTTCGATCACTATACTCAGAACATTTGTTTACTGTATATAAATTGATGCAATACTGAATGTAACACCTAAAAATCCAACCACTGTTCAAAACAAAGTCTATTTTATAATTTCTAGTTCCAGTGAACAACTGCAAATATTAAAACATAATACTGACATACTTTTTATAAATACATTTCTACACAAACACGGCTAAAATAACTGAAAATTACCGCTCTACCTCTGGGGGGCCGTTGAAGGAGTAGGCGTACAGGACTGGCTGAATCATGATAAGAGACTGAGTCAGATCCTGTCTCATGAAATGGTGTCTGTAGTAGGAGCTCTCATCCGGGCTATTGTTAAACACTTGGAGGAATGGCGATCTCCTCAGATGGAACATGAACTGTCATTACAAAAATGGCAATATGTGAATTCAGCTACGATAACAAGAAGATTAAATCTTCACTGTAATGTCACTGAAGTAGAGTTAGAGGCCTAAGTCTTACCTGGGGATACAAAGAGAAAGTCTCAGAGAAACGGAATGAGTTGGGGTCATCTTTGTGGTAATCTCCAAATTTCTGACACTGGAAAAGAGAAAAGGTTTTTGAATGAGCCTCAAATCAGAACAAAGACTAATAAGCTTACAAGAATTCAGACTTACCAGGCGAATGAGCTGTCTATCCAACCAGCGCAAAACATCTGGACCCTCCTCCGACTCTGCTCTATAGACAGCCAGGCGGGCCATGAGAATAGCAGAAGCTTCCTGATCAAAAGATGCTGCAATGTTCTGAATCTGTGTCTGTGCATCTGCCCAGCTGAGGAAGAAACGAAAATATCAGAACACAGTGAACTCTGCAAACATGCTACTACTTCATCAGCCTAAACCCATGGATGTATCTATAACTGTCTGTACACTTCATAAATACAACAAGTGTGCTTAATGTGAGAAGACCTGAGGTCAAGGATAATTTAGAAAATTACTTTAGAAAGTATTTATGGTGTTCCTGACTTAAATGTTTAGTGTCATTTGAAAATTTAAAAAAAATATGGGCTACTTTTTAGGGGTGCAGGATCAAGCTAACTCCACTCACTAAAAGTGGAAACCTTACACAGTTATAACAGGTGTGATAGAAACGGCGACAATCTGTTGACAACAAGTGGATGAAGAACAAAGATGATGACTGAATCTTGACTCTGCAAGACACACGCACACGCGCGCACAAACACACTTTCTTTCTCCATCAAAAGCACTGCCTACAGGGTCACTGAATTCTATAGGGGATTCTCCAGGAAGCCACACATGAAAAGGTGCAGCGCACAAATAAAGCAGCTGAACACTGAACAGAATTGTTCTATTTGGAAGCAGCCTAAAATCTGGAGACAAATGTAGCCAAGCTGATAATGGATTCGATGTAATTCTCCCTATTTGTAGCCTGTTTGCCATATGAGAGAAAGAAGTACTAACTTTCTGGCAATGGTGGTGACTCTAATGCGTCTCTGTCCGCTGGAATGCTGGTACTGAGTCACATATTGTATGGCCCCTCGGCCCCCCTGTGGAATTGGTGCATTATGCTGCAAAACAAACAAAAAAAAAACAGAGGAGTTTTAACTTCCCAGTTGTTGGGAAGTTAAAAAAAACATAAAAACATTTTTATGGCAGCAAAAACAGCTTGTAAATGTACTAGACAGGGTTTGTGGCTTCAAGTGTACTTCTGAAGTTGCTCTAGTTGTTGACAATTTCAGCTTTCATTCAAAAAACCCAAAAAGACAAAACAGCCAAAAAGGTAGGAAAAATGCTGAGGACATTTTGAATAAAAGTAAAACCTATCCAGGCAACACTTAAAATAAAAGACATATGAAGGGGAAAAAAAAAACAACGACGCATAATTGGAAAGAAGGCTTAAGCTTAGTGAAGGCAGCACAGCAATAATTAATGATTAAGGCTTAAACTGCTTTAGAGTCATGCTTCTTGCCAATTACCCCAACAGCACTTGGGTGCAGAATGGCTCATTAACTTGGCAGCCAGCAGCTATTGCAGGAGAGGATATTAAATCTGGAGCTTCTTGTTTACAGAAGAGTCCAGATATTGTAGCTCTCCACAACCTGTGTCCACAACATCTGCCCTTTATACAGGTAGGACGTGTTAGTAAAAAGTGATTGTGACAGGTCACATATTTTGTCCCTCAAAGTAGCTTTTTTTGCTGGGGCAGGCAGATAAAAAGAGGAGGAGGGTTGAGGTTAAGATGACACACCCCACAGAGATTAGCACATACTAAACGAGTGACTGCATTGGATCATCCACTTATGAAGCACAGCATGAGATCTACACCTGCATAACAGAAACCAGCACTCTCTGGAGCTTTGGTAAACATCATGAGATGACATGACCTGGCTTCTTTGCAGTCTGACTGTGGCTTGAGAGCGTACTGCGATATTCTGGATGAAACCGATGCAAATCAGAAACTGTAAATGCCTACATTCTCTTTATTGGGCACAATGCAGTGGATAGTAACAGTTTACGCTGTGTTGATGATTAGCTCCAGCCTTTGTTCTGTATGTGGAAATACTGTTTTGCTCCTTGTATTGCTGCTCAACAGAAGCCTGCAGACAGAGACGTGGACACTGACGCTGAGTTTCAACTTGTGCGACCTGGCTCTTGGCCTGTCTACTATCCCATTCGGGGCCCATAACAGTCTGTTTCGGCCACAGGGATACTCTAATACCAGTGCGCTGTGTCAAAGCAGTGCTTTCTTTTTCTTGTTGCTCCAGCTGGTCTCCATCCACTCCCTCACCTGGGCCACGGTCGTCAAATTCACAGAGATCTGTTTTGCTCTGAATTACACAAATATCTTCACTGCACACAGGACTAGAGTTATTCTTGCTGTTATTTGGATATATTCGCTATTGAACGCAGCTCTGCCACTACTAGGCTTTGGAAACTACGACTACAGCAGCAGCAGGTTTCTCTGCGCTCCCAGCTTCAAGCCTGCTAGTACAGGCTTCAACATGCTGTTCATAGTGGTTGGAATCATTGTGCCCATTCTGGCAATGTGCTCCATGTATGGATATATTGTTTACATAGCAAGAAATCAAGTACGGCGAGGGACATTTGTTTGCAATGACCAACACTGCTTTTATGTGCCTGCCAATAATTACTTCAAGAGCTCCATAGTTATGGTGGCAACCATAGGTAAGCCAAATGAATACCTCAGAGAGATTACTACATAAAGCTGCTTTTTTGGGGTGTTGTCTGATCTGCCATAATACCTAATACTAGGGGTGCATCAATATGGGAATAATGGGCCGATACCACTCTCTGATATTTTTCAAGTACATATTTGCCGATGCTGATGCCGACACTAATATGTACTTGAAAAAGATTTAGGAACCTGGTATGAAACTACAAGGTTTGGAATTACTAGGAAACATGACATTTATTTCTATATGGTTCTGAGTGCAGAAACGTGAACAGTTTTCAAAATGTTGCTTAGCAAATTCAATGTCTATATGCATTCATTTTCAGCTATAAAAGCTGAGAAACCTAGAATGTAATAAATAAGTAAAACAATTTGGCCTTAAAAGCAAGAACAAACAAACCAAAAAAGATCTATCCATTCTCATATTCTGTAAAAAATAACTGTATTTATCTTGGGATGCCCAGCATACAGCTGTATCTTGATAATCGAATAGTGTGTACACTCATAAACTGCAGAGAAGAGAGGTGACAGCTAACAAGAGCAGACAGATTACAGGGTAACTAACAAAACAAAGTTATCACACAGGAGGGATACATACAAGATAATATAATATCTCCTACGTGTAATCAAACAAGTCCTGCCCTTAATCATTAACTCACATGATTAGTTGGGGTGTGTGTGTGTGTGTGTATGTGTGTGTGTGTGTTTATATGTCGGGATAGTGTGCCTGCTCATTTGCTGGTTGCCGTACATCACCATCTGCTTCTACGAGACCCTGACAGGGAGTGAGAGTCCTCAGCCTGCCTCTGCCATTTCCACCTGGCTAGTGCTGTTCACCTCCGCACTCAACCCATGGATCAACTCCATGACCCAGACGTAAGCTTTGGAAGACATTTATAACCTAATATAAACTGCAGCAGCAAGCTGCTCTATAACAGTTGATAGTTTGCATGAAAACCTAACACTACCCATGAAACTGTACTGTTGCTATGCAGTCAAGAGATAACAGAACAATCTGAGTGAGTGTGTATGTGGGTGGTTAATCATGACCTTGTTTGATTCTCTCAGGAGGTACAGAGCCGCCCTACGCAGAAGCATGAAAAAAATCCAACAGACATTGGGGTGCACTCAGATAAAGCCCCTCCCTAAGTGTGCAACTACACAGGCAGGTGGCAAGAGTCACGGTTGCCGATCCTTAGCACCTTCAGTACCACAAACACACACTGAACCTTTCCACGAACCTGCAGGGACCTGAACATGTCTATTATCACAGCTTTGAATGCAACATGAACACTCTGAATATTAAAAACTGCGTGTTCTACAGAAACATCTATCCAAGTAATTAACTACACCTGATGGGACTGACGAGAGTAAACCTGCCTCTCTAAGGACTCGTGTTGTAAACAAGAATTCTGAGAGATGTAAAACAATTAACTCTAGAGCAGCTCTCATTCACAGCAATTCCAGCAATGTGTTTCATTTGCTTTTATCGAAATGTCTAACTGTTATTATATTGAATGGCACTCTTTCGGTTCCATTATTTAAAAAAATGTCTTCTTATTTTTGCCTGGCTGACAAACATGAACAGCATTACAGGATCATTTTTCTGTGAGTTGGGATGACATTTTTCTAATACTTTTACCAGCAAATACAGGGGCAAATTATATGTTATTAAAAATAAAATCATCAGCAGGCTTGATGAACTATTATAGATCAATATACAACCACCCCACCAAATAAATATATAAACATAAATCACCAGCCTTTTCGCTCTAATTTCTTGAGAGAATCTGCCCTCTAGTGGCAATGTCAGTAGCTCCTGTCAGTACTTTGAATTTTCCTCAACCGTTTCATGTAAAGTATTACTCAAACATGTGGCAAGAGTGTGTTATAGTTCATTCTTTTTTATAGAGATTAACATATGACAGAGGCAGGCAGTGAAATGGCAGTACTGGAAGTAGATGATTCAATGAGGTGTAGGAGTCTTGAGTTACACATATTCGTACCTGATTGACAACTTCAAAATAAATTGCCAGTGTAGTGTTAGGGTCGAGGCCACAGATCTTCCACTGGCAAGTACCACCTGTTCCAATTTCCTGAAACAAACAAAACAAAATTACATTTTTAGCAAAAATGTAATTCTTGACAACAGAGAAGACATAATTGATATAACTGTGTTTAATCCAATCTAAGACCAACTCACATTTTCTGACACACAGGGTCCTTTCGCATTCAGTGAAACACAGGGGCCAATTGCTCCAGAAATCTTAATTTCTCTTGATGTCTAAAACAGAAAAAAGACAACAATCTGGCCAAATTGCTTTAAATGCTGGCTGAATAACAAATAAAAAGTGAAAAGTTATACACTACCTTAATCTCTAGGGTTCCTGCGAAGGCCATCTTAAAGGCCCCCTGCACATCCTTGGTGAAAACCCTCTGGAAGGTCTGCTTAAACAGTGATGTATTGAATGAGTCTGCCATCACCATGTAACCCCTGAAGTACAAAAACACAACAGAGAGTACCATACTGTCTAACATTCAGATAAATAACACAAAGTTCAAAGTTAGCTCCTGTTAGGGCCTGGAACAAAGCTTCCGAAAAAACACTATTTGATGATTATATCAGCGATTGTAACAGAAGACACTATTTTTTTAAGTTACACTCAGCTATTAATAGAGTGGTATTCTGAAGCGTATACACAGAAGTGTTTCCTACCCTGTGTAGTTTGTGCAGCACTTCATCTCTGCTAGTCCTGTCTGGTCCAGGGCGCAGGCATAGATGTCAATAATGTGGCCATTAGCTGCAGCTCGGTTGGCCAAAGCCTCATAGTGCTACAAGGCAATAATTACATTTTCTTTAGTGAATGGGCTTCTAGATTCAATATAAATCTTGTAGATGTAATGAAACATACCATCTTCAGGCGGTTAAGCTTTTGCCTGATCTAACCTCCAGAAACAACCAGCTAAACATGCACTCACACAACTGTTTAAATATTATCAATAAAAACACACACTCTGTGCCAGTTCATAGTGATCCTAGTGCTACCATGAGCCAGAGAAACAAAGCACAGGTTTTCAGGATATAAAATGTATTGAAAAAAAGTTCAAAGGAAAACACCCACAGCGCAAATCACACAAGCTAAAACAGCAATTACTGTATTTAACAAATTAACTGATTAAATAAATCAGTTAAGCAAGTATTAAATATGTCTGCAATTACTTTTCTGTTACATAAAAATCCAAGCTCCATAATCTGATCATTTCAGCCTTTTAGCAATAGGCAATATATATCTCAATAATCATACATTCTCCAGCATTAGACTTCACTTGGAAGAACCGAAACATCAATACCTAAATGAAAATTAGCAAGCCCCATTTAAACCTGTTTTTAAGTTTCAAATAACATACAAATTACCTACTTTAGTGGCTTTCTTCATGAACTTCGCATTGTCCTTCTCTATGTCATGCCAGGAGCGGATAGGTGTTTTCAACTCGTCTCCCACAACCATGCCTGGGCCCTGGGTAGCTGGACCACCAATGAAAGTCATAATTCGAGCTCCTGTGTTGGGGAATGTGCACTATGGAAGGATTTGAGACAAAAAAAACAAACAAAAAAACATTAACAGTGTAAATGGAAATACCAAATCTTCACAAAAACTCTTTATGTTCCTGATGTTGTATTTGGTATCAGGAGTGCCATAACAAAATATTCTACAGGTAAACAGCATTAGACTATATGAAGCCAACAGTGCAGGATATAATGCATGAAAAGTTAAATTTACCTCCAGCAGTCCAACAGCAATGGACAAGGCTACTCCTAATGATCTAAGGGGTCGTTTGCCCTGCGTGACAGGCCAAGGGTCTCTCTGCAGCTCTCCCAAGAGTTCAGTCAAATTCATATCAATCTTCTGCATTGGTTGCAGGAACCTGAACATATGAAACACACAATGATTTCACAAGGCTCTAATCTAACAAATCTGATACACAGGCACAGAGAGCTGAATCTCAGAAAACAATTGCAGACTAAGAAGATTAACTATAGTTCAGGGTTAACCTACTCTGATGGATTACATGCTCTGAAACGGTTGTCATCCAAAGTCTGAGCTTCCAGAATGCTTCAAATCTTTAGCCTAACCAACAACACTATCTGATGCAGAAAAGCAGACAGCTTACATCTCACATCCATTTATAACATATTTTTAATCTGATTTAGCTGAATACATGGTTAGAACTTTCACTACACACATGGTTTTGGTAAGGTATTTACTAAGATACATCAGATACTGCATGGATGGTTTCTAAACTGTTCTTGTAAACAACTGTTGGGGGCATAAAAAAATTCTAAAAGCATGACAAATGGGGAAACATGGTTCTGATGGAAACAATACAATGTTATTACATTACAATTCAAATCTACGATGTGAATGGTAGTGAAAATAGCACATAAGTATGCGACTTTACATTACTACATATTGGAACATATTCAACAAAACCACAGCCAGAATGCATCCGCAGAACTTAATGAGCACCTGTGTGACCCAGTCTGAGACAAAAAATATGTTGTGATCTTCACAGACAAAACCTGCGACAGACATGCTGTTCAGCAACACTTGTGGCAGAGACAAGTGCCGAACCATGTCTAAGGAGCACAAAACAGAATAACACAGGCTGGGGAATCATCTTTCACCCTTTCATATATCTGGTAACATTTTTATATATTTTTATATGTTTATATAGCAGGGTGTACTCTACAATACAAAATGGTCCAGAGTGTTCCCATTTCTCAAAGACGATAAAACACCCATTCACACTAATAAAAAATGATATAGAAAAGTATAAAGGCACCTATTAGAAGGAGGAGCTTGGGGTTGTTGAGGTCCTCGTCCTGCCTGAGCTGCAGATGGCTTGTTCAACCCAAGCATTTCCTGCAGACAACAGTTAGAGAAGTTCTAATTAAACACCTTAGTTTTTGAAAAGGGAATAAAACTAAAAAAGTACACATTAACTGCTAACCACAAGCTTCCTGAAAACCCATCACAGTCATGGCACACCCTTAATTCTGTTTCCAGAAAAAAAATGGCTTGCTAGCATATAAGTGTACACTGAAAATGTAACTACTCATTTTATAATTTACTTTGTTTTATTGCAGAAATAAGATTTTTTAAAAATGTGTACTGTACTGCACATTCCATGCAAAACAAACCTAGAAAACAAACTATCAAAAGAAAACATTGAGGATTTCTTTAAATAAATGTCAAAGTCTCGTCTCGTGAACCCAGTCTCGTGTCTCGTCTCGTCTCGTGGGAAAAGCGTCTCGGCACACCCCTATAAAATATCATTATCAGTCCACTTCCAAACTACCTCCACAGCTAAGAGAAAACAGCATACCTGTAGCTGCTTCGCATTTAGGTCTTTTGTTCCTCGAAATACGTAACTTTTAGAGATGCCCTCACAGCCCAGCTCATGGACCTGGATCATGCGGCCAAATGTAATAAGGCCCACAAGGGCTGTGGGGGGCAGCAAACTTAGAGACATCTGTAGAGACTCCTTCAGAGCCTGCAAGTCCTCATCTTCCATGCATGTGTCCACCACATATAAGAAGTTTAGGGGCATCTGAGTACCTCGCTAACGATGACAAACCAAAAAAACCTTTCAGTGCATTTGAAATATCCAAATTATCCAAACCTTTTTGCTTAAATTCAGATTTATTTTAAATGTGTAGTTTTCTTCACACAAGTGTTAAATTCATGTACTATTCGTCCTATTTTTTTTTTTTTTTTTTGCAATACCACAAGCGGACAACTTTACCTGGACTACATATTCGATGGTGGAGAACTGCGGAAGCAGCTCAGCCGGTTGGTTCACCTCCGATATTCCAGCGTAAGTAGGTGGAAACTAAATAAAATGTACAAAAACACAAAATAAAGTAAAAGCTTCATAACAGTAAAATTTGATCTAATCATTGTTCATTAATTTAGCTCTTACCTGATTTCTTTGATAACAAAAATTGCAAGCCCACAGTTTTGCTCTGTAATCCACTTGGCTAAACGAATGGGAAAACATTTTAAAAAATGCATTTTAGAAAACAATAAGCTGCAGCCCTAGTCAATGTTATATGGGGAAAAACTTGCAATTATCCACACATCTATAAACCCACTTTGTTAATTTCTTTATGAATCAATGAATCGAGTATGAACTGGCCCTGATTTTAAGTAACTCACCACAGAGGGTTGAGTACGGCTCGGCAGGTGGCCCGGCTGCACAGCACTGGTTCATACTGTATTGGTGGGAGGTCAGGACGCTCTTTCAGTGGGGTGAAAAGAGAAGCTACAGGGACCACCATGCGAGTGGCTTCCAGACGACTGGAGGGCCACACATTCCAGCTGAAACGCACCCCATCTCGGTCCTCGTTCTGCTGGATGAACTCGGGGAAGGTTGTCATGGCACCCTCAAATCACTAATCACAAATCTAGGTGTAGAGAGGAATGAAGAGAATTGGGATTATGCTGTTATAGGTCAAGTGCGGGGTAAATCTGTAATGAAGAGGGTGTATCAAAGATAAACTGGTTCACTACTTATATGCCACATGTACACACAGTAGAACTTTCAACCATGGAGAAATGCCAAAACAATACGTAGACTAACCCGGACAGCCCACGAACAGTAAGTGTAAAAAATGTGTAAACTCTCAATTTGTCGTACGTGAACACACCACAGAACACAATTACAATTAACCCATTCACCAAGTGAAGCAGCTGGCAGTCAAGAACACAGCACCCGGAGAGCAGTGTATTGGGACGGTACCTTGCCCAGGGGTACCACTACTGTAGTGCCACTGGTAGACCTGGGATTCGGACCCACAACCTTCTGATCTCAAGGACAACTTCCTACCCCTACGCCACCGGGTACCCAAGTATAGCAATGTGTAGATATTTCAGAAATCACTTTCAGAATTTGGCTTTGTAGATTATAAACACCACACACACACATACACACCCTTAACTTGCATTAGTAAGCCAATGCCACATCCAGTCCTAGCCATCACAACCGCGTCGTATCTTCAGTACAGTGCAGGTGATATTACTTTTTTAAAACGATGTAAATAAATCAGTTTTGTTTACACATTTTAAATGGAACTGACCCTACGTGTATTAAGCCAAGCTAGCTATCCTCGCCAGCTCATCAGCTCACTAGCAATAAATAAGCCTTCATGTACAGAAAACTGTCTGTTCTTTAGTAAATAAGCCTACCAAACAGCTAGAGATAAATACTTGATCACTGCTCCCTTCTCTGAGACAACTAGCTTAGTATTTTTGGCTAAAAGAGAATGTATGCTTCATAGTCGCTACCTTGTTAGCTGGCTAACCAGTTTCACTGCTAGCCGGCAAATTTCTCCTCAAAACCGTCCCCTGTAACAAGCTGACTGATATTATATTGGTATGCTCGACCTCTGTGAGGCTACAACACTGAGTTATTAGAAACAACAAACAAATATAAAAATATACACACCTAGACGGCTGGTTTCTCTCAGCTCAGCTTTCCCCGTCTGATCTCCAGGCTCGCTGACGTAGCAACCAACATGGCTGAACCTGCCTGCCACGTCGAGTGGGTGTGTTAAAGCTATGATGTTTCAAATACCTCTCAAAGTGAGTAATTTCCCATTCTAATGCTCAAATATCTTATCCATTTTTCTTCTAATGCAGCTGAACGCTCCCA
This sequence comes from Clupeocharax schoutedeni, assembly GCA_037974565.1. Lineage (NCBI taxonomy): Eukaryota > Metazoa > Chordata > Actinopteri > Characiformes > Alestidae > Clupeocharax > Clupeocharax schoutedeni. Next base: position 27,288,142 of record JBBPDH010000001.1, read on the forward strand.
CACCTAAGTGTAATGGCTCATTTCATTGTCAAGTAATAGGTGTTAGTGTTACACTGCATTAAAAATATTGGGACACACTTATTTTCAAAGGTTTGGGTTAGGACCCCTACGTTCAGTGGGGGGCTAAATCTAAATGCTTCAGCATACCCCGACACCTTGGACCTATATTGTGAACAGTTTGGGGAAGGCCTTTTTCTATTCCAGCATGACTGTGACCCCAGGTCCATAAAGACATGGTTGGATGAGAATGGTGTGGGAAAACTTGACTGGCCCATACAGAGCCCTGACCTCAACCCAATCAAACACCTCTGGAATGAACTGGAACAGAGATTGTGAGCCAGGCCTTCATCCATGACTGACATCATAAATGCTCTCCAAAATGAATTGGCACGAATTCCTACCACACCAAAAGCTTGTGCAAAAAAAGAGTGGAAGCTGTCATAGGGTGGACCATCACCATATCAAAGTCTATGTATTTAAATGTGTCAAATTTAAATTAATTTAAATTAAAGTCCATGTTGGTGCAATTCTCAAGCACCCCAATACATTTGTCCAAATAGCGTATGAATGTACATATAGTAAATAAACACTTGTTAAAATGTCGCTATATAAATTTATTGTTATGACAAAATATTGCCACAGACTAATCTGCCAGTACTATATATATGTTTGTCTCTGATACAAAGCCAAAGCTTTCCTGTCATAAATCCAGAAAAAGGAAACACTCAGACAATAAACCATGATCACCTAGTTATTCCAACAGGAAGTATGTCCATCACAATATGGGGGAAATAATAATCACAGAATCTGTATTCTTTAGATTCGGTTAATCTATGGCGAACTCAGACGGCCGATGAATGGCATGGGAATAGGTACATCAGTCTGTTGGCAATCAACGATGTTTAAACAACCAAAGGAGTTATCTTTGCCCTTGCTCCTACAAATTTCATCTTTCCTCAAAGCCTGAAAAGACGTGTAACCAAACCTTGTCAGTTTCAATATAGACCACATTCACATTCCAATATCCATTTCAGCAAACAACTACATGCTGACAGCTTGCAACAAATTTGTTAAAAAAAAAAAAACAAAAAACAAAAAAAAAAAAACAACTAACAAAAACCTGATTAGCACATTACAACCTGTTGGATTTAAAATGTGGCCAAATTACATGCGTCCCGTTGATCAAACTTGCCCGTTAAACAGTTTGTTTAGCCAAGGCCTTCTTCAGAAAAACTAGACTTAATTAATACATTAAGCCTTTACATGGTCTACATGGTTTCTTTAACTGCTGTATCATTTGAGGCAAAACAAATATTAAACAATCCTTTTCAGTTCCAGATTCTCCTTCTAAAAACCATCAGGTTGTCTTTCATCTTTTATTTAAGGCTCAGAAATTCACATGTTGTTGAATCCCATCATTCCTTTCATGTTGCCAGCAGCCCCTTGCTGAAATTGACGCATCATTGATTGCAGCCCAGCCATTCCACCTGTTTAAAAAAAAAAAAAGAAAAGAATAAAATTACAAAAAGTTTCTACAGACTGACAATTTATTTATAAAAGTTATATTCTTTTTTTAATGGAAAGTTATTCTTGGCAAAAATGGTTCTATTCAATAGCACAGCATGTACTTTTTGGGGTAATTTCCATGCACTGAAATGATACTGTTCATTCAAAGGGTGGAGGTGGTGCATACCCATGTGGTGAAGCACTCTGGGATCCATCATCTTCGCCATCTGCTGGTTTAACTTAGCCATCTGAGATGGGTTGACGTTCTTGGACATGTCCCCTCCTGCAAGCAATAACAATGCCACTTGTTACAATGAAAGACATGTGATTTGTCTATGACTGCTTAACATCAGTGAGTGAGATGCACTGTCTCCCTAGAAAATCCATTGTGTAAATACAAGAAAGCACATGTCCACAATGGTAATGTAGATAAATGTAACAACTCACCTTTAAATAAGCCTTTAATACCACCCATTTTCTTCACCATCTGGGCAAACTTTGTGTATTGAGTGAGTAGCTCCTGAACATCCCTGGTAGCCACGCCAGATCCTCGTGCTACCCTCTGAACCCGGTTTGGCTGCTTACTGAAGAGTTTAGCACCATCTTTGTTGTCCAGTTCTGTACAGAGTAATGTTGACCTTAGTAATGCTGACCCAAATTCTTAAAGTAGGATTACATTTTTTGCAAACTATTCAAGACTTAAAGAACATTCTCCACTAATTAATGAATCAGAAAAAAAATAATTTTTAGAGAGAGAATGAAAGATGACCATAATACCTTGGTCATTCATACTGTCCATTATTGTCATGAGCTTCTTTAATCTGGCCATAGATTCTTGCTCATTGCCTTTGCTCATGAAGTCTGTACCAAAGCCTGGGATCATACCCTATACATGAAGACAACAGTAATGTTCAACCAAAAATAGTAAGCTAGTAAAACTTAGGCACCTTATTATATATTATACATAATAATGCAAAAAGGCCAAGGTGACCATACCATGATCTGCCCAAAAGGTCCCATTTTCATAATATTCTGGAACTGCTCATACATGTCTCGCAGCGTAAACTGACCTAGTAGTGAAATTGACTATGTTAATTGCAGTTCAATGCTTCAAACAACAAACAGTATCTGATACCACGGATCCATCTTTTTCCAAAAAGGTTCATTTTCATAATTGGCTACAACAGCTTGTAACGTTTATTTAAATAATTAAAGTTATTTAAACAAAATTATTGCCAGCAAATTATTTATAATCTCTGATGGTCAAAACGAGGAAAATCTCAATTTTTACCATGTTTGAGCTTGTCAATCAGCTCCTCATTGTCATCAAGCTTCAGTTCATTCACTTTGTCTATAAGTCCTTCGATATCTCCCATACCTGTAAATACAAGAGCCAAACAATTTAACCTAAATCACCTAAGAAATTGAGAGGATTTAAATAAGATTAAAACAGCAGGAAAAAAAAAAGAATCATACCAAGCAGCTTGCTTATGAAAGGCTGAGTTTTAAAAGGTTCAAAGTCATCAATGTGCTCGCCCGTGCCAATGAAAATGATGGGACTCTTTGTAGCAGCAACTCTGTAAAAATCATTTTAAGAAGCTTTCAGTGTTATATGTGGTATAAAATGACAACACTTTATCTTGACAGCGAAACAAGCACTTACGCGCTGAGTGCACCACCACCCTTAGCATGGCCATCTAGCTTGGTGATAATGACAGAGGCCACATCTACTTTGTCTTTGAAGGCTTTAGCCTGAGCCTCACAAGCCTGACCAATGGATGCATCCATCACATACACAATGTTGTCTGGTTGCTGTGGGAACAATAAAAGTACAAATTATACCGCACACACAACTAGACTTTCTGAACAATGGCTTACCTGGTATTGCTACCAACATATATTGACAAAGCTTTAGAAAAAAAATTATTAATTTTGCACTTACCACAGCATTTGAAACCTGAAGCATTTCTTCGAATAGTGAGTCTTCTTGTTTATGTCGACCACTGGTGTCAACGATGATTATTTCAAAATTTTCTGACTTGAATTTTTCCACTCCTTCAGAAGCTATGACAACTGGGTCCATCTCTGTGTAACTATTGGTAAACAAAATGTTAGAAATCATTATGAATAAAGTCACACAGTGTCAAGTGTTCCAACAGCACCAAAAGCTACTAATTACACCCCCCTGGTGGAGAATATTTTTATCTAAGCAATTAAATCTGTGAGTGTTT
>JBBPDH010000001.1:27307521-27322899 GCA_037974565.1 Clupeocharax schoutedeni
TATTTTTTTAAATAATAACTTATGAAAACCAATAATGTTAAGATGGAACTGGTCCAAAAGAGAATCTATGTATTCAGAACTCCTGTTTAAGTTACTGTGCTTGTCATGGCAGATTTGGCTTGAAATGGATTTGTTTCTTAACAAAACCCTACCCTTTGGTGATTTAAAAGACTGATGCCTCTAAACACTTCCAGTTGTCAGTCTTTGAAAAGCCTAGTATGGTTCTTGTGCCAAAACTACAGTTTTGTTGTGATCACTGTGACCGGGCAGTAAGCCTAGCTACAGCGTGTAGAGTTACTTGCTATCAGAGAGCACTCCTGTTTTGTGAGAGTGGATCACAGGCAGCCATCATAAGCTGACTTTGCCATTTGGAGATAACCAAGTGTGTGGGTGGAGCTTACAAAGCTGTTCTGATAGGCTGGGTGAGCATAAGGAATTGTCTCAGACATCACATCATCGTGGCCTGCATAGAGGCAGCCAGACATGCAGCAACACAGAGCCCCAGCAGGGGAGTGGGAGGGAGCTTATAGGGAGGTGCCTCGCAGGATTTTGGTGGGGTGAGAGAGAGAGAGAAAGACCCCCCACGCTGGGTTTCCTCTGATATCATGGCCATGTTTTTGATATAAATTGAATGTGAAACTCTTGGCGATTGAGGTGTAAATTTTGTAGGCCTTTCAAAATCACTGATGTGCTTTGGGTTATATTCCTATTTAGATTTATGCATTTGGCAGGCTTATTCAAAACAATAAACAATCTAGACACATTTTAAATGTAGGTGATAACATTCGTTAACATTCTTGACCAAGCACTCTTGTTGAAGTGTTGTGTATTTGCCCCAGCAGAAAATTTATCAAGGCCCCAGCAGAACATAGACGGTACTACAGCTGCACTAAATACAGTTTAATAGAACATTCTTTGTAATGACCCATGCAGTTGGTCAGTGTTCTTTAAGAACTGATATCACAATTATAATTTAATTGAAAACATAATGATATATAGTATCATATTGCCTAGCTTTACTTCCATCACATTTGGTTCATCAGCTGACCTCATGAGTAAGCAAAGATCATTTGGTTTTTTAAAAAAATGGCCGTTAACTGAAATGTGCTAAAAGCTCTTCGATTTTTGTGATTCTGGTGTTTCTCTAGCTCTTGTTTTTCAGTTCCAGTGTTTGGAAATGTTACAAATGTCTGCTTCAAAAGCCAGATTCTCTGTTTGTCCATCTTTTTCATACCTAATCGTGTTCCACAGACAACCCTACAAGATCTTAGAAGTCATTCCTCCACATTCCAATGGGACAGCTAATGGACATGCCAAACACCACATGGAAGGAGATTCCATTGTTATCAGTGACAGTGATGATGAGTGTGAAGTCACATCACCAAAGACACCCATATCAGCAGCCAATGGGTAAGTTCACAGAATGATTATTAAATTTTTTTTTTAATTGTTTTTTTATTTGTGTTTTATTAACCCGAGTTTCTTATCTTGGGTTTTCTAAAGCATTAACAAGAAGCCCATCAGCTCAACCTCTTTTAAGTATAAGGTACAGCCTGTGAAGCCGGAACACTGTGAACCTGTATTTGTTAAAGCGTCTCAGATGTGGTGAGTTTCCATATTCCCTTATTCTGGGACATAACAGTGACATTGTGTTGTGAACGTTTTGTAACCCTATGTGACTTAAGTAAAATAGTTGTATGGGATGTAAAGATAATTTTGATAAGTTTGTGATGATAAAATGTTTTATCAGTCGCATCCCCTATTTTCAGTCTTTTGAGTATGTACACCATATGGCAAATTTTGTGAACACCTGACTGCTTGAGATTTGAGGGCTTTCCACATTGTTGATCGTCTGTGGGAGTTTGTACCTATTCAGACAGAGCTTTTGTTAGGTTAGGCATTTATGCTGCACAAGCAGTTGACATTCTCAACCAAAAACTTGAACTGGTTGAAACCATTCTGCTGTCCACTATACTTCCTTCACACCATCAAACATATCAAACCATGTCTTTATGGCCCGTCTTTTTGCACAGGGACGCAGTCATGATGGAAAATAAATGGGCTTTGCCTTGTTTAAGTGCTGTTAGTTTTCACGGTCTACCACTTGGTGGTTGATCTGTTGTTGCTCATATATCTTGCAATAATATCGCAGTTAACCAGGCAAGAAATGTTATAGAACTGATTTGTGACAAAGGTGGTAGTCTATAACAGTGCCAAGTTTACGGTCACTGAGCTGTTTAATAAAACTCATTCTGTTGCCAGTGTTTGTCTTCATTTTGAATGGCTTGCTTTAATAAACATACTTACAATGATTGTGGCTGAAACAGGGCCATTTTTATAATCTCATTTATAGCTTTTTTTTATTATTAATCCAGTTTATTAATTGTAAAACTGCATCTTAACAATGTTTGCTCTCTATCGCAGTCGCAAGAAGAACATATTTTCTCGAGATAGACTGAAACTACTCCTCAAACAACATTGTGAACCAATGAATGGGACCATCAGAGTCAAAGTATGGCATTTTGTTTCATTGTTATAAACAAATATATTTATTAGTGCTGGGCCGTTAACGCGCGAGATTCTTATCACGCGATTAAAAAAAAAATATCGCCAGAGTGAGTTTGTCCAGTTCACGCACGTTTTAAACCTGTCTCGGTCTCTCCTAAGCTATGATGAATTTCACCTCATTAAAAAAATGTATCTATGCCCACCTGTAATATTTATTTAGCTTGTGTTTATTTATTTATTTATTTATTTGTTTATTTATTTTTGGCTTCTTTCTCCTTCCTAGCCATCAACAGTTGCAAAATACAAGCTGTCAGAACAACATTTCTCACAGTTCTTCCCAGATGAGCCTCCAGTATTTGCCTTCAGTCCTCCTGGAAAAGGCAGAGGTCGTCGCTCTAACATTGGATCACCTGAGGAGGTGGGCTTTTGCTTTGTTCTGCAGTTTAGATTCCCAAGTTAATTGTTCCTTAAGTTTACCACTGAAGCTGAAAAGCTAATGTTGCTAACAAACACTAAGATTTTCAGCCAAATGACTACTGTTACCGTAAACTGTATCTGAAGTGGAAGTGAATTGGACCTTTTTTTTTTTTTTTTGCTTAAGTTGTCTGTCATGTCTTTTTAAAGATCATACTAAACAACTTTGACTCTGCTTTAAAATGGTCATGCCTTCTATCCACCACATGAGGGCCGTGATGCCTAGATAAAATTTAACATGCTCAAAACAATAGTGTATGTCCTATGAAATGCAGTGTCATTCTTAATGTTGCTCACATTTTCATACAGATGACATATGTTGAGGGGCCAAATATGATGCAAGCTGCAGAAGAAAAGTTAAGACTTATGCGACAAAAAGAAGAAATGATGGCAATGGGTAGGTCTAGGATAATTAAACATCATGTTTCGATGATATATTGTCATGATTGGACCAAAACCTTTTTTTCCTTTCTTTTCACCAAGCTGTGTACAGACCAATAGAAAAGTTTATTAAAGACTTGCAGAAATATTCAGTTATACATACTTAATGTAATTTTTTGGTGATACAGATTTGTTCTGACAGCAGTGATTTATGTATAAAGGAAACAGTGTTTTAGAATGTGCATCCAAAGGATGTGTACTTGCCTTCACTGAGAAAATCAACAAAACGTAATTCGTATGACACACTGTTTGTTACGGATCATGATTATTATAACTGTTTTCAATTGTTTAGTGCATGAGAAAACTAAACTAAAGAGGGAGAGAGATGATTTGTTGGAAGCCAAGAAGAGGGAAAAGGAGGACCGGGAAAGAAGGAAGGAGGAGCTCAAGAGAATGGTTGAAGAGGAGAAACAAAAGAGGAAGGAAGAGAAGGAACGAATGAAGGTGGAGAAAGAGAAGGTGAGTAGGAATGGTTCTGTGCTCTGAGAGATTGTGGACCTCATAACTTCACATAAGATGATAAATGTCAGACGTGCAGGATATTTTATGCATTTTCTTTCTTAAATAAGTGTTGGTCATTTTCTTACTCAGGAGAGAGAAAAGCTGAAGGAAGAGAAGAAGAAATATGCAGAACGGCTGAAATTATGGAGCAAACCTCGAGAGGACATGGAGTGTGATGACCTCAAGGTAGGAGTGCTCTTCTGCATAGGTAATTACTTGTCAGTAAGTCTTTGTATGTGATTACACTCATTAATCTGTGTGTGCAGGAGCTACCTGATCCGCTACCGGTGAGGACACGTCTGCCTCCAGAGCTATTTGGAGATGCACTGATGGTTCTGGAATTCCTGAAGGGATTTGGAGAAATCTTTGACCTAAAGGATGAATTTCCTGAAGGCATTGCACTAGGTGAGCCAGGCGTATTAACATGCCTCCATCATGGTGGTGATGATTATTATGAAACTACTTCTGGGTAACGGATTACATAAAGTCCATATGAATTTTCATACTTAAGGCGTCTCCATGTTTTGATAATGTGTTCTTTGTTCTTCCGATAACAGAGGTTCTGGAGGAGGCTCTGGTAGGCTGTGATCCCGAGGGGCCGCTGTGTGAGCTGCTCTTCTTCTTTCTGTCTGCCATTTTCCAGGCTCAGGCTGAGGAGCAGGAGGAAGTGGCCAGGGAGCAGGTGGCTGAAGCTGAAACCAAAGGTCAGAGCATACGATGATACAATACTGTTTTATGGGCAACTTCTGAAATACAGTTTATGTTGTGAATATAATGAGTAACATAAGGATGATTGAGAGACATATTAACAGCAGAACTTTCAAACCGACCTGACCTGAAATGGATTAAACCTGAAATGCATAAGGCATAAACCATAAATTCATGTTCATTTTCTCAACTGCATGTAACATGTTAGACTCTTGGGCTAGGAGGCTTTCATTTGTTCTGTCAACATAACCATCTCATAGGAAACTAATTTTATTTCAACACATGCTGCCCAGCCCTCTGTCTCAGGAGAGGTGTGTGCCAGATTTTGGTCCATTTGCAACACATTCATACTTTTTTGTAGTGTAAACCCACCCACCCCCCCCCCAACCATTTTTAGCATTGTACATCTAAGTTATTGCTAACTTTATCCATGTCTTACATTAGACCTGAGTGAGGCACTGGATGATGATGCTGACCCTACACAGTCTGCTATCAGTGCTGTAGCTTCATTGGCTGCTGCCTGGCCCCAACTCCATCAAGGTAAGAAAACATTACTGGAGGTAATACATTATCATGGTGTACAGGACACCTAAAAGCTTTTCACTTTATTTAAAGGAAATTAATTAAAATTAAGTTTCTCTTTAACTTAGACTCATTATGGTGTGTGTGGAACCAGAATGCTGCTTTGTCACCTCTGTTGTAAAAGACGCTGCATTCAAATTTAATTGAGATTATTCTGAAGAAATGTGCTTTTAAACTGTGGATGGTACTCTTTTCCATTTATGTACAGGCTGCAGTCTTAAACAGCTGGATCTGGATAGCTGTACTCTCTCTGAGATCCTGAGACTGCACATCCTGGCCTCTGGAGCAGAATGCAATTCCACAAATGCCAAATTCCGCTACCAGAAGCAGGGGGGCTTTGCCTCGACAGACGATTCCTGTGTGGAGCTGCGACTCTCTAACCCTGGCCTACTCAAGAAGCTCTCCTACACTGCTGTTTATGATTTGCTGCCTGGTGGGTGCTCGTATTACTGTTTACAAAGGTCACTTCATTTTTCTGTTTGTGCACTCACAACTGAGGCTTTTTAAGTCTAGCCTCTCTGTTTGATATTATATATCATAAGTCATTACGTTTTTTTAAAAACCAGTCTTCCTCCTGCTCAACAAAGGATGTGGGTTAACACTTGACGTCACTTGCATGGAGGGTACATAGATGGGACCCTTTTGAAACCTTTTATTTAATTTAAATTGTCCGTTAAACCATACCTTACTGTTGCAACATTGCTGATGTACTGTCACACGACTACACCTCAGTCAATGTTGTTCTGTTCATTTGTACTGTACAAGAACTGTTTAATCAGTGACCACAGGGGTTGATGGTGTTTATGGACAGATCTTTGGAACTAGGTGCTAATGGTGTGTATGTAATGATAGGTGAGAAGCTTAAAATCCTGCATACTTTGTGTGGGAAGCTGCTGACTTTAGTCTCCACAAGAGACTTTATAGAGGACTGTGCTGACGAACAGAGAGCGGCCAAGATGGAGCTTCGTGAGATCAAAGCAGAACAGCACCGCAGAGAGAGGGAAGAGGCTGCTATCAGGTACTGCTACTTTCTGGGAGAATTGCGTGTGCACACACAATTGCATTACACCATTCCAACTCTGTCCTTATTACAAGAAACATGTATTTGCTTTTATATAAATGCAGCAAAATAAACAATAGACTATGCTGAAAACCGTGATTTTGGAAAAATGAGCAATACTTTCCATTGTACCTGCAGAGTTCGTAAGAGAAAGGAGGAGAAACTGAGGGAGCAAGAACTGAAACTAAAAGAGAAGCATGAGAGACTCAAGGAAGAAGAAGCAAGGAATGGCACACATGCAGCAGGGTAAGACTAATGGAGTCACCAGCTAAGAGTACAGGATAAACCAATTAAATGAAAATATTGAGATGAAGCATCTCTAATTCTCACTCTTTGCAGAGAGGAAATGGACACTAGTACAGAGAGTCACGAAGGTCAGGCTGACCAGCAGACCGAGGATGAAGGGGAGCATGTACAGCAAAACAAATCTGAAAAAGGTATTGGAACATTAGGCAGGTTCTGATTCATATAATTGTTTTTGGCCTGGTGCCCCCTGCTTGGTATCTTAACTATATCTACTGATAATGTACCATAATATATTAAGCTTACCATATTTTAATGTTTTGGGGACTTTTGAAAGTAGTGGATGGCATTAGAGAACTAAATTGGGCATAAAATAAATCCTGTACAAGTGCCAGCTAAGCATGATATTAAACAGCAGTGTTTAATGTAGAAACATTATCTATGTTGATAGTAGTCTCTGTTTGCATTTGCCCCACTGAGATAATGCTAGTTTGTGCTAGCCTGGTAATAGCATTTACTTGTAACAATAGCATCAAGCTAGCGGTGGTGAATTAGTAGTCCACATCAGTTTCTTAAACCTGTAAAGCTAAACTTAAATCAATGTCTACTATTCAGCCAGGTTAATACACACACCTAAACAACACCTGTCTATAGCAGCAGCTCTCCAAATTCACTTGCAGGTATTTGAAGCTCAAACGATAATTCAAGTAACAACTGGTTTGGTTTGATGTGGTCAAGAGAAAGTTTTTTACTTAACAAGTCTGTCTCAAATATTAACAAATATTGCTGTAGTGGGGACAAAATGCAGTATAATATTATTTGTTTGCTGATTTAGTCCCCAACAATGAGATTTAATATTTGCAATATGAGACATAACATTACTGTTTTGAGATTTCATGAAAATTTGAGAGCTGGCTGAGTGACATGTTTGTTCAAGTCTGTGGCAGTACATTTGCTCAGTGTGACAAGCCACAGGGCTTTTATAAAAGATTAAAATGACAGACTACATTACACACACACACCCCTCTGGAAAAATAGACCACTGCAGTTTGTTTTTAAATTCGCATCTCTAACTATAACAACTATTCTGTGTTTTTCTTTTTAGATGTTTTCCTTTAAAATTGTGCTTCAAAGAATTTTTATTTGGAAATTGTGAGAAATATTGTCAGCAGATGCTAAGCTGTTCATTTCAATACTTGCCTGAGAAACAGTTATAGACAAGAATATTAAGTTTGTTACATATGAAAACGTTGTTAAAAATGAGTTTTAAATAGCCACCACTGCATAGCATTATGCAGCACCATAGCTTGTGTGGTCACATGGTTCAATCAAGAATTAAATTGTTATGCATAGAAACCTGTCCTGTATTTTTTACTCTTCAGCTAAGTGCAGCACTTCAAAAGAGAAACATACTAATCAGGAAGAGGTGAGAGATGGCTTAAGCCCAGAGGAGCTTCAGCAGCAGCAGCTGAAAGAGAAGGAGCTTCTTGAGCGTATCCATAAGGCTGCAGCCTGCACTTACATTCTGCCACTGGGCCGTGACCGTCTCTATCGCCGCTACTGGTTATTTCCTTCTGCTGGAGCCCTTTTTGTGGAGGAAGACTTTTTTGGCCTGACCGAGGACTTGCTACAGCCTCGTCCTGTTTCTGAAAATAAAACAGAAGAGCCATCTATTCAAAGCCCTATGAAGACAGAGGAGCTAATGGAGTCCAGCCCGTATCAGAGCACCTCTCCCCCAGTGAACCGGCCTAATCAGTGGGCTTTCTACAGCACGCCTGCTGAGCTGGAGCAGCTTATTGAGTCTCTGAACCCAAGAGGACACCGGGAAAGTACCCTTAAAGAGGCACTAGTGCAGGAAAAAGAACGCATCATTCAGTTGCTCAGCAACAGCGCTGCAGAGCGTTACCACCACTCAGGTACTTTTTAATAAAAGCATTTATATAGGTAGAAGTTGTACAACTCTGACAGGAATAAGCTATTGTTTGTTTTTGAATAGGACGCAAGTTTTAATTTTGTGCAAAAAGGTTTAACAAGAATACATGATCATTGTGATTCATTTCTACAGATGAAATACTCACAGAGACCAAAGGCACCACTGTGAAATCTAAGAATGGATCTCCATCCCCAGAAAGCACTGTTCCTGCTGAACACCACATGGAGAGTCGTCTTCGGGATCTGCTGCTGGATATTGAGGACCGTATATACCAGGGAACTCTGGGTGCTGTAAAGGTATGCTAGTCTGTTGCCACTGTAGAGATTTGCTGTTACAGCATACTCATTAAGCATGAAAACATTTATCTGGACTGGAGAGGCCTGATTTGAGATGATGATGATTAAACCTGCTCCAGATATATACAGGCTTAAGTGGTTCTTGTCATTATTCATTGTATGAACTACCTACAGCCTGATATCTGATATTAATAAGAATTAATGATGGATGAGTGTATTCAGTTTTACTCACTGCTGTAATTAATAGACGACAGAGAGAAGTGCCTGGAGGGCAGCACTAGAGAGTGGCAGCTATGAACTACTGGGTTCTGAGACCAAGGTGAACGGAGTGCTCAGCAATGAAGAGACCATGGAAATAGATGAGAGCCACGTTAGAGTCAAAGACAGGTAAATGTGCTTAAGCACTCATCTGGAATTACAGCAAAGTACCTGTTCATGCTTGGAAAGAAAATATTCAGTCAGCGTTTAGAGCCAGGATACCTACTTGTACACTAATATCTTGATACACTTCTTTTATTTATTACACATTATCTTTTTACATATAATGAAAAATACTAGGTTAACACAACCTTGTCAGTGAGCAGTGGCTGTTTTGTACACTTTATCTGATTTTGGAGCTTGTTGTTTCTATTTCTTGCCTAGGCTGCAGGAGTTAAAGAGTGAAAGCCAGAGTGCAGCCTCAACAAGTGCCAGTACACCCCAACCTGTCAACAACAATGTGCACTACCTCGCACAAGCCCTGGCTCAGATAGAGCAGGGCATTGAGCGCAAATTCCTCAAAGCTCCACTTGGTAAGACCGCCTGTTTGATAGTACTACTCTGTGGGGGAAGGGTGTGGGGGTTTCCTTGGTCACATGGGATGGATTACTGGATTGCTGGAGTGTTTTTAACCTATATATCAAGAATACTTCATTTACTGGAAATACAAGTAATTCAAATTGCCTTGCTCTTGAACCAGGCGAGGAGGATAACAAAAAAGACCAAAAAACGAAGAAAAAAGAGAAGAAGAAAGATGAGGACCAGTCCAGTGAAAAGGATGGTGTGTTGTAAATATTTCTCTAAGATTGTGTCGATGGACTGTAAAGGAAATTGAGAACCGCTGAGGCTGTTTCTGGGCTTAGATTAAGACTATTACACAACAAAAATGAATTCTGCTACAACTTTGTTTATTTTGTTATTGATGTTCTTGCATAATATTATCTGTAATAGTCATCAAGACCAAAACGATCTCTATAGAACCAGCCCTCCTTATTAAGGCCTATTATGAAAAGGATTCTACCAGGGATATGTGTGCATTTTTAGGATGCTTATTTGGAAATGAGCAACCTTAAACTAGGTCTTAGATCAGGACTGACCTTTTTTTTCCATTTAAATATTTATGCTCATTCAGAAATTGTGAAAAATCACTGACTGTTGAGCACTTATAACTGCGCTTGCTATATGAGGGATGGGCCATATGTAAGATTTAACTAGATTAGGGGTATCCATTTTTATTCACAGGGCTAGAGCGACCGTTTTTGATTCCAACAAAGCGGGAACTTGCATCACTTATTTGCAGACTGAGACAAACTGATTTACATTAAGAATCCTGTGTGCTGCTGCTTGTTTAGAATGAAAACCTGCAGCCACAGTCACCCCTTGTGAAAAAGTGTGGACATTTACTAAATTAAATTACAAGTACACTTTTCCAGTCATCAAACATCCTGTGTCTGGCTCATAAGACTAAATTTTTTTCTACATCTTGTCACCATGCTGCAGATGGCAGTGACTGTGGGCGGCAGGTGAAGACTGTTCTAGAGCGCTGGAGGGAATCTCTGCTTGGCTGCTCCAGCCTCTCGCAGCTTTTCTTGCATCTGTCCACCCTAGAACGCAGTGTGATCTGGGCTAAGTCCCTCCTGAATGCCCGCTGCAAGGTATGCCGCAGGAAGGGAGATGCTGAGAACATGATGCTGTGTGATGGCTGTGGCAGAGGCCATCATATCTACTGTGTGCGACCCAAACTGAAGGTACACTGCCCTCTTCCAGATGCTATTGCTACATATAACATTTAAAAAAATATATTTTTTCTGTAGTGCTAAATGAATAATAAGTCCATGCTGCTGACTAGGCTGTTCCTACGGAAGGCTGGTTCTGCCCAGAATGCCGTCCCAAACAACGTTCTCACCGCATAAACTCCCGTCAGCGGTCCTCTGTCGACTCTGAGGAGGAACTGGAAGAAGATGAAGAGTCTGAGGAAGAAGCAGAGTCTGAGGAGGAGGAAGACGCGTCGTCTGAAGAGGAGGAGTCAGAAGAAGAGAAAGAAAGGTTGGCTGTATTCATTTAAATATAAAACAAATAAAATTTAAATAAATCGGATCTAAATGTCTTCTCTATTCTTTCCCTAGTGTTTCTACGAAGACTGCTGTGAAACTTCCCCAACAGGCCACTAAAGGTGGTCGGTCAAGCAGTAGATCCAAACAAGCCGAATCAAATCATTCCACACCTCGTAACCAGCAGAACACATCCAAGCAGAGCCTCTCTGCCAGTAAAGGAGGCTCCAAAAGCTCAGGGAAGAAAGCCACACCAGTGTCTAACGGCAGGCCACCTCCTCGGCCTGGCAGCCGCTCTAGTGCACGTCTCAGTGTGGAAGTGCTGAGCACCAATGGTACCTCGGGGAAAGCCAGTACACAGCCCAGCCCTGCTGCGACTCCTACAGACTCTAAGAAAAGACCTGTTTCTGGTGAGATTTAATGGAAATATGGCACTAACTAAGTGTGACTAATTGTGTATAATTTAAATATATGTTAAGCATTTGCTTAGCAGAGGCTGATGATCCATCAGCACAAGATGCAGAGGTTATAATCATTTATTGCAAGTGAGTTTTTACTCACTCCCAACCACCCCCTTATCCTAACTATAGCCCTACAAGACTAATAATGGAGGTCTGTTATTCAGAGGTTTTGAGTGACAGACTGTCATTATGTTGTTCATCCTGTGCAAAACTAACCAAAAAAATTGTTTCTTAAACTGAATTGAGAACATAAAAACCTAGTTCAAGTGATTTTCATTTTATTTTTTTTTTATCTTTCTCCAGCAGAGGTCTCCCCAAAAGCCAAGGTTGTCTTGGCCCCAAATAGTTCCTCATCAAGTCGCCGCAGCTCAGGGAGAAATCTTGGTGTCCATGAACTGTCAGCATGTGAACAGCTCACTGTGGACTTGGTCAGACATGAAGATAGCTGGCCCTTCATAAAACTTGTTTCCAGGACTCAGGTACAGCATGCACATAGAAGTCATTGACCTCAAGATAGAGGTTTCTCCTGTTGTGTACATATGCGTCAGAAAATTTCATTACTAACAGTACTGCACTCAAACATTTATTGCATTATTATAAATGTAAATGTATTCCAAACAGACAGTTCTGTGGTATGGTTTTTTTGTTGTTGTTTTTTTTTATTATTGTCTCTGTATGTTGCTTTTCCTGTTCTATTTAAGGTGACCGTTTGTTTTATTGTTCATCTCCAAAGGTACCAGATTACTATGATATCATCAAGAAGCCCATTGCTTTGAGTACAATCAGGGAAAAGGTCAACAACTGTGAATACCAAACTGCATGTAAGTTATCTGATTAATTTTTTTGGTTGTGTATACACATCTTGCATTTATACTGGTACACCAGAGACCAATATGAAAATACCTGTCCAAGCCATAAGCAAGTCAAGCCTACCTTTGCTATTTCAGCTGCAAACGGTTACATCACATTCTCACTTTTACCTTTGTGTACCTTTACAGCGGAATATATAGCAGATGTGGAGCTGATGTTTTCCAACTGTCTAGAGTATAATCCTCGCAGCACTAATGAAGCAAAAGCTGGCCTTAGGCTTCAGGCCTACTTTCACTCTGAGCTGCAGAGGCTTGGCCTGGCTGACCGTATGAGCCCGCCACAGAAGCGGCCCAGGGTATAAAGCAGCACTTCTCTCATTTTCATCAGTAGACTCAGACTTGCTGCACTGCAGGGTTGCACACAAGATTCTTCAACCCAAGAGGCTCTGTTGAATGAAAACTATGTAGTAATGCAAACACAAAGCTTTCTTTGTCTTGGGTGATGCAGGAAAACCTGTGCTGTGAAAAACTATTGCACTGTTTGTTTTGAAATTTTGTTTGTTTTGTATTGTTGTTGTTTTGTTTCAAAAGTCCTTCCGATTTATGTTGACTCAGGACAAGAAAATAATTGTTTTTGGAAATATTTTCTGAATGGTGCATTTTTGTATTTTATACCTTGACTGCATTTCTAGACTACTGTTTATATAATTTTACAGAACATTTATTCTCATCAATTGGTAATGTTTGTAACTCAAAATAGTAATTCTGTGGTGTAGTCGTCAATAGTGAAATAATAAAACTCAAGTGTTTGTCAGGTCACTATACCTTGGTTAAACACTACATAGGAACCAGAACTGCTCCTTCTTTTTCCTAAATGTTTTTCTATGTGATCTAATTAGTTATTTATTTTAGGCCTGGTTATAATTTGAATGTTGATAACTTGCTTTATTTATTAACATTTTTGTTTTTGTGTGTATGTATACCTTGTATAGCTTTTTTGTAATGTATTACCAATGTTGGTTTCAGTAGAAACTTGGGCAAAAGTCTTTCTCTTTCAGATTCCTATTTTCCATTGTGTACATTTCTTATATAAATAAATTCACTGTGTTAATAGTTGTTTGCTATGAATTTATTGAACGTTTTCATTTGTCTCACTGCTTTCAGACTACTTTCCTGTCATTCATGCTAGCTCTAAGTAAAAGTCTCTTATAAATATTTGAAAAGGTTTTCTAAAGTTATTAACCTTATTCACCGAAGTTAGTTATTTAAAACATATTTTAGATTAAATTCAGTTTTAATAATTCAAAGTCTTATAAGAGAGAGGTCTGGTTAAAGTGCAAGGTTTGTCACTACTCACTGGGTTCCAGGATTCACTGCTCACTGGTTGCACTGTGAAGTCCATCACCACTTACCCAATTACAATGCAGAGGCTTTTTGTACTGAAAAGGCTGTCATATCTCTTTTGGGTACCATGTGGAGTGTAACCTAGTCTATTGCTGCTTACCAGGCTGCAGTGTGGAGTTCTGTTCTTTTCACTTGGTCCATCACTGCTTCTCGGGCTGCGGTGTGTTGTGGTGTTCTCACTTGGTCCATGACTGCTTAACAGGCTGCACTGCAGATTTCCCTCACTGCGACTGTGCAGTACTGCCACGCTTCTGCTCTCCCCCGCCCTCTCTCTCTCTCTCTCCCTCACACGGTCCGCTGTTCACATTCCTCTGTTAGAAGTACCAAGAAAATACTCGCACATTCACTTGCAAACTACCGTCGGGCAACATGGTGAGTGCTCAATCTTTCCCCACACAGCCCGGGCTCGCTTGATTCACAGTGTACTGGGTATTTAAAGCTCTGGTCGTTATTTTGACAACTATTGAGCTGTTAACTTTTTGTACATTAACTGGTCGCAGGAATGTGACACGGCGCGCTTTGCTTTAATAACAGAAGACGCGTTTTCTGTCGGAGGGATGGTGTTGCGGGGTACGTTTTTTGGGGTCTAATTCTTATTCCTGTGGCCGGTGGCTAATTAAATCAGTTCCAGTTTGGGATAGCTGGAATGACCAGGGCCTGGAGTCCTAGGCGGCCATTTTAACCTAATTTTAGCCTATAGTTTATATGGGTAATTACTAATAATGTTGCCTGTTCTTTAATTCACAAAGGTCGCAGTGGCCCGCGCACGGTGATTGTCAGGTGGAACGGTTTGTTTTTTCTCCATGTAAAACTCCAGCTCGCTGCCAAACGAGTGGTCAGAGGCGTGCATGCTCCTCATGGCGTGTAAAATCAGTTGACGTTACGGCTGAAGAAGGGTATTTGCAGCCACGACTCAATAGGATTTAGGTGGCCCAAACGGACAGTTGTCTTTAGCAGCTAAAGCTGAGCTCCCTGAGACCTGTGTGTAACTCACTCTCCAACCAGTCTCCTGATTTAATCGATCTATATCAAGAGAAAGGATTTTTGTCTGTAAACGAATCCCAACAATTTAATCTAAGCATATATTTAGTTAATAGTTGATTGCCTAATTTATCTAAAAGCGTTTATTGATAATAAATGTGGACAATACAAAAAAACATCCCTCATGGCAGTGACTTTACGACCACCGTGCTTGGAACAATTCAGATGACTGCTTCTAAAACCACTGTAAGCAATCCAAGATACAGTGAGAACATGAGCTCCACGGCAAAACCCCCCGTGTCAAGTTGACTTACAGTACGGTACTCATGTGTGTCCCTCTGTAGACGGTAATTAAAAAAAAGAGGGGTGCTGTGTTTGGGGAAACTGCACAGCAGGCATGGGGAGTGTTGGGTGCTCAGGTTAGATCCGTCAATACTAGGGGTGTGACGAGACACGAGACTGGGTTCACGAGAACGAGACGAGATTTTCACATTTTTTAAAAAAAGAAATCCTCAATGTTTAAACATATAGCAAAAATAGCCTTTTATTTAACTGAAAAACACAAAATGCAAAAATGGATGTCCATTTTGAAACTTTATGAAATAAAACTTCTATTTTGATGAATGATATGCAGTAATAACATGTAAAGACTGCAAAATATTTTACCA
>JBBPDH010000001.1:27331201-27347002 GCA_037974565.1 Clupeocharax schoutedeni
TTCATTGAGAACATGGTTGTTGTTCAATAATAAAATTATTCCTCAAAAATACAACTTGCCTAATAATTCTGCACTCCTTGTAGCTGCAGGGCGGGGCTCCACATTGAAGTCTATTTGAATGAAACGTCATTGATGTCCCTGTTGGTGAAATGGTCAGGTGTCCCAATACTTCTGTCTATGTAGCGTATGAATCAGTATCCGTGCTCTTCCCGGGTCCAGCATAGGGACTCTCTCCGGGAGGCTCCGCCCTCCTGGATCCTCACGTCACACGACATCGCCACATTCGTACTCCACCCGTAGCAGCCATGATGGTGGGTATTTATACAATTACTGTAGTCTCCTAAGGGCTCTTTTAATAGTGGGCATGCTTTTGGCATTGTTCTCCTTTACGACGAGATCGTCTGGTTTAATGTCTAAGCTATGCATGTTGTGTTTTTTCTTTTCCTGTTTCCTCTTTTGACAGCAAGAAGGGCTGGACGATGGACCCGATTTCCTCTCCGAGGAGGACAGAGGAGTAAGTTTTTTTTGTCTTTTTTGTCTCCTGTGTCGGCTACGCTCCCATTTTTGAAACATTCGACTCTTTATTTTGTGCGGCTTGCAACAGTTAACTGGTTTATGTGCTCAGACAGTAGATTAACCGTGTCAGAGAGGCTCAATGTCGTTTGAGAGCTACAAAAGCTATTAGCAAAGCTACTGGTAGTCAGTTGACTTCCTACTGGCGGCTGATCAAGAATATCTGTGGGAAACGCAAACATGCACAACGACCAGCTTGTAAAACACACTGACGGATTTAGAGAGCTGTCAGCCAGTAGAATTTTGTGCATTTAATTTTTTTTCTTATCACTGCAGACACACTAGCTTGGGCTGCAGCTTAGGCCAGCAAACTAAGTTGAGGGAATGAAGAATGGAGCCAGTTATCTGGGCACTATGTCAGACAATGGCACTGGGCTCTGGCAGGCTGTTTGGTGATGCTCCATTTCACAGCTTTGTCGACAGTGTTTGGACAAAAAGCTTTTATCCTTGTTTGTTTGCTACTTCTGCACATGATGTGCTGGTTATAGCCATTTATTCAATGCAAAATGTTGTGCAAAGTGGTTAAACCTGGCAAAATAATCTTTCACTTAGATGTACATTTATTGTGAGCCTCATTCACCACATTCCACAATGGAACCAATGTGACACACAGCAAAGACATGACTATGGTATTTAAAATCTCATTTTAAACCCGAGCGAATGACCTACATGTAAGAGGGGGCGGAAGGAAAATGTCTCGTGATATTTAATTTGTAACGGTTTACAGCCCAGGGCGGTCAGTGTGGATCTTCAGACTGATGCCACACTACAGGTGGACATTTCAGATGCTCTGAGCGAGAGAGACAAAGTCAAGTTCACCGTGCATACAAAGGTAGGCCTGTTAGTGCAGGAAGCACTGCAGTTCTGTTTCTGTTTTGCTCCAAGGGACATGCTGCCAAACATTTTCTTCAAAAATATGCAAATGATATATTTTCATATAATAATGGTGGGGAAATGGTGCTGTTTTTCTGTAAGTTATGTATGAATATTCATTTTAGTGTTTTCTCTAGTTTGCTGAGAGATCAATACCTGGAATTTATCATTTATTCTGTGCTTCTCTAGAGCACTCTGCCCAACTTCAAGCAAAATGAGTTCTCTGTGGTGAGACAGCATGAAGAATTCATCTGGCTCCATGACTCCTTTGTAGAGAATGAAGAATACGCTGGTTTTATTGTAAGTAGCCAACCACATAGGCCATTCCCGCCTCAATGTTAAATGTCTATATTAATTGCTAAAAAGTTCATCTTAAACTTTCGACTCAATTTGAGGTATATGTCAATATATGCATGTGGTCTGAAAGCATTCATTTTTATGAAAGTTTACTAATAGCCTTAGTGTCACAATTTAAACGCCATCTTTTCTCTGTAGAAGAAAAAGCATTTCTATTGATAAGGGTTGCATTTTGCTAGATCTGTGCTTACCTAGTAGTAGCCAAGTGCATTATGCAAAATAGTGGTAATGACATTGGCCCACTTTTCCAAAGGCATAACTGCTTAGTGTTCACTGTACAATGGTAGAGCATTCATCACTTTGAAAACCCCTTTCCCGCTTGGCCATTATGTGCTACCAATATCGTCCCAGTTCCCCACTGCTTAAAACTAGAGGTGGCACTAATTTAATACCAGGTCGGCATCAGGCAGATTCCAGCCGAAAATGCTGGATCACATATCAGAGGGAAATAGAATTATTCCGATCTGTATCAGTAAGAAATTCAGCTTGAACACCATGTTGTGCATGTTTGGGGGGGGGGGGCATCTGCAGCTTACACTAGAGTTAATTAAGGTGATATAAAATTATTTATCAAATCGATGTTCATGTGAATTAAAGTCTGCTGTGAAAAAGAACAACGAGTTAAAGGTGGCACTAGGAATTTGCTGTTCAGTCTTATGGTCTCTGGTTAATGTTCTGCTGCACGGGTCATTTTCATGCTGTCTGATTTATTGCCCTTTCATTTTGAATATACTTTAGGCTCAGAGATCTTGGCACTGGAAAGCATTTTGCACTACCATCACATCTCAAGTGAATTATTCATGTCACTTTTTAATACAAGAGAATACGTTGCCATACTGACACAGAGAACACTGATATCATTAGTATGCTTCATCAGCGTTAGTCTTTGAATGTCAAACGTCAAAAGGTTTTTGGAAGCACAAAGACCCTGAATATGTTCTGTGATTGATGGAGGGTCGCTTTATTCTCAGATTCCTCCTGCTCCTCCGAGACCAGACTTTGATGCCTCGCGAGAGAAGCTACAGAAGCTGGGCGAGGGAGAAGGCTCCATGACCAAGGAGGAGTTCACCAAGATGAAACAGGAACTTGAGGCGTAAGTCACTTTTGAGTTGTGGCTTTGTGTATGTAGTTTTTGTCTCATGGCTGTGTGTATTATCAGGGTTACTTTGATATGTGTTTCTGTATCGCTCAAAGTAATGTATTTCTTGTTACAGCGAATACTTAGCGATCTTCAAGAAGACCGTGGCGATGCATGAGGTCTTTCTCTGCCGTGTTGCTGCCCATCCTGTCCTGCGAAAAGACTTGAACTTTCATGTTTTCTTAGAATACAACCAAGATGTAAGTAACATTTTTGTGGCCCATTCTCTAGCCTGTAGTAGTCATAGTTGGAAAGTGCACTTGAAATGTGCATGTCTATATTCTAGCCAGATCTATATTTCTCAGTCGTGTTCTACTTCTTCTGGATACATTCAATTTCATCATGAAAGTCACCACTAATAACAGAAATATCCCTTGAATAGAGGCACATTGATTTTGCACACATTGCTTTGTTTGTGGCATTGGCAGCTGAGCGTACGGGGCAAAAACAAGAAGGAGAAACTGGAGGACTTCTTTAAGAATGTAGTGAAGTCTGCAGATGGAGTAATCGTGGCAGGAGTGAAGGTGAGCTCACACGGAATTGTGACATGTGACTGTGTCATGTGATACACTTGGCTGTTCTGGGAAATGATTCACTAGTGGTTGCTTTAAATTCTTCAAATATTTATTATATTTCTGTGAATAATCTTTTGTTCTTGAATATACGTGGTTCGCCGTTTATTGTTTATTGTTCTTTATTGTTTAGGCTGTGAATATGATGAATACAACTTTAAAAAGTACAGTCATATGTAAATGTTCAGCTGGTCTATTTACATTTTGTTGACTTTCTTAGGTGGGGGATAAGTACATGAGAAAACCAGCTTCAGAAAACACATCTACATATTTTAATGCAAATTTACTGCTTAAGTTAATGATTTGAGGGGTAGGGAGACTTTTGTCTATGCAAAGGTTATGGCATGTATATTTTTTAATTTAAAGTTTTATTTTTGCTCAATCTGTTAAACTCAGCAAATAAATAGAGCTTATGCACTAAAGGCTACAGAAAATGCCATATATGTTAGTTTACTGTAGTGAATGTGTGCTTATTTTCACTAAGTCAGTTTTAACTTAAGAAGTTTGGGAAGGTTAAACGTTTGCTTAATGATTGAAAAAAAAAATCACTTATACTCTGTTTGAATACAGGATGTAGATGACTTCTTTGAACATGAGAAGACATTCCTTTTAGAGTACCATAACCGCGTCAAAGACGCCTCTGCCAAATCCGACAGAATGATCAGGTCTCACAAAAGTAAGTTTCTCTTCTCCTTCCCGTAACTTTCACTTTTCAGGTAAGCTCTTTACTTCCACGCTTCCAACTTTCATGCTTTACTCTTTTACAAAAATATAGTACATTAGCATTTTAAAATGTGGGGAAAAACATTCATTACAGCAGAGAACTAGTTTGGTTCTGTTTCTTGCACACACATGAGAGGATGTGTGAATTAGTGGTAAAAGTTTTGAATGTGGACTGAAAACATGTCTCTTTGTGTCCTGGCAACATTTCATGCTTCACCTCAGGTCAAACTGATATAATTGAGGACCAAACATACAAGTCAATTCTCCAAAAATGTCATGTGTGTCATGTTTCAATGTGTTTTTTTGAAATGTACAGAACTTTATGTCTGCTCTGTTCTGCATTAATTTGCTTACATATGTGGAAAATGGTAAGTGGAGTTTTCTCTGCATGTCTGAGCAGGAGAGCCACACTTCTGCCTTAATACATCAGGATACTTTGGATATGTCAGGTGACTTTAATTATGTAGTGATTATTTACACCTCATGACCAAGTTTTCTACCTGTGGACATACATTTATTCCAGTAGACACTGTCTAGAAGCAAAACAGCAGTTTTATACCAAGCACATTTACAGTCACCTGATATATACATTTAAGCATATCGAGTATCAGCTCTCTTCTTTGTGTGTAAGTTGTGAGTGAACTGTATTCTTTTCTGTGAATGTGAAACATGACACACTGAAGTGGAGAATTGAAAATCAGAGTGCATGCTTTTTAATGGAAGGAATGAATGGCTTGAGTGAGTGCCTGCCTTCGAGTTTTAGAGAGCTGAGCATTGTGCCGAAAATCTGTGTGCTTTGTCTGGAGGAGTAACATGAGGTCTTTTACAGGTGCTGCAGATGACATCAACAGAATTGCCTCCACACTATACACTTTAGGGACACAGGACTCAACGGATATGTGCAAGTATGTCACTTTGGCTTTCTTTTTCTAGTGTTAGAAACTGACACTCTCTGTTTGTGAATTATACCTTTTTGAATTTTTCTTTTTAGATTTTTCTTGAAAGTGTCAGAACTTTTTGAGAAAACACGGGTATGTACATTTTAATCACATTATTTCAGCATCATTTTACAGTAGTCCTCAGCCTGGTTTTATCCAAGTCTTCATTTTGTACAATCCAATTAATTAATTGTAACTAACCAAATTCATGTTGCCATAGAAATGCGGCTTTCATATTTAACCACGTTAATAGTTGATACAGTAATCTAGTTTGTATATTCTGTTACCACCCATGCTCAATATTACAGTAACTCCTAGTGTTCATGGGAACACTAGTTTGTCAGGCTAAGCCATTTTAAACATTTGAAGGGAGCCCTGAAAGCCACCCCTCTTGAATAGAAGTCTTTCAACTCTTAATGAGGAAGTGCCTCAGAGCCCTCTTCTTTCTCTGAGGTGCAAGGCAGCTAATTTGGTGCTGAATGCACAGTGAACGTCAGCAGATTCACGCCAACACAGGGCCATAGTAATTGAGCCCTGCACGTCAGGGATCATAAGGTGACCTGTTCTCTTCCTGTCAGTTTAAGTGATGCCGTCTGTGTGTTTCCTGCACAGAAAATCGAGGCACGAGTTGCTGCTGATGAGGACTTAAAACTTGCTGACTTGTTGAAGTATTACCTCAGGGAGTCACAAGCTGCCAAGGTATTTTCTGTCTAAGCCTTACTATCTGCATATCACATACACAACCATTATAGAGTCTATTTACATGATTACTTTCAACTATACTTCTAGAGGTCATGAGTGTCAGTTTTGTGTTTGAGTAGCCACTTGATTTCATTTGAACTGTTTTGTCCTTCGCTGCCTCTCAGGACCTTCTGTACAGACGAGGAAGGGCGTTAGTTGATTACGAGAATGCCAACAAAGCTCTGGACAAAGCCAGGGCCAAAAACAAAGACGTCCTTCAAGCAGAAACCACCCAACAGGTGTGCTGTCAGAAGTTTGAGAAAATCTCAGAATCGGCTAAACAAGGTACTTAAATGTTGTTTCAGTTTCGTTATGTTTACATGAGACAGTCTTGTATTTCCCAAAGATTATAGTGTCATACAAGCTTATACATTCATTTTGCTTTATGTGTGGTGTTCCCCCCTGCCTTTCCAAAACAGAACTGATAGATTTCAAAACAAGAAGAGTAGCAGCATTCCGAAAGAATTTGGTGGAACTAGCTGAGCTTGAACTCAAACATGCTAAGGTAACTTGTTCGTTATATGAAATTAGAGTGTTTTTGAAACTGAAAACAGTATCTCCATTAAAGCAGTTTTATGTCACTCAGCATATTCATAGCTATGGAAAAAGTCTTCCTTTGCAATGGGACTCATTGTTCATTCTCTTCTTTTAAAGGGTAACCTACAGTTGTTGCAAAGCTGCCTGGCTGTTCTAAAAGGGGACACTTAGATCCTAGCATTTGGTTCACTGTCTAGGGCTGTCCCTGCTTTGGTCCCGTCTTAATTTGGAGGATTGGAGGAGAGGGCATTCCTGGGGTCTTTTTGTCAAAAAACATCTGTATGTATCACCATCAGAGACACCATACTCCCTCCACTACTCCCTTACAGTGACGTGGCCCACTGTGGAAGATTTCCCAAGTCTGCACAGCACAAGAACCAACAACTTCATTTAATCACGTCTTGTAACTTCTGATGGTTAATTGACATTTTTCATGGGAATTGCTTCATGAGCACATTTATGTTTCTGTAATTTCTGTCCAATTGTTTTATTTTTACTTGTTTATTTTTGCTTATTGTAATCCCCAGATCTTTAGTTTCAGTAATCCCTTTGTATGGATGCTGCTCAGTTGTCTTGTTCAAGTTGAGCTGATTGTTACGATGATTAAAGTGTATGGTCACTCAAAGGCTTGTACATGTTGTATTAGTTTTCACTGTATTGCTATTTATCATCTTAATCACAGCTATTTTTTGTATTACTCTTTAGCAAAATTAACATTTTCTTTCCCCCCCATTCCTGAAAAATAATGCATCATTATGTTTGCCTTAATATGTAGACTAATCAGATTATTGTACATTTCATAAATAAGTACATGCCCTCCCCTGGCTTTTTAAGTGCACTGTATATGAATGTCTTTTTTTTCACAGTATGTGACCAAAGCTTCCATTTATTCAGATGGAGGAATGCTGACATTAATAGTAAAAATTATGATAAAATGACAATGAACATGACAAAAATAAATAACACTGTTTACTGTATGTGATAGAATTCATTGAATTCAAGTGAAAAAGATTCTCTGAAACAGCTAGCCTGTTACATTATTCCTGTAAGTATGGCAGACAGTTCCCAGTTAATTTTTCTATTCGAGAAAAAAAAAAGTTACCTGATATTTTCGGATCTGTGGTTTTTAGCTGAACCCCCATGGGACTTTTATTTTGACACTCGACGTTTAAAATCGTAACCTGGAAGCTTGAAGTGCTGCTGTCACGGAATCCAGCATTTTCACGGAGGGAATTTTTTTGTCTTATTTTTTCGTTATCTGGGTGTAAAATGAACCGAAAAGAGGAATATGATTCCTACGAGATTGAGGAGCCAAGCGACGAAGAGGGAGCAGTCAGGTAACTGATCAAAAAGCGTGTACTGGATAAAGCTAATAATGTAAATAGAACCAGTGTATTCTACACTTCATTAAAACCTGCAGATCAAATTAAAAGATCAAGCCACACCAAATTGAAAGAAGTGTCGGGAGACATCGGTTTTTCAGGGTTTGAGCTAGGCTCCAGTGAAGGGCTTAAACTTAATATTTCAGCACACTAAGGCAATTTGGACAACGCCATGCTTTCAGCTTTGTGAACCTCTGCTATTCTATAATGGCTGTGGCCCAGTACACAAAGCGGCCCACAAAGACATGGTTCGATTAGTTTGGAAGAACTTTCCTGGCCTGGACAGAGGCCCGACTGCAACCCTTTCCAACACCTTTGGGATGAACTTGCCTTCTCGTCCAACGTCAGTGCCTGACCATATAAATGCTCAACAGAATTAATGGCCACAGAAAGCTCCAACATTTAATTTTTAAAAATTAATAATAATAATTATTATTTATATAGCGCCTTTCCAGAGCTCAAGGACACTTCACAATAGAAAAAATGAAACAGACAAATAACAAATATACAAAAGTCAGACACAACAAACTGGAAGCATTGGCTTCATTAGTTCGCTCTCACTAGTAGCAGAGGTATCCAGGCAGATGGCCCCAAATACTGGGGAGCATATTAACTTCCTGGACCCAACTCAGGTCAGAGAGTTTCAGTATTGAGCTGTGGAGCGATGAAGCCTCATCTGGTGATTTGGAGTGGCGTTTGGTATCCACAACTAAAACAGAAACGTCATTCTAACTTTTACCTGAATGTAATCAAATCCTCATTTCAGTATTGACACATCTAGGGTAAAGCCTTTCTAGAGAAGTATAGTCTCCCTATTAACAGCAATCTCCTTATTTACAGCATTTGATAAACAGGTGTCCAAAAACGTTTGGACTTCATGTAAATCTATTATATAGCAAAACACAAGCCTAGATCAGAATCTTCAACAATATGAATTTATGGTCCTTTTGAATAGTATAGTATATATAGGTTCAATAGTATATATAGGTATATTTACAGTGGTGATTGTTTATGACCTGATTCTCTAATCTCAAAACAGTAATGTGCTGATGTGTGTTTGTATGGTTTGCCCTTTAGCTCAGAAGATGAGCTCGACATTCTTCTTAACGGAACTTCAGCTCAGAAGAAAAAGCTTATCCGAGAATACTTGACGGGGGAAAGTGAATCATCGAGTGAGGATGAGTTTGAGAAAGAGATGGAGGCAGAACTGAGTAGCACTATTAAATCCATGGAGGGCACCTGGGCGGTTTCGTCAAGTCAAGGTTACTATTACAACATTCATTTTAGAAAGTGTGTCTACTAGTGTTGTCACAATGCAAATAAATTATTATTCAGCAAATTTTGAACAAGAACAGATCATTGTCCAAACAATGTCATTTCATCTGTGAAGAGGAAAATTATCATTTTATACTAATACATAAATCCTCCATTAGGCAGTTCATTTTAGCAGAAAAGTTAAATATTATTTTGTCATCAACATCTCCAAAAACGCACATAGTGAGATGAGACATGGATTGGGGTGCACCATACATTAGCATATAACAAAGTACAATGTGCAGCTGTGTAAGTGTACATGTTACTGGCACATGTAGATGACAACAGTTGAAGAACACCAATGATGACATAAGACAGCTTGTAGCTGGGCAGCTGGTAGCCTAGTGTTGGGGCGTTCGGTCAATGGGTTCGATTCTCTAGACTGCTAAGCACCTCTGAGGAATCCTGAGGTAACCTGAGCAAGGTATCGTCCCCACACACTGCTCCCCAGGTGCTGTGTTCCTGGCTGCCCGCTGCTTCACTTGGTAAATGGGTTAATGCAGAGGACGAATTTTGTGATGTTCACACTGTGCGCTGTGGTGTGAGTCGCAAGGAGAAGCCACTGTGCATACGTCAGCTCATGAATAACATAG
Organism: Clupeocharax schoutedeni; assembly: GCA_037974565.1. Lineage (NCBI taxonomy): Eukaryota > Metazoa > Chordata > Actinopteri > Characiformes > Alestidae > Clupeocharax > Clupeocharax schoutedeni. The sequence continues at coordinate 27,340,943 of JBBPDH010000001.1, forward strand.
ATATTGCGGTATATGTGTACTGTGTATTCCAAACATTCTTTTGGTTACTTTTGACAACACTGGCATATTCTGATGGGATTAGTGAGTTCAGTGTGTCTCTTTCTGCTGTAGGTGAGACCTCACATAGTGGAGGCAATACTGCAACACAAAACATGGCAAGACCACAACCTCAGCAGTACGACGACATATACTTTGATTCAGATTCAGATGATGAGTGTCCAGCTGGTAAGGATGCCGGAAAGCGTTGGGGGGGGTTCAGCAGTATTATGTGTGGCTCTTTGCTCATTGTTTGTCTACTTGGTGGTGCTCTTTAGGTGTTTCCCAGCATCGAAGAAAAAAGCAGCGTGTTATACCTACAAACGATGAGCTACTGTATGACCCAGATGAAGATGATCGGGATCAGGCATGGGTAGATGCCAAGAGAAAAATGTTGGTCACATGCTTAAGACTACTTTACTACAAATTAGTACTGTACCTACACTGACAAACCATATTAATTGGCATATGCTCTCTGCCTATGTTTTTGATGACTGTAGGTACAGAAGCCACAGAAGAGCCACAACATCTTCAGACAAACAAAATAAATCCCGTCCTCTCCCAAGCAGTGATGCCGTCCTCAACTGTCCAGCATGTATGATCACACTGTGTCTGGACTGTCAGAGGTAAGGGCACTATTGCATCAGGACACAAACTGCTGGCAACATTTGTCAGCTACTACTCAGCGTTTGTCATATTGCCTCTGTCATTTACCTTCTTTCGAAAGCTCCCGCTGTGCTTTAAGTAGTGTTAATGTTTCATGGTAATTTAAATTATATTACCATGTACTTTAAATGACATACAAGGCTTTATGACCACATCTATATTATTTGTTTGCCACATTTTTGACTGATTTTATATGAAAGGTTCTCTTTTATTTGTACGCAGACATGAGAAATATAGGACGCAGTATCGAGCCATGTTTGTGATGAACTGTACAGTGAATAAGGATGAAGTGCTAAGGTATAAAGCAGTCAATCAGAAGAACAGACGTAGGAAGAAAGGTCGTCAGGGCTCCGTGGCCACATCTGCACCTACAGAGGCCACAGCAGAAACAGGCCTGACAGATTCCCGACTAAGTGGAATGGACGAGGAAGATATTTATCATCCAGTCAAGTGCACAGAGTGTTCAACTGAAGTGGCTGTGTTTGACAAAGATGAGGTCTACCATTTCTTCAACATCCTAGCAAGCCACTGCTGAAGAGATGATGTGTGTGACAAAGAACTCCAAGCACAGTATAGAAAATTCAGTCAGTGCTTGTCCTAACGTCTCTCTCTAATGATTGGTCATATGGTGAGATTAAGGGGGAAGTTTCAGAAAATCATCTGATTTGACATCTGTGTTTGTGCACGTTAATGTAAAATATATGTAAAACGTTTTTACATTTCAGTTGATTTAAGAAATTAGGATTTACTTTCCTTTTCTTTTTTTTTTTTACAAAAGGACACACACTTGATACAGTCTTGTGTAACAAAATAGAATTACTGTTTCAAATAGTTGTGAGTAACCAGACTAAGTCTTTGTAATTTCTTGCATTATTTGAATAAATATTTTTCAGGCTGCCTTTTAAAGAGAGTTTTTTATAATAGCTAATTACAGCTGGCACAAGGCTTGTTTATCTTTATCTTTATATCCTTTTTGAAGTACATAATCAATTGTATTTAGAACAGTGCCAATTGAAAGCAGGCTATGCTCCTATTGGATGGCTTATGGTTTAACCGAAGTGTTGCTGTTATATAGGTCCACTACTGTCCTAGCACAGTCCCAGCCTGATACAAACGGACTTTCTAAGGCTGCAGTGTAATAAAGGCATGCATACTGCCAACTAGTGTAAATTTCAATAATAAAATTAAACAGACTCGGATGAAATAGACTTGGATTTTTCGTGTTCAAATATTTCTTAGACGACATACATGAACATGTGGAAACGGATTATATGGAGAGAAGTATTGGGACACACCTGTTTTCCGGGGTTTAGACCGCGATCCTTACTTCCAGTAAAGTTCTTGACCCTATCCAACATCTTTGTGCTGTAACAGAGATAGCGAGCCAGACCTTCTCGTCCAACATCACTGTCTAATCTCATAAATGCTCTACATAATGAATGGGCACAATTTCGCACAGAAACTCCAAACGCTGTTATAAATGCAGAGGGAGGGACATCCTACTGAAGTCTGTTTATTTGAATGCACTGCCATTAAAGTCCCTGTTGGTGTAATGGTCATACGTCCCAATACTTTTGTTCATACTTTTTGTTTTCCTGGTCCAAAAAGGGTGGAAAACTCTCGCCCAGTCATTCAATCACAATGGTAGATGCAAATGAGTATGTAAATATTGACCTCCACCCCATGCGCGAACATCCTATTAGATAAGGGGTCACTCCTGATGTGTTGTGTCGTCACTGAGCATTTCCACCAATCCGCGCTTGGCAAAGAAGACCGGAAGGGAGCGGAGGGATCTTGACTAGCAGCTGGAGAACATGGCGATTGGAGATGCTTGGAAACACATATCTTGGTTTTATTACCAATATCTGCTTGTCACAGCGCTGTACATGCTGGAGCCTTGGGAGCGGACCGTCTTCAGTATCCTTTTTAGTGCACTGTTTTTTGTTTGTATGTGTTTTGGTGACAAAACTTCCATTATTGTGTGCTAATGTAGTTAGCCCAATAGCTACAGCTAGCAACAAGTGAACCAAATTATTTGATTTTACCTGTTAATCTGCCCCTTAATATGTTTGCGAGATTCCCTTGGCTGAAAATAGAAGTATTTTTTAGCCGTTTGGTGTAAACGTTTAGCACCTACACGAATCTTGTCAGACAATGAGGCTGAAAAACTTAAAAGAAGGTGTGATGATCTGAGATGATTAATCAGAGCATGGGATTGTCTTTGTACTAAATTATATATTGACTATTGTACTTAATAACAGTACAGTACCATAACTAGAATCACAGAACTAATACACACGTACTATATAGTTAATATAATAGCCCTGATGTAATGCAACTACTAATCTGAACTGATCTATATACACCACTGTTACTACGTTGAGACTAATATGCAGACTGCTGCCCAGATCTTCAAATCATGTGTGTCAAATGTACTGCTCTTGTTTGATCTGTTCGCAACTTGACTGGAACGTCATCACGTCATTTACCCACAAGTTAAAGACATCGCTGTAGCGCCTTCAAAATATGTAGAATGTACCTTCATATGTGCGTGTGTACATGAGCAACACACTTGAGACGGGCAGTGTTGTGTGTAACTATAAATCAAAACTAACCATGTGAGTCACAGCGTGTGATTGGCATAAAATGACCTCATCATGTGATTTTTGCTCTTGAACTTAGAAGTAAGTACTGCAGGCAGTTAAATGCACTTGTGACAGAAGTAGCGCAGTAATTTCATAACTGTGGCACAGACTTGAGAGCAATTGTAACATTTTTGTGTTGCCTTAACAGTTAAAATAAATAGCTTGTCATTTTAGCCACATTGTTCATTCCACTGTCTAAAACCTGATGGTTCTTTAACATCATATCAGATTCTTTCTTGATATCTGTAGCAGCGATGGCGGTGTACACAGGCTATGTGTTTATGCCCCAGCACATCATGGCCATTTTACACTACTTTGAGGTGGTCCAATGACAGGCTGATTTTCCAGCCACCTTTCAAGATGCTCGAGGTTTCCCCCTGGCGGTTAGAAAGAGGAATACTCTTGCAGGTCTCTTTACCCTGCGCCTGTGATCTATGGAACATGAACAGTTTGGTGGGCTGAGGCAGTGGAAAAGCCTGGCGAGGAACTAGCAGAAGAGGCACATAAATGGATCCATTGTAGTCTTCGCGTCTGTGGCTGCTTAGCCTTGTGTAAGTGTGCAGTCTCTCAAACTCTGAGCACACACTGCCCTGTTAGTAAATGATGCGTCTTTTTATATTATGCTGACATTTTGATAATGCTTCAGTTTCTTTAATGGTAGTGGTTTCTTGAGATGGCAAATATTTTGTGATAATAAATGTGTATATTTCATTGTATACATATTTATAATGTTTTATAAAGATTTATTTGGTCTGGTGCTAAAACGATTTCAGTTTTGCATCATTGTATAGATAAACCTACCCCCCCCCCCACCCTATTTCCCCTTCACAGAGAACTGTGTGTACAATAAATCTGGTGATTGTTACTTATTTAAACCTGAAGATGTTTCTCAGGTGGTAACTTTGTGGCACCTATCTCTATGTGTATTTAAATACTACTCCAGTAAATACCTCCTTCATTTATACTGCATCAGTGTCATTTTTAATAGCTTTGACAACTGAATTGTCAAATAAAAAATTAATTCTAAAAGTTTTTTTTTTTTTACATATTTTGGGAAATCAATGGTGGACCTTATGTAGCATGTAACCAAGTTAAATAGATAATTGTGTTTTGGGGGGAAAAAAAACTTTAGATTCCAGGTATTTCTTGACATTTTTTAAGTGTCATGAGCCAGTATCACAGCACCACTGGTGAGGTCAGTCTGAACTAGTTTGTGCTTTGATAACCGTTTTATTGAATTATTCTCTTCTTACTGTTCCTCCTTCAGTTGTTTGTGCTGCTCTTGTAACTTCCACCGAATAATGCCACACCCTGGACACCGGAACGTCATATGACCAAAGGGGATTTTTATAAGGTGACCTAAATCTGCATTCGGCGCACACTGAAACATTGTGTACAGTTTGTTCTTCTAAAAGTCAGCATTAAAGCCATAGATCATGATTTCTTAATTTGAACCAGTTTTGTCTCATATTTGTGTTAATGATGGTTGCAGAGAATAAGGACTGTTTTGTAGGTCTTGGCCAAGTGACTGGATTAGCTATGGTTAATCTTATTCAGAGGTTTACGTTTAAGGTGTGGAAATCTTTACAGGCTCTAATTGTGCAGGCTTGCCACCTGCAGGATGCCTGGGTGGGATCTTCCAGACCAGTAAACGATATTCAGTCCAAGTCTCAGATTCAGAATCTCGCTGGCGTGAATGAAAATAGCAGCTGGTCACTTAGCTACAAGATGGGGACGTTCTCACGTACATACTAAAGGGCTGCCTGGAGTTTGTGCCTCATATGTAGTGCAAATTGAGTGTTCTGCAAACATTGCAATTATAATTGCTCCACTGGGTTCGAGCACCAGTATCCCTCACCAGCCATAGCTAAACACAGCTGAGTAAAGGGCATTAAGTTTCCAAGTTAATCATTATGAAACTAGCATTAGTAAAGTACCTGTAGAATCGGACAATGCATTGTTTTTAGTCCTGTTATATACTTGTGAAAGAACTTATTTCACCTAGAAGCAGGTTTTAGATTAAGTAGAAGTCGATAGTGTCTCTCCAGTAAATAATCCAGTTCCTGTATTATTACATTCAGCCTAATGTTGAACATAGGTAAAACTGCTAAACTGCCATGAATGGCAGGAGTGGCAGCTCTTATTACTCTTACATAGTGAAGAAAAGGGTGTACTACAGCAAAACAGAGAAGTGAAGCATATGGGTAATGTGAGAAAAGGCTTGAATAATCACAATCTTGTATAAAACTAGGAGTCAAGTAGGTTTTTTTTTTGTCATTTCAGCCCTATCAGCACACAATGTTCCTCCAGGACATTGGAGCAACACGGAGTGCATTAGAGAATGAATGCAGGAAAAACATAAGCGCTACAAAACAGGACATTTAGTGCGGCTAACGTTGCAATGGGTACAGCTTGATGACCAAACTAATTGTGTAATAAATTGCAACAAAAAAGCAATAAATAAGTGTGCAAATAATAGCGTCAGTAGCACAATGTGCAATATATAATAAATACAGGGCTATTTGCAGTGGCAGCTGAGAGTGTAAATCATTTATTTAAGGCAGAACAGTTCAGTGTATTCAAGAACTGTCTTATCAAACATTTTACCAAAGTTCAAACTTATATCACAGCCCACAGGGCAGCTGGATGGCCTAGTGGTTAAGGCATCCGCCCTGAGACCAGAAAGTCCGGGTTCGATCCCCAAGGCCGCTAG
>JBBPDH010000001.1:27370157-27383338 GCA_037974565.1 Clupeocharax schoutedeni
TACATCGATCAACTGATGCATTTACCCAAAACATTAGCATTTACATTAGTTAACAACATTCACTGTGATCTTAAAATAAAATTTCACTTCTCAGGGGCCTTCCCCCAACTTGGGGCCCTGATAATTTAGTCCCACTTTTCCCCCAACTACGACGCCCCTGGCTGTGCCCCAATACCTTTGTCGATATGGTGTATGTGCCCTGCACCTTGTCTCTGAGCAGCAGATTGTGGGTTTTAGAGTAGACAGGGTTTTGGATAGGACTGATTCGTATCCACGTGGCCTTTAAAGGTCCAGCACCCTTCTACTGACTCAACATCACTGTAGTGATCTCAGCAAATGTGTTCAACAGACTACACTGAGGGAGGGAATTATTTTTACACAGCAGAGGCGTATTTCAATCTACATGTTGCATAAGCGCGCCATCTAGTGGTAATCTGTAGTTCACGGGAATACAACTGAAATGAGAGTTGTAGTGGGAGTGTGGTCAGATTGTCACACTCGTCAGCAGCTATTCTGGAGAAAAAACAAGAGAACAAAACAGAAGAGGGCCATGTAAAAAGAACCGAGAATATAGTGACAAATAAGAAGAGCAAACTCACAGTCCGAACTCTTTCTAAAAGATACAGAACGTTGTCGTAGTACAGATGTTTCGTGGCACAGATTAGGATGTGTCCTTAATTTGTAATTTGTTGATAAAATGTTAGATGACAGGATTTTACTACAGATCACAGAATTGGGATGGGGAACTTCTCCGCTCTTTAGGTGATTTTGGCCCACCCAAATCTGCCAACAGGTGGGAGGGAGGCTGAGGGTGCTGAAATCTTAAGCAGTGTGTGCGTGATATGCAATAGCCTTTTTTGCCTGTTCTAATGTTTTTGGATAAATTATTTCATAAAATGGTAAACGTGTTTTGTTTAATGTGACATTATTATTGCACATCAAACAGCTGAAACACACACTGCAATGTTCTCTCGTTTTGCTTTGTGCAAACGAGATAACTGGCACAACTCTTATGTCAAGCCCATGAACACAAGTTGATATTCAGCACTGGAATGCACATTAAGAGGAGCGTGCAGGGGCGGAGGCATTTCTTATGTGAGGGGGACGCATTGGTCTACGGGTGGTGGCGGGGTTTGGGTGTTTGGGTGTTTGGGTTTCTGTGTGCGTGCAAACTAAGTCTCAGTCCTTTTAGGGGGGGTGGGGGTGTTTGGAGACCGCTGCTGAACTTTGAAACTTGACTCTAATCTTTCACGAAATAATCAATTCTACTTAATCGATAGGAGAATACACACGTCCCCTTCAGATTGAATGGTGGTGACGCCCATGCGAGAGTGTAAACAAATATTGAAAATGCAGGACATTACTATGCTAGATTAATACACAATATGAACAAATACATTGACGCCTGACCATTACACCAACAGGGACTTTCAAGACATTCAAATACATTGACTTTAATATAGAGCTGGTCCCCAATTTGCAGTTTTAACAGCATTGTTTTCTGCTTTCCAAAATATTTTGGAGTGGGAATTTGCACCCATTCATTCTGTAGAACATTTATGAGGTCAGACATTGCTGTTAGGAGTTCCAGTTCAATCGTGTCTTCATGGACCTTGTTTGTGCAGTAGGACAAAGTCATGCTATAATTGAAAAGGACCTTCCCCCAACTGTGTTCACAAAGTTGGAAGTATGTTGTCTAAATGTCTTAGTAAGCCGAAGCTTTAGGATTAATCGCCTTACCTGGAAGTTAGGGACCAAGCCAAAAGTGTGTTCCAATATTCTTGTCCACATAGTGTATTAAAGTTTAAACTAATAAGCAGGGGTGGTCTGACAATGTGTTTGTTTTAACAACACACAGTAGACTGTTACATTTCTAAAACTGTTGTTTAAAATGACTTTTCAGCGGCTGCAGTAAAACAATCCTCAAATCTGGGGGTACTACAGTACTCGATATTGCCTGCAATTCCTAATTTAAACACTAGATGTCGCTCCTGACACACAGTAGATGTCAGACTGAACGAACTGTTTGGAAAAGTGTCTAGTCCCTATAACATTAAAAAGGTATTCAGTTTTTTTGCTTTAGGGGTTTTGTGCTTTTTTGACAATCTTTATAATCCTGACTGCTGTATGAGTTCAGGAGTGCTTAATCCACAGTTGATCTATGCAGTTCTAAGAAGATTTACTGTTATTTGAATGGATAAAATACTGTAGAGAAATAAGCTGGCATAACATGGGACTTTAAAATAACAATTCAAAGACTTAAAACAGTTCTTTTTCTGTTTTTGAATGCCATTGTTTTGTATTATTTCAAATTAGAAACACAAATTACACGTGGCTATGATAAGGATGCTCAACAGCAGGCCATTAAAAATGATTAGCAACAGATAAGTGTTTCAATTTGACCGAGATTTTGAACCAATATCAAATCAGCGATGGTGGGTTAGTATTCTGAAATGTCGGTCTTCATTTTACTGCACTTGTAACTCTTTAGAAATAAATATTATATTTCTTGGAATGCAAATCCAGGCAGATTTATCCTAGATTTCAACATTTCATGAAGGCTTGTGTGTCAGCATTGGAAATGTATGTATTGTATGTACATGAATATAGGCACAGAGTGCTCATATCAGAGCATCCCTAATATTCAACAGTGATAGTTGCTCATTAACAACACCCACCTGAATTGATCACATTAAAGAATAGAATGTGCAATGCAGTGGGGTTTCTGTTTGCCGAACTGACAGTTTTTCAAAACGAGAATTGTAATTAACGTAGAAGTATATAAGATATAATATGTAAAGGTGCAGGATTTATAAGAGCCGTATGCTCCCCTCTCATGCATACTGCAGGTGCTGCGTACCTGTAGATGTCCACATATGTAACGAGCTGCTATATAAACGCACACAATGATTCCCAATAAGGACAGTATGGGGAGATGGACAGCTCATGGTCATTAGGGAGGTTTCAGGTCTAGGCTTTTTTCCCCTTGCCTCCCTCTCCTGTGATCTATCATTCATGGCCTTCATTTAAAATTGCGTGAAATATTTAAAGTTGGCTGGAGCTTTTCTCTGGGCTTTGGCTGTGACCTCCCCTCAGCGCCTGCGGTCAGAGGGGAGTGAGGGATGGAGCTGAGGAGACGAACATGGAAGAAGGTGGAGAGGACTGAGAGAGAAACAGAGGAGAGTTAGAGAGATAGAGAGAGAGAGAGAGATAGAGAAACAATGGCAGAGATCCACAGCTATGAAAGGCACGACTTTATGTTCAAAGCAGCGAAACAGCAACAGTGTTGTCCAGGCACCCAGCTGATGCTGAAATCAATCATTTGAACAACAGCAAAACTGTGAATGATCTGCGAGATTCAGTCTCTTGGAGGAACCTCTCAGTATATCGCCGAACCAATTCTAAAATAAAACACCTTTGAAATGAGTGATTTTTTTCCCCCGTTTATTCAGCTTTGCCGTTGGAGTTACAGTGAGATCAGTATGGCAAATGACATGGATAGCACAGTCTAGATTACCCGCTAATTGAAAAACCCTATGAGGATATTGCGAGGTATGATAGAGCATCAAATATACCCGTGAGCTCCTGTTCAATGAAAAAAAAAGAAGAAATGCACTCAACCACCACTAAACATCATGTCTGACAGAGAGAGCCAGGCATATGAGTGCACTGGATTGCCACAGACCCAAAAAAAAAAGAGGAAGCAGTCGGGTGTGTGGAAGCACTTGGACTGCATGCTCTGTGCGTGCGTGCGTGTGTGCGTATGCAGTATGAATGCATCAGGATGAGAGAGAGAGAGAGAGAGAAAGAGAGAGAAAGACTCTGTTCTCGTCGGCTCCCTCCTGAGTTGTAAAACCAACTATGACACCAACGAAAGACATATTGACTGACTATCTGAAAATAAGTCCTGAAACAAAAAACCCCACAACAAACGGGAAATAAAAAGGATAGAAATAAAGTCACTGATGCGTGGCATTTGCTTGGAATGAACTGAATGGAAAAGAAATGATGCCAGATAGTAACAAATCCAAGAGAAGTTTATTATGAATATGGCACCTGTAAGATGGTAAAAAACTGTGTTACATAAAGACAACCATGTATGACATGTTTGCTTAAACTGATGAAAACCTACAAAAGTATAAAATAACCCTGTTGTAAAATGAAGTATGTACATTTCAGAATTGCAGCATTATTCATGGTAAATGAAAAAAAAAAAAGATGTATTCCAAAAAATAAGCCAGGCACTCAGTTAGCTTCAGTTAGTTGTCTTTTTTTTTTTTTTGGATAAAAATAAAAACAAAACAAAACAAAAATGTACCATAGTTTTCTCATTTTAATATTTTAATTTGTTTGTATTTAGAATTTATAACACTGTTAACACTGATACTAAGAGAATCCCTTTCTCCCGTATTTCATCTACTTGGCACCAAGTTCCTCATAAAAGAATCTGTATAATTGTACAAGAAATAGTTAAAAACACAGACACAGTTTTCACAGGTAATGAAGTGATTTTTCATATTGTAATTTTTAAACACTATTTATCTGACAGCAGCTGAGATTAGTTTTAGATTAAATCACCAGCAATCATTTTGACACAACACAGAAACATTGAGACAGCTCGCCTGGCTGTTCACTTTGTAACATATGGGTGTATTTCCTGGTCCACAGTGTCTGTTTTTGAGCTGCCCCCTACCCCAGCAAGACTTTGCACTGCAATGTAGAAAACACTAAACTCTAGGTTCCCGCTGACCTCCAGTGGTGACGCCAAGCTCTCCTGCAACTGCTCCAACAGCAAGCCCCGCTATCGTTTTTAAAAACATTGATATATCATGACCTGGGTTTGAGTAACAACACATCTGCACAGAAACCACAGATACGAGTTTCCTGATGTACGGGAGTAGCCCGATTCAGTAAAAAGACAAAAGGCTCCCCCTTTTCATTTGCTGGACAGACTAAAAAACACTAAACGCTGACAAAGCTGCTGGACCAAAGAAAATCAAGTAAACCAAACAATCAACTTAGTAAACATGCATTTCCAAAACACCTATAAAAATAGATTTTATAGTGCGAAATTTTTTTTCTGTTCATCTCCTTAGAAATCTTTAAAATTGTATATTGTCCTGAAATACTACCACAATCTTTTTTTTTTTTTTTTTAATTTTCCTGTGAGTTGCAGGGTCCTTGAAGTCAACAGGTTTGGTGGAAACCAATGAAATACACCCAATGCACACAAGAAGCACAAGGGACTCTGGGAGTGGTTCACAACTTCGGCCTTTGAGGTACCAGTTTAGACGTTGGGTCTAAATGCTACTTCAGTTTTTATCCTCATCAGTGTGGAGCTGGAAACGGCAGTCCCAGAATTCCTCAGTGACAAAAAAATGGCTCCTTAAACCTTTGAGCTAGTTAAGAGTCTTTTATCTCTGAGAGAAAGAGAGGTCTGTAGACTACACGACAGCAAAGCAATAGCAGGAACAGAAAAGTAGTACAGACAAAAGGAAGCAGCAAAAAGGTGACACTACATTGGAAGGCCACCACACAAAATCCACTAACCTCCACTGGTTCACTAAGACTGTAGGGGGGGGAGGAGAGGGAGAACTAGCGTTCCCCTGTCCAAGCCCACACTAGCACAGAGAGGACAAAGGACGAAACAGCTACATCAGCTCGGCATATACTGCATATAGTAACACACACTGAAATTGCTATGGAGACTGACAGCCAATGACACTTACACATTGTACACGTTTACGGTTATCACGCTTGGTAATAGATGACTTGATGGATGGCTGCCAAAAGATGAAGTGACAGTTTCTTCCTTTTTATTACTTTTCTTTCTTTTTTTTTTCAAACGACAATTCACAGTGTTTTAACACCAAACTGTGACAATTTTTTTTGGCAACAGTGGAAAAAAAATTAAGAATGTGATTTTTAAAAACACATTTTTTTTTGATTGAAAATGCATGTCCATATTACAATCTCCTTGATATGTGGTTTCCAGAGTTCATGAAGGATGTAGGGAAACATTCTGGGAGACTGGTGGTAAAAGGTACTAGGCTTCCAATGCTTAAGAGAGAGAGGAAGAAAAAAACTCTGACCCAACAGTTAGAGTTTCACATTCATCTTCAAGTTCATGATGCAAAAAATTAGTCTCAGTTAAACTGAGAGAAGTGATTCGCTTAAGGAGTACAAACAAAATCAGCCTGCACCTAATCTCTTTTCAGACTCAATTAGATTGAGCCGCTGCCAGACCCTTCTTTGCTCTCTGTTGGGGGGAGGGGGGTGAATGCAAGAAAGATGAACTTGTCTGTTGTAGGTTTGACTTTTCAGTAGAAAATCTCTCTTGCCTTCATTTGTGCTGAGCTCTGGATCAGTACCTACATCAGCCAGCTGAGTGAGGGTTAGTTGATGTTAGCACCATGGAACTGCAAAAAGAAGATGGAACCGGAGAAATCTTACACTGACCTGTTCCAAAGTCCTGGGATTTTAAAGTAACATTCTGTTCACAGGTCAATACCCGGCAAAAATTGCTTTTTTTTTTTAAATGCATGATTCGTAAGTTAAATCTGAGCTATAAAAAACGAAGAAAAGCATCATCTCTAAAATACTATTCCCTCGTTAAGAAAGAACCATAAACTCTTTCAACTATATCAAACAGGGTAACATCCTTTTGTCTGCGTCAACCTTGATCACATCGAGATAGTGATAATAACAAGAACAGCTTCTTTCATGTCAATCTCCTCTTTGAATTGCCTTTAAATACACAAGATATCCTGGTAAGCATGTAACATAAAGTCAAAAAGTACACATTGTTTCACCACAGAGAAACCACTCACCCCAGCATAGTGAGTTCTCTGTGGCTCAAAGGAACTCTCTGAAATAGGTACGAGTCTATTTAGTTTGTTTAGAGAAAATGTCATTGACAACTAGAGGAAAGAGGAAGAAGAGGATGCAGAAGAAACAGAAACAGAAAGACAGAGGAAGAAAAAAAAAGGTTTGTTTCAATTACACAAGCGCGATTGCTTGAAATTCAAAGTGCTAGAACATTTCATTTTCCCCCCATCGCGAAACACAGTCTTATGCCTCTAAAAGAGTCTTTTTGAACACAGTTGAACACAGTAATATGGTCTTGGAGTTTTGCATTCAGTCTTCTTTGCGCTCCAGAGTCTGCGTGGTGTGGATGCCGTTGCTGTAGACAGGAAAGGGCAGTGTGGAGAAGAGTCCTTCGGCTGTGGTGAAGACATTGGCTGCGGGCATCTGTGTGAGTCCCGCCCCGCTGACTGCACCCCCAAATGGCCCAGACATGTTAAGCCGATGCACATGGTGGTACAGCATCTCCATTGGCGTCTTGGGGTCGATTCCGAAGCTGGGCCCATTGACGTCCACGAAGTTGACGGCTGCTGCAGCGTGGGCATTGGGCAGCAGGTTGCCCTGCATGGCCAGCGTGACGTCGGCTGGTGCGTAGCGAATGGTGCCTGTGGTGTAGACGCGTGGGGCGGCCGCTGTGCTGGTGGCTGTGACCCGATGCACCAAAGGAAGCACCATGTTCCCGGCCTGCTGCAGCCGCTGCAGGGCCTCCAGGTCACTGCTGTAGAGCAGGGATCCCTGTGAGGTGGGCGTGCCCTGCTGCTTGTCCCGTGGAGAGGCTGAGAGAGGGGGGGAAAGGGGGTCGGAGGCTGCCGTGTTGGAAGGGGGTGGAGCCAGTGTTCCAGAGACAGAGCTGGGAACTGAAGTGGGGGCGCTATTGCTGTTGTGGTTACTACTACCATTACTGCTGTTGGTGAAGTTGGGTTTCCTATTGCCCGCTCCGCCTTCAGTGCCAGGTGGGGTTAGGACTGAGTCTGGGATGGTCACCTGGAGGCTGGTATGCTGTGGGGACGGAAAAGCGTCGTGGGCAGCTGGGGGCTTAGTCATGCTGTATGGCGACTCATTGCGGGAGATTTCACGGTTGGGTGGGTAGTTCCAGATGCTGCTGTCATTGTCGAAGTTGATGGGCTCAGCCATCTCTGTCTTGATCTTGAGGACAGAAGCAGTGGCGGGGGAGGGTGGCGGCAAAAGAGGGGGCTGCTCACCCAAAGCAGGGTCCAAGTTACTAGGGCTTGGGGTGGTGGCGCCTGGGGGAGAAAGTCGTAGTCGTTGGCGACTTCCCTCCCATTTTTGCTGCTTTTTTCTTCTCTTCTTCCTTCTCTGGTGTTTGCTCACTGCTGAGCCACTCAGCCCCCCGCCACTGTTGCAGTCTTTCATGCCTACCTCATCTGCATCCTCCTCTTCCTCATCTTCATCCTCTTCCTCCTCAGAGGAGGACGATGGTGAGTCCTGGAGCTCTCCCCCCTCTCCGTCACCGTAGCGCTCCACTTTGATGCGCAGGCCGCCGAGCTGGGCCAGCCTCCCTTCCTTGCGCTCGGGCTCACAGTCGGATGGCTCCAGGCTGTCCTCGCTGTCCTGGCTCTCCGGGTTACTGGAGCTGTCGCCCTCCTCCTGCCGCCTCATCTCTTGCTCTGTTGGCCGACCCGCATGCTTCTTGCTGTCTGACTCTGGGTCCTCACTGTGCTCTGAAGACTGATTCCCCTTCCCGTCTGACTTAGAGTGCTCATTGTCTTCTGGGAGAGATGGAGAGAGAGAGAGAGGTGTTGAGGAATTATACATTACAAGAGGATTTTGTTCCCTAAAGTAAGTTTTCTTCAGATGAAATGCACTTAGGACTTTGTTCTACAGTTTACCACAATACTTAACCTTTCATGAGTTATACTTTCATTTTGCTGTGCAAGTCAAATGAAATTAGGCAACTGTTATTTATTATTAGGAATTATCATATTTAATTGCATAATGAGGTACGCTATGACTTAAATTTTCATCTTCAATTTACATTCTGTATCACGCTGTGCTGACTTTCTGCTTTGTTTTTATGTTGAGAAATGATAAACATGTTGAAAGTACATGAGGAAAAACCTGACCAAATTCAGTTTATAATAAAGTATCTCTTCTATTTATGGGCACAAACGTGGTATAGACTGAATGTTAAGAACGGACACTTTCCATTGTTGTTTCAAAGAGTTATGAGTGAGAAATAATAAATATTAAATAACCTCTAAAGATTAAAGAGCCACACTTTTACAGGCAATTTATGAATGTCAATGGTTATCCGGCAATAACCATTGAGAGCATGCCAATTTTGTCACTGTTATAGGAGGATTAGTTATTCCTTAAAGTAATAGTTCTTATCTTCTGTCTCCATACAATTTTTATAATGGAACAGGTATAGGCCCACTTTTTTGCTCACATGAGGAATGAGAGAAATCTGTTATAAGATATTTTAAGAGACAGAAACCGAGAGAAGAAGGAAAGGGAGGGAAGAAATGGTGTAGTCCAGCTGCAGCTGGCACAGATTGTAACCTTTGTGATGAAGGCTGGCAAAGGGCTGACCATGCAGAGGTTTCTGGGGACAGCGCTCTGGCAGCCTCCCAAGTCTGTCAATCAGCCTCATCCTCTTATTGCCCCCAGACCATCTCTGGAATCGCACTCAATCTTCTGCTGCATTGCATAATTAATATCTCCAAATGACTGCCCATACTTAATTGTCTATTTTAACCAGGTTTAGCAGGATTTCATGTTTCTATGTCTTCCAGGGCAACAGAGAGGATGGTGGGAAATGATCAAGTGTATAAGGGCATAAACTGTGGCTGATGAATTTGCTTCTAGAGCCTGATTGTACAGAAATGTTTAACTAGTTTTGTGTTGAGTGTTTTGCACTTTTACCCATTAATGGAGGATAGAAACCTGCGCAAATTTGATTCCAGCGCAATTGATAAATCAGTTGTGTGGATACAAGCAATTGTATATTAGTCACTTATTTGTGTAGCATTTGTAAATCATATGTCCAGGTTTACTTTCATATAAATATAATTTATATATTATATAAATATAAATATATATAAATATAATTTATATGAAACACACCCTAAAGCATTTCATTTCAGGAGGTTCATGAAACATCACTCCTGTCACAGAATACTCATTTATGGGTAAGAGCAGAAATATTTTTTTCCTTCTCTCTCTCTCTCTCTAACATGATTACGTGCTTGATCCTCAACTATTCAATTCACATTGACAAATTACATATTGCGTTCATATTGTCACTGATATTTTATATCTTTATGGTTAATATATAATTTTGATACTGAATTCCAAACATAAAACAGATGAATCTAAAGAGGAGTTATGTCAGTAGAAAATTGTGTATGCTAATATTTCACTGTTTACAATTCTGATAAATACGTAACACTGTTTTTTGACATTTGTATTTACATGATCATGATACTGTACCAGAGTTATCCTTAGAGTCGGACTCTGAGTCGGATGTTTCTGAGGACTCTGAGGCCTTCTCTGGCAGGTTGGGAAGCTGTGCAATGTCCATGGGCGTGTCTTTGTATTCCGGATTACTGATCAGAGAAAAAAGAAGACAGAAACTGATGAGATGGCTAAGTCATTCACACGGCCAAAAGAGAGCTGTTTCCAACAGCCAGCTGAAAAGAACATGAAGTAGCCTCCACTATACTCACTACTCCTGAACATCTCAAACATCCTGATTGATCCAGTGCTCCCCAAAGCCCATACCTCTCTAATGATCTCAGGCTAAGGCTCTGCTCAGGCTCGCAGTGGGAGAGGAAATTAAACGGAGGCTTACAGAGATCTATCTATTTGCCCCGTTGCACTCTTGCAATCACAAATGAGAAATCCTCTACCTTTCTGATGGGTACTGAAAAAATAAGCGTCCAAGTCATTTGGGATTACATTTTAACTGAAAGAGCACTGTTTACCTAAGCACATAGTTAACCCAGATAATGTTCTTCTCGTTGGAATTCTTGGCATTGATGGCAATGGTGGCACTAGACTGGATCCAGATGTATCCTCCATTCTTCTGGATCCAGCGGTAATATTTGGTCACACACTGGCCCTTGTTCATCACTACAGCGAAAAGAGAAACAAGAAAAAGAGGCATTATTACATAACCGCAGATGAACAAAGATTTTCTCAGCAGTCACAGTCAGGTAAAATTATTTGAAAATGATATTAAAAATAACAGATAACAGATAATCTCATTTCAGAACATCGAGGTAGGATCTTCTGCTTCTGTCATTTGCACGGAAGAGCTGAGGAGAAACATGCAGTACCCAAATTAGCCCACCAGAGTGCGCTGTGACTGCTCGCAGTGACTCCTGTGCTATGTCCTTGTCTGAAGCTGTTCAAGTAAAGACACAGTGGCGGTTGACTGCAATAAATTTGACCAAATTAAGCACTAAATGGTTATCTCAACCAATATGTATTTGCATTAATCATTTCTCTGTAAAGCCAAAATGGTCAGAATTAGAACGAAGTTGTAAATTTATATTCTTAGTTTAATTACACTCACAAATAGTGCTTTCCATAAAAAAAGAGTTCCTTGAGGAGAATGATTTATACAAAAAGAAGACCACTAATTAAAACTATTAGGGACTAATAACATTGTTTAATAAGCCATACCAAGGCGATAATAATTGACTTTCGCTTATTGCCCGCTCTCTTTGCCTGTAAATGTAATACTAACAAATAACTGTGGAAAATTGAGACAAAATATGTTGTTTTTCTGACTTGCTCACCACACCCGGTGGGCATACCCTTGCTCTAACCTTCACAGTTTCCACACTATACACACATTGGTATAGAATACTGAATGCCTTCGGAGCATTCAAAACGAAGTAAAACTAAAACCAGTTCTATATTTTAAGCAACAAAACCAAGATCACAAACGAAAATTAGTTAAATTAGAGAGATTTACCAGGTTCTTAGAAGTTCTTAGAAATAATTGGAAAATAGTCAAGTATTTTATGGTGTCAAATGCAAGTCCTTTTCTCTCTTTTGGTGTGTTTCAGAGCTCCATTTAAAACTGACTCTGTACAGATTCCAGACCCATTCTCTGCTTGTTTTAAACCTAATGAGCTAGGCTGATCTGCATTGCCATCAATACACTGCACCCCGGCTCTGCCTAGCACCACTGTTGTGCAGGTGAGCCTTATTTTTTAACCCCTTTCACTTACACTGCCATTAAATCAATCAGAACCTGCTTGCGCTATTGATTTAGTGGTAATGAAGCCGCCCCTTTGCGCTCTCTTTCTCTCTCTCTCGCTCTCTTTTTCCGTGCCGGAGTCATCAGCAGCCTTTGGAGGCATTAAAAGGAATACGGCATCTTTAATCTGGCTGCTCACTCCTGAAGCCTCGGGCTAGCCTGCAGGATGAGCTCTCACTCTCTCTCTCTCCACTTCTCCCTCTCTCTCTCTCCTCTCCCTCTCTCTGCACTGGGCCTCTGTCCTTCAGTTCCGTTTAATCACTTGGATCCCTTCCATAATAGCAGCTACCTTTCAGATACCCTTTACCCAACGTGTCCCCCACTTGCGGCGGGAGAAGTAGAGGGAGTCACCGTCATATAAAAGTAAGTAATTTACACCCGTGAAATTGCTTTATGGAAAAGTCCTTGCAGTCCATTGGGGTATTATCGTAAAGACAAGCCTTTTATGAATGAGAGAGAAGGCCTGGGAAAAGGAATCGTGGCTGGAAACAGAGCTCCTTTTACTGGACTGGGCGGAGAATGTTGTAATGTTTTGTATTGTTTAGTGTCGTGCTGTGAAAGGCCCTTGGAGTGACCTCACTCCTGGAGAAATGACTATATAAGAACATGTCCTTAAAGCACAGATGGACATTGAGTCTGAGTAACTGACCATGTCATCATTAGGGCAAATTTTTTTAATGATACATATTCTGAAACCTCCTACACACACACACTATATACATATACATATATATATAGTAGGGGTGTGACGAGACGCTTTTCCCACGAGAAAAGACACGAGACTGGGTTCATGAGAACGAGACGAGACTTTTTTTTAAAGAAATCCTCAATGTTTAAATATATCGCAAAATGCAAAAAATGCATGACCATTTTGAAACCAACTTTATGAAATAAAACTTCTATTTTGATGAATGATATGCAGTAATAACATGTAAACACTGAAAAATATTTTACCACAAACTGACAGGCAATTAATCACACAAATAGTATAAATAAAAATAAATAATACACAAATATCCCTTTATGTGCAATTAACCATAATTAGTGTAACTATCAAAGTAGTGCTGTCTTAAAACTCAGAGTG
>JBBPDH010000001.1:27394874-27415063 GCA_037974565.1 Clupeocharax schoutedeni
CCAGGATGACACACGTGTAAACACTCTGGACAGAGTCATTACTGCCCCCACAGGTGAATACACGAAACTACAGATCGAACGTCAGGCTAGCGTTAAACGGTGTCAGACTAATGGCAGTTGGACGCCTTGCTGACAACGATCAAGCGTCGCTACCAAACACCACAAAAACGCCTATGGCGTACAGAGCGAGTTCATTTCAAACGTCCGTGTGGACAAGGCCTTACACCCGTATTACATAAACGTATATTAAAAGTCAAGAACATTTCTGTACTATGCAATCATTTGGGTGGCCCATTAGATTACATGTTGTTGATTTTCTAAACTATAATAAGAACAGATCTTCCACAGACACACTTCTGCAGATTTCAATGCACAGTTAATGTTGTATTGCTGAATTTAAAAAAGTTACAGAACATTTTATACTTGATGTTTTTTTCATCATATAATTAAAATATCGCATTATAATTAAAAATGTCAGATTAAATGTTGGAAATGTTATCTTTTTTTCACTTAGAAAATCAACAAAATATATTCAAATGTTTGTATACGACTGTATGAGATTTTGTTCTGGCAATATACACTATACACTACTGTATCTCTTCAGGTATGAATTGTGCTGTGATGTAAACCTACTAACAAAGTTTTGTTAAAACAGTGATGAAATAATAATAATAATAATAATAATAAAAAAATTCATCTTACAGAGGCAGGTACTAATTCTCAAACTCCTTATAATCTATAGGCTAAAACCTGAGACTTTCGAGAGTAAAATCCATCAACGTATCTTAAAATGGCTCTAATCAAATAAGGCACAGAAGCTGTCGGCACAGTGAACATAATATATTCAAGCCAAATGGCAGCTACACAGTGTATTAGCACACACAAGGGAGCAGTGATTGAGTGGAGGGAGATTTAGCTGCTCAAATTAAGATCTGGGGGGGCTGCAGGACTCAGTGTTACCTTGTAGCCAGAGGACTTGATGTGAACGCCCCTCTTGGTCAGCGTGGACTTCATTCGGATGAAGAAGGAGCGCTCCAGTGTGTTATCGGGAGAGAGGTGGCTGGGACTGCTAGACTCCACTGCAGGAGCAAACACAACAGGAAAAAAATCCAATTACTTTACATTACTTGTCCAGTATTGTATTGTGCAGTTAAGCCCCAGAGAGATGAAGATATTACTCAGCTCTGGTGGGTAAGATGGTTTGTAATAAGTTCTCATTGAGTTTCTATCATCTAGAGGTGGATGTTTAATGGAACAGTACAACTTGATGAGGTAGAAAAAAACACTGTCAATAAAAGTTTGAGAGTGTTTTAATTATGTTTTCTAATAGCGACAGCCATTACCTGCTCCAGCGTGATAATTGTTTAAACTCTTCATGGGGAGCCAACAGCAGATGGTTGGTACATTTCACCAAAATGTATCTTTCATATAATGAGCAAATGTAGGAAAAAGTGTACTGGTCTTCAGATTAAAATAATTGAATTTGAACACACTCAATTACAAACATTTTGCTCACACCAGTTCACACGTGCTAACATAACAGAATACCACTCTGCTGAGAAAAGGGAAAAAAATGTTTTTAGATTTGACAGTATGGTCATCTGACAACAATTATCTGCACATTATTTGATTAGTTAAAATTTTATAATTAGGTCCCATTCATAATCTAATTGATCCATACCTCCATGACTGAATAATACTCTCAGACGAGGCCTAGCAGTGTTCACACATCTCAGACAGCTAGTGTTAGGAAGCACCAAAAACATCACTGTTTGGGCAGAATTAGATGTGAGAGAAATAGTATTACTGAGGGACCTCCAGCCCAATCCAGCTATCCACTGTATATGACAAGACTCTAGACCTGTGACACTGCTTTACAACTAAAGACAATGACAGAAAGGAAGAGAGGACGAGTACAGTCTCTCTCTCGCGCGCTCTCTCTCTCTCTCTCTTTCTGAGGGCATGAATTAAATGTCATTTAAAATCTAACTAGTCCTTTATCACTCTGGGGAAAAGGCAGAGCCATGTTATATTTAGTCATTTCATTTCTTCTGATTAAATATGAATTACTATGAAATTTTTCTCATCATCTAACACAGCAGAATACGCCAACAGCTTTTTAATACACTATATAAGCACAAACTTCAGCTCTAAGAGTTTAATTCGCCTCTCTAATCCAATCACATCAACCTTATTTCTCTTATCATAGATTCCCATTTTGAATTAAATGAGCTCATTAGTTTTAATCAAAGGCAGAGAGATCAAAACTTACACTTAAATGCTTCAGATCAGAGCTGTCAGTCAAGCGTAGAGTTCTATTTTACTAAAACACAAGATCAGAAGCCCTTAGAACTCTGCATTTTCATTAGACATGAGGCAGGCTTAAAGACAGCATTTTTTTTACACTGTGTGAAACAGCGAGGTCATTTACAGCATGCCCTCTACCAACTCTCACTGCAGGTAATGCCTAGAATATGAATTGCACTCTAAAATATTTTATGAAAAGAGACTCCAGATTATATCCAGATTCAACAACACATACTATTAATGGCAATGTGCAGATGCTGGGGGGTTTCTGTAAAATGTAATGCTCTTCATAGCAACTTACATGTGAAATATATACACCGATCGGATGGAAAACTGGGGAAAGTGGTTGTGGGAGAGGCTGTCTGTAGCAATGTTTAGGTAGGTAGAAAGGGTCAAAGTAACATACACATGAATATTAGGACTAGAGTTGGGCATCGATACATTTTTTTTAACGCCGTTAATCGGCGTGGCGTTGTTAACGGCGTTTTTTTTTTTTTTACCGCGCGATAAGAATCTCACGTGTTAACGCCGTTAACGGCCCAGCACTAATTAGGACCCAAGGTTTCCCAGTAGAACATTGCCTAGAGCCTCACACATCCGCTGCCTGGTACCATCTCTTGCTCAGGTAAGAGCCGTGTACGAAATATGCAGCCCCTTATGCAGCAAGCTGAGTTCTCTGATACCCAACAACCCAACCTAACTGCCAGTTGAAGCATATATTTACAGCTACCATGTACCCAAACTCTAAACACTTACGCTTTTATTTATTAGTGTACTAATTTATTCTTATAGCTGTGTATTTTGGAAAGTGCACTTTTTACTCACAAAAATAAGGGATTCGGTTTTTCGAAGAAATTCTACAGAACTTTTAGGTAATTTTTTAATTCAATGGATGGTTCTGTAAAGAAAATGTAAATAAGACGTGTAAAGCAAATTAAATCCATGTAATGTACATAAATTCCTTCTAGAAAAGTATATCAAGCCAAGAACAATTTAGGAACTTTCATTTTAAAGAGGGAAGTTGTAGTTTAGCATGATATTTGGAAGGTATTTTTAACTGATAATTGTTCAAACTTGTTTGGTACATTTTACACTCATTTGCTCGTACTTACCTCATACAGTCCTTGCAGCACTCTATTGTGCAACTAAAATACAAACTGAAAGAGCCTACGATCCCGCCACATGTGGTAAAAATCTTCAGGCAGCTCTTCAGATACAATACTATTTTTGCAAGCTTTAACTTTAATCTCTTGCAATGCACCAATCTTCTGCAAGAATCTGTTCCTCATATAAAACTGACAGTATCTGTGATGACATTTTAAAAGCGGGACATCATTTGTGTGAAAGCGTTGGCAATTTATGGTTGAGAAGGCTCTGGAATTAATTTTCTTGATGAAACCTTTGGGAATAGATGTCTCTGAGAGTAAATGATGAGATTTTAAAAATATTACTCTCCATGCGGTGTATTGACCATCAATAAAAGCCTGGCAGGCCACAAGGTTCACTCTGTCCTTTGCGCTCTCTCTGATAGAGTAACACACACTCTCATGCACCCAGTACATACATGGTGTCCGCTTGGTCGTATGACTTATAGGCCCTGAGAAAGCTGGTCTACTCCATCTAATATTCCTCAATTTACATTTATATAAATATTAACACAAATTCAGCCAGGTGGTTGTTTAAAGCACAGATAAATCATGACTGTGGCCCATGGCATTCATTCACACGCTGCTTTTTTTGTCATCTCACCCCAGAGAAAGTGTGTTTTGACCCTTTCTGATGAATGAGGGCATTACTGTGTAAATTAGTGATGATGTATAATGCACACAGCTCTGTGGTTATTGCGAAGCACTGCAGACTGTGGACTGAGAGCTGTGAAGATTTTTATAGAGTTTGTACTGACTGGGAGCAGTGTGTTGTATACAGAGTATGACGTCGGCCACTGAACTATAGGCCCTTTCGAAAAATACCAGAAATTCCTCTACCCCAAGGTATGTGTTAAAATCAAACAAAAATCTCTCTGTTCATTAGGCATGTACTATTTGTATGACTGTACACATTCACACTGGAACTTAATTACCAAGGGTAATTCTATCATAGGATTGGTGTTCATGATTGTATTTTATTGCTGTCTGAACAAAAAAAACAATCTCAAATCTCCATTTTGTTTGTTACATTCCATGACTAACAGACCAATAAAAATGGTCTAAAACTACATAACTTACATAAAAAGTTATGCAATTTTTTATTTAAAATTTTGTTCTGAAAAGCTCCATAATATTCATACTCTTTGTCATCTTGTTATTATTTACACACACACACACACACACACACACACACACACACAAACATCCCCTCAGCAGACTCCCAAGAGACCTCTCTGTAGACGCTGTATCTTTAGGTATGTGTGTAATGTCCCTGTTTCCATAGTAACCATGCTTTGACATCCAGTACAATGTAGCGGACATGTACTCACACATGTCATGGTATAGCCCTGCTAAATAGGTAGAGCATAAACACTCAAGCAAAAACTCCAGAGGTCTACAGAAAGCTCTGGATGGATGTAGCCTGATATTATGATATCTGTATGATATCAGTAGATATTTGAATGTAAACAATTACTGCAGTTAGTGTTTTGGCTATCCCTAGTTCTTTGATCTTCTTACATTTAAAATGCTAGCACTAAAAAGAGCATTTTCCACTAATATTACTAAATGATTCAAACATGTAAACCAGTTGACTACTTAAAACGGCTGATTTCAAAACGTGAGTTCAGAAGCAGACTTCACTGAGAGAGGGGCTTGAAAAAAGCTTTTTCAATTGCAGAGAAGATCTCATGGAAAACAGACAGCCCCCTGAGTCAGCATGCCAAGGTGTAATTGCAGCCCCTGATGAAGCCATGCATTTGCCGCTAAATGCTAGCATGAAGCGCCACTGATAACCATAAACACAGGATATCAATTAGTTGCTGTTAACACTGCTTTAATTAGTCCCTCATCTGGAAAAGTAAAGCAATAATCAAATTTGGGGTTGTAAATGAATTTGAAAGTGCTCTAATTGAAGCGCTCTTTTCTTCTCAAATCAAGGCGTGCACATTCAGATTTATACGCTGCTTGTTTTACATTAGTCTACAAGAGTCGACCAAAATGGTTCTGGGGTCATGTTTACTTAGGTTAATGGCAGCCATGAATTTTCACTGATTTGAGTACAACACATTAACAAAACTTGAGGGGTTATTTTGATTTCAGCAGAAACGGATATGTTTTTGAAACCCAGGAGGGATCTGGCTGCCACAGAGAGTTTTTACAAACACTGTAACATTAACACTGAATTACAGGCTGTCAAACACGACAGCAGATATCTATTATCCTAAAGCAGGGAGAAAGTGCACGCGCAGCAATCTTCAGAGAGTTCAGTCACATTACGGTTTGATGTTATTATGACAGCCAGAGGCAAGGCAAACTTGTGCACTGACAACGTTATTGACACAGACAAAGTGAACGCTCTCTCTGGCTTGTCACCCACCATAAAGCCTCGATGGGAGCGGAAGAAAAAAAGGTGAATATCAATCAAAAGATGAGATGTGGCTACCACTATCTTTCTGCCTAGATGAGTTCAGAGGACAGAACAGTGCATTTACATCTACAGGCCTACATTGATGTCTCATCAAAAATATACTGGTGTTCCTGAGCGGACCATTGGGTTCAGTGGGTCATCAACGAGGGTCATGCTCTCCTTCTTGCAGGGCAGTCTGGGTTGTGGAGCCACATTCTTTATGTTCTGCATGGGCCCAAGCCTGTAGGTGACCACTGCTCTAAAGGTTTAAAAGGGATGGTTTCGGAACAGAAGCACTGGTCAGATAACCCCCTGGTCACGTCTTCATCCTGTCTGCCTATAAAAAGAGGAGGCCTGCTAGGCTCATCCATTATTAATATGGTAATAAGGGTGTGCCAGTGACAAGCTGGGCAGTTTTTATCAGTGCAGAGGTCATGGCAGCCCTTGAGTGCTGAAGGCAGTTTGGCCAGCCACTCCAAAGTGTAAAATTTGGTCACACGAGCATACTGTAACAAAACCCGATGCTTTAAACGGTATCCCATTAAACAGCAAATGAAGATGCTTTTGTAGGGGTGTTCCGATACATGTAAGTATATCATTTTGATCAAATCAAAGAAAAAAAATCAATGATATGTGTTGTGAAAAGGCTCACATACTTTGTTAATGACTTAATACTTTCATGATATTTTGAGAAACATTCTACTGCTAAAATTGTTCACTGCCTACTAATGAGACCAGAGCTGAGAGGCTGTAGGCCTGAACATTGACCGTGTTGATGTGGGTTAATGTGACTGTGACCTTTAGTGTTTAAACAGTGTAACTACATAAGATGGCATAATTAACAGTGTCATACCGAACACCTTGATGATACATTCAGAGACTTTGGTTGTGTCCACTTTAACTTAATTAAAATTGGCCCCCAGATTAATTATGATGTGTGAATGACCGCACTGGGCGTGGTATAATGGCTCGGGATGCGGAATTGGAGCTTTTTGTGTGTGACCATTTTTCCTAACAGTCAAAGGCTTATTTGTTTATTTATTTGTTTATTTGAATTGTTCTTACCATTGTTTGACTGTGCAATCTTAGCATAAGCAATTTCATCTGGGATCAATTAAGTTGTCTGATTCTAAAATGAAGCTCCATTTTGCTCTTGTTGTAGGATGCTCTGATATTTTTTAATCAATTGAATACTTTGAACAAAATTCAAGTCGCTTAAGGTTTGAGACTGATTTGTTGAGTCCTACTGAAAGGCAAGTGAAGTGAGAAATATACACCTATGAATGAGTTTACTGTTTAAAATATCTGACTCAGTTATGACACAAATCAATATTAATATAACAGTCCTGAGAAAATCATGTGATACCATCCATCAACTGATACCATCCATCTTCACAATACAGGGCTGCATATTTGTTTCATAAGGTATTGTGTAATGATATACTGTGTCTTATGTATCACAGCTGAATTTGGTCATGCAGCAGGCACGTGTGTACTATCATAGCTGGAGTGCCCTACAGGGTGTCTCTGAGGCAGTGAGAGGCAAGCAGCTAAATTCAGGCTGAGCAGGTGGACTGGGTGAAGTAGTAATAACACTTGTCACAGCAATGCCTCCACACTAAACTAATGAGCATTCAACTCAAAGGAGCAGCTGCCATGCCACTACACCCAGTAAACTAATGCACCCTGGATCACTGCTACCATGCTTAATATCAGCTTAACACTAATTCTTGTTTAAACACATTAGGAGTCCTCTTTGGGGGTCAAATAAGCTGTGCTGGAACCACTATATATATATAATCTGGAACATGCAAATAATGTGCACTGCAACTGTTAGAACCTAGATGCCATGAAAAGTTCACAAAAAAAGAAACACAAAACAAACAAAACAAACTGTTTAGTAACAATGACAGATACAGTGGTTATTATCTGTTAAGTAAATTGTTAAAACCAAACAGCTGTGTTATGGTGTGTTAATATCATGGCTTTTTGCTATAGAAGGTGAAAAAACACCAGCTTTTTTTGAGTATTTCCTCTTCAAATCAGGTAAATGAAATTATTTAGATCAGCCTGATGGTGTTAAAACACACTTTTTTATGTTTTAGCCCTGTCTCCTGTGTTTTTCTCCCAGATTGTTTGGCTGATGCCATATGAAAAGCCACACATTTTGGTTT
This sequence comes from Clupeocharax schoutedeni, assembly GCA_037974565.1. Taxonomy (NCBI): domain Eukaryota; kingdom Metazoa; phylum Chordata; class Actinopteri; order Characiformes; family Alestidae; genus Clupeocharax; species Clupeocharax schoutedeni. The sequence goes on from JBBPDH010000001.1 coordinate 27,402,911, forward strand.
GTGTTATAACCACACTATTATACTGGGGATGATAAAATAATTCATATTTAGTGAAAATTATAATTTTCACAAAATGTACACATGACAATTTAAGAAATTTAATGGAATGTGTCCTCTAGGGGTGCTATAGTGAATACCTGCAATTACTCTCTACAATTATTTCTTAGAATTATCAATAGCTAATTAGTAAATGAAAAGAACTGTTGTGTTTATAGAAATTATTTAGCTTTTTGTTTACTTGTTTTTTTTCCCATGACAGTCAAGAAACATACTGCAGTTATTTAAAAGAATTACTTCAGGTACTTGTGTTCGGGCAGTGGCTTTTATATGACGTGTTAATCAGAATCAGAAAACTTTATTAATCCCAGAGAAATTGCTCATTTGGTAACTGCCACAACACACAGACACAAGACATCAGAATAACGTAAAATAAAAGAGCAAGATAAAATACAATAATAAAATAAATATAACTAAGTCTAATTGAAGTCTAAATCGAATTTAATAAAAAATCTAAATAAAATAAAGTAAAATCTGAATAAAATCCATGGAAAGAAACAACCACAATATGATTATAAGTAGTAATATTGCATATAAGATATTGCAGTAATTAAGTGATTTAGCGCCATATGGAGGACAGTATACGGTATTGCCCATAATATTCGGTACCTGGTGAGAACATTGCATAGTATTGCACATAGACTGTTGCACATCACAGCAAAGTAATGCACATAGTCTTTCACACAATGATAAACATACATAAACATTTTAAACCTGTAATAAACATACAGAAAGGAGAAGCAGGTTATTGTGCAGATTATTGTGTGAATACAGAGGGAGGAGTTGGATTTCCTGTGGCGTTCAGTGGAGCACGTTAAGCTGGTCAGTCTGTGGCTGAAGGTACTTCTCAGGTTGTTCACCACAGTGTGGAGTGGATGATCTATATTGTCCATGATAGACTGAAGTCTGGGCAATGTTCTCCTTTCAGCCACAATGACACAGGTATAAGCTAATGATATGAAAGACTTGTTTATTGATCTGTTCTTTTAACAGAGATGAGTCACACGGAAGCCATATGTGCCATTACAATAAAAAAACAAACTATATTCTCATCTGGAAAACAATGCCCTTTACACACATCACCTCCTGAGTGAGGTGTGAATCCACAACAAGTAATGGTCATACAGCTACACAAAAGTGAAAAAAGATGGAAGCGCAACATGGAAATGCACTTAGAAATCAAGTGGTTCTAATGCTGTACTAATTTAGGGGAGAGCCCTCAAAGCAGCTTGATAGAATTTGGAATGTTATTTTTACCTTCTCCTCTACCCCTCCAGTCCTTTCCCTTAATCAAGTTGCAAGAAAGAAAGAGGGGGAGAGAGGAGGGGAAAAGGAAAGAGAGGAATCAAAGACAGAGGAAAAACAGCGAGGCGAATGCGCTCGAGAAAGAGAGAGAGAGAGAGAGGGAGAGAGAGCAGGCTCTACAGTGGGGTTTCAGAGAGGTTGCAGCTGGCTGCTTTACTCCGAAATGTTCAAGCATGACTGACCCATTTCATCAGGTCTGTCAAAGCCTTGCACTGATACATGTTGACAACATTTAATCTTAAAAATTGAAAGAAATGAATTAATATGCAAATTCCATCAGCTTTGTAATAAAAATGTCCTTGACAAAACAGAGAACAGCACCCCAGAGGAGCAGTGTGAATTATCCCAGCTCCACTGTTCCTCAAGTCAGTCTGAGGTACACAAGTCCACCAGGAAATCAGTGCGGATCTGACTTGGAAATAATTATGATGGAGGAACAAAACACTAGCAGGTTGAATAAATGGAACAACATGGGAAAAGGCCTGGTCCTCTTTGTTATTCACTTTGAATTAATAGGATTAGTTTGAGATCCATATACACCTAAAATCAACACCTTCCTATCAGTGCGCACAGAGAGCCAAAGAGGTGGGGGTAAGTAAAGTGTGTGCACGTGCATCCGTGCGTGTGTGTGTGTATTGCATGCATGCCATTACAAATTCAAGTGTAGTGGGACACTACAGGGAGAAGCAGAGAGGTTTTCTCATTCTTCACAAGACAGAGCAATTCTGCAGGGACAGAATCTTACAAGACAAAGATTACCCATACAAAAGGAGCAGGTGGCTACAACCAGCTCTCCGGTGGAATTAGCTGAACTATGGGGCCTAATTATCTGTGGAAAGACCGCGGTGAGGAGAGAAACTTCACTGTTTGAAGGACAAATGATTAATTAAACAGAACACCTCACCTCCGTTTTGATCTTTGGACAAAACAGGGCACTTGAAATTCCCACTAGAACACTACCTTAGTCCAGCACACTAATAACAGCCACAGCATATATGATGACCAATAGCTAATGGCAGATCCAGTTAAAGGAGAAGATACACTAAGACAATAGCTTCCACATTTTTATCTTTAAACTGGCTAATTAATGTTACACATGTAAAGATACGTGGATGACAAAAACGTAAAATTATTCGCCAACATATTACCATAGCAATACGTTTACGGCATTTAGCAGACGCTCTAAGTCCACAACTGTTCTTAATACCTGTAAAGCTATACTTTAAGAACATCCCTCTTCTTCAAGGAAATGGTAAAGCAAGCTTACGGACATACACAATCTTATTTTATTAAAATTATTTGTAGGTACTGTTATTGTATTGTTCAGCTTATTACTGTTAAAAATGTTTTTACATCTATATAATGTCTATTGTAGTTATAACAAATAATGTAGCTCCTTTACAAGAGAAGGAACAAAGTTTACTTTATAAGTGTGTTATTATTATAGTATAGTAATGATAGTATAAGATTTAAAGATTTAAATCTGTGATATAAAATGGTTTTATTCTAATTCTTTTCAATCATGTCTGTTGGTCTATTTTTTCTCTTTATATATCAAATAGCTTCAGACAATTTTAAATATGATTTTAAAAACCATGAGTTAAAAAAAAAAAGAATCTAAAAGAATAAGTGACAAGATCTGTTTGTGAAGGTATCAGCAAATGATGCTAAATCTAATAGTGAGATGTAATTGCATTTATTTATAAAATAATCAGTCCAGCCCCTCAAAAGCAGAGTGAGCACTTATTTGTGATTTCATCACAACACCACTTAAATTGTGTTGATTTAAAGTTGTGTTGTGTTGATTCCTTCTGGAATCTTTGTCCTGCACTCCTGGTATGCAGTGAGCCTACCCCTGAAAACCCTCATCCCTTTCCCTCTTTCTGCTCAATCTCTTCCTCTCGCTTTACTCTCTCTCGTCCTCTCTCCCTCTTTCTCCCCCCTCTGCTTCCTTGCAGCCATTCCTGAAAGATCAGAGCAGACTGTAAAATAATGAAAAATGTGCAATCCTTGTGGGGCTCTGCTTGTGCACATCCACCTCCGCCCAGGCATTCATCACTCGGCAGGTATCGTCAGTGAAAGTTTAATTGCATAAACACTCAGTAACTGTCCTGTCATATTTCTTGTCAGCCCGGATTCTCTCTCTGGGCTCACTATCGCACAAAGTTATAATTGAATTGCTACCGAATCGCACCAGAGCCAAGGGGAGGAGAGGTTTATGAATAGAATTTGTTTCCTATCAGCAGGTCTGACAAATTGTCACGAGGAAAAGCAGGGCAGATAATTTTGCCGTTTATTGGGCAAAGACCTGTTAGCTGTTAGGCCTTATCTCGCCTGTGTTATAAGACCCAGTTAAACAAAAGTGTGTATATATATGTGAAATTTGCCAACAAAAGCAATTGCACACAAAGACACAAATAAGTCCATTATTTGCGGTGGGTGCTGATCTGAGAGATGAATGGAGAGGTTGCTGAAGGAGGAAGGGGATATTGCAGGAGAGCTGTGTGATTAAGCGCTTCAGAAACATGGTAACCCAGGCTGCCACATGAGCAAGACTGAATTATAATGCGGCTCTGGGGCAGCAAAAACACCCCCAAACAGTATATTTACAGAGATGCTTCTGCAATGATGTGGTTGGCTGGACTCCGAGAGAGGATATCCCAGTATTAGTGCAAACTCACACAACAATATTGTCCCTTACAGAGGTATTAAAGGTGTACTTCAACATGTTGGGACTTACTCTCCCTGTGCTCTGAGTGGGACCAGGATTCTTTATTATGGGTGCTACAGGGGTGCTGAAATGTTTGAAGGGTGCCAAAGGCTGTTGCTGGGGAGGATGTGAGAAACATGGAGCGATAAATTTGTATGTCACAGCCTGATTCCCATAGTAATACTAAATCTTCAAAAAAGATCACTGTTGAGAAGATTCAATATAAAAATTTCAATACTGCAATACATATTAAGCTGGAGATATTTAGAAAGGGTGAAAAATGTAGCACAGGCCAAGACTATGAACACACCTCTGAACCAGTGAACCAGTGAACCTGGGCACTGAACCAGGATTGTAACTGATTAGGAATTTCCATTGCCCTGCAGTGGCAAAAGTTGTCAATTCTGTGTCTTTGCTGTTTAATGCTTTGTTCTTCTGAACACTCTCATGAGGGCAAAGCAAATATGGTTTTAATGACTGACTGAAGACTAGTGTTTTAGAGTAGTAGTTGATTCCCATTAAGAGTAGGCTTAAATGCACAATACATTCTCAGTGTCTGAGACTTTCGATGCACACAAGGCATGCCTTGTGACAAGTGTTAATAGTTTATACATTGGAAGACTTATTGCAGTTCTATAAGAGATTCTGAATCATTTAGTCTTTGACTAAAAGTTTCTTTCGAAAGTAATTGACATGCCACAGATGCAGCAGACAAAGACAGATAAAAATGCTGGAGTATTCTTCTGTCACTGTCATACACACACACACACACACACACACACACACACACAATCACAAAAATACCACCACAGTCACTTAGATGCATCCCTACACACACCATCCTTCACCCACTGACATACAAATAAATGCCGTTTAAGCACCCTCCAGAAAAAGTCTCTACCCCAGAAACAAATCTGGCTCCTCTAACACAAATACTTTAGACCTCAACCAGAAATAAAACCATGAACAAAAGGCAGATGATGTATGACTGTGAGTAAGAAGCTCAATAAAAACAGCTCCATGCACATTAAACGCTGAGTTTCTCTGGGCGCCGTTTAAAGTGTCGCATCACGCTGAAAGTGGCTTCTTCCCTTTTCCTGTGTGAATGAGCTTTACTCAAACACTTTCCCACCGCACGGCTCACAGCGCTCTCTCTGCCTGGGAACCGGGGCCTAATGCGCCATCCCTACTCCACTCCTGCCGATAAAAAGCCCTTTCTGACAACCTTATCAGCTAAATAAGCTTAAATAAAACTGGCTTCTAATAGTCTGGAGACTGCTTGATCCCGCCTTTGTCTTTTTGGAAGCTCTGAAGCCTTCCTCCTCCAGTGATCTTGTACTTTCCCCGTGACAGAATTTTCAATCTTTTTAGGCCGACTAAGCTATCATTAGTTTCTGCGTTCCTCTCGGAGGATTGTTTAGTGAGTGTTTCTGTATGGTTTGATACTGGGCGGCTCAGAGCGTGGGACTGGTGGGTGAAAAGCTCAGGTGATTGATAAGCTTGATAAAGTCATTCTTAAACGATAGAGGTGGAAGCAGTCAGCTCCCTTTTAATGTGCAGGCAAGTGACACCGCAGTCTTTGTAAATAGATATTTAACCATTCTCCCCATAGTGTATATGTCTGGAAATGTCCCTACTTATTTCTTCACTTGTAAAAAAAAAATTATGTCAGAAGGGCATATTCTACACCTTAGCACATGAAACACTATTACTTTTTAAAACAAAATAAGTTTTTGAAAAATGTCTTGAGAAGTCAAATCAGTACTGCTGTATTACATATTGTATGGCGCACTGTATGTACACTTCTGTTTTGTAGGGAAAAAAGCCAACCCTTTTCTTTAATGCTGATGAATCTGTTGAAACAGACTGTAAATCAAGAACTGTAATTATAATTATTTAAGTAATTAACTGTAATAAACTACATAATTAGTTGACATGTAACATAAATAGAATGCATGGCAAACAAATACAGCAACTGAGGACATTTAAGGGTTAAAAACACAGAACTCAGTCACAGATATGAATGCAAAATACAATTTGCCATCTACTGCAAAGTGTTTTATGGTGGTCCTAAATACCTGCACTATTTTAAAATATTACTGTGTGGCTTTATTACCAGTAATTCCAGTGAGGAACATGAACTCAGTCAAATCACACGCAAAAAACTGTGTTGCTTTGTTAAGGTGTAAACATTTTCTGTGCCACAAGCGCAACTAAACGATCAAAACCTTCCATCAGAGCCTAACATGAAAGGCTGCCTGGATTGATGGGCATTTCTTACATCAAGTTATGTTTTCACAAGGACCTTAATTTAAGGCTAAACACAGTGCTTGGGATAAATGAACGCATCAGATGATTAAAACCATTTGTCTTAGTGAGCGGTCTAGGCCTTTATTTATGGTGGCTAGATCATCAGCATGCCCAACACCATGCCCTGACAGAGAATCCATCCAGCACAAGCAATAGGTACTTTCATAATTACTGAGTAACTTATGACTTTTCAGCCTGTCTGCAGAAAATTAACAAGCATTATGAGTTTACTGTAGCAAGACTTCTATGAAGACTGAATTATGAAAGAGGCTGAGAGGCTCACTAACGGTAATTTACACAAACTCACCATGCATGAGAAGTTATGGTTTTCGAGCTTAGGCAAAGGCGCACTGACATTCTTTAATTAAAGTAATGTTTATAGACTACACAGTGGATGTCATTCACTACCAGTGAACATTGGAATTGCTTTTTTAAATAAAGACTTAATGCTCACAGTGCTTTACTCTGTTTTAAATGTGATACCTATACTACATTTCAGTGGAAACGAGAAATGTATTAATAAATCCAGAGTCCTGACTTAAACGCTATTTGACGTCAATTATCTTTTCTAGTATAGGCTCTGCGATGACATTTGTAAGGGATACGACAATCTGATTCCTACAGTAATTTTCCCAATTAACTGCAGGCAGCTCAGACTGAAATGTTATAATCCAGATGGACACAAAGCTCAATGACAACATATTGCATGTCTTTTAGCAGGTTTCGTTGCCATTTCAATGGGAGGTCAATCTAAACAGCACCACTATTAATGAGGGAGCTCTGGTTTCAGTCAATTACTAGAAGTAAACCACTGTAAGACAAAAATTACAAACAGTGCATAATCACACTAGATTAATCCCTTTAAACCATATGCTCATTTAACATATAAGCTCAAGACCGTTTTTGTTCAAATATAAGCATAATATGTAGGTTGGGTAATAATGATGCAAACCTGTGGTGGACTTGTCAGTTACCTCTTAAATAATTCATACCTCTTAAAACTAATTCATCTCCAGTAGGACTTTTGAGTACTGTGCAATATACTGTTAAACTATGCAGCATTTCAATAATTACAAATACACATAAAAATAAGAATGAATATGTTGGTTACAAGAACACAAGTTTGCTTCCTGATTTCTCACTGCAGCTGCTTGAACTGTACATTTCGTCATCTGAGTATCAATTGATTAGATTTAATTTGATCAAAGACTGATTAGATTTACTCTAAACCAGGTCTTTTTTTATAAAAGCTTACTGCCCAGATAAATGGCGTCACATGTCTTTTCTCAGATGGCTGCATTATACTATATACTTGTGGCTGGCAGTGTATTATGCATAGCATTATGAGGAATATCATCTCAGATATCCTGAACCAAAACAAAGGAAAAATTGAAGGAAACTTTATTCTTCCTATCTAGCCAGGCCTGGGATTTCTGCAGCAGGTTTGGGTTAGAGGACAGGCCTGTTTCTGCCTCATCCTGAGGGATTCTCCTGAGCAATAAAAGAGTGTGGAGTGGGCTCAGCCTAACGCTCCAACTGCAGCTCATCTCTGCTCTGAGAATAGTAGAAATCCCCTTCGCCATCTGTGATTGGAAACTGCCAGCAGAAAAAAAATCAAGCCTCAAATCCCAAAATTTGTGCGGCAGTCATGTCTTGAGTAATAAATGACATCGGAAAACAAATGTATACATTTTGCTGAGGACGGCAACAGGCATTTGCAGCCTGCCATTAGCATTTCCATTAGGAACGGAGGAGAGAGAGCCTGCTCGGTTGATTTTAGCAGGTGGGGGCTATAGATGAGCGGAGTGGCTAGCCCAGCAGATACTGATGTTTATTTAATTGAGCACACTCCTTGCCTGACAGAAAGGCAGATGGACAAAAGGATCAGATTTGCATTCTTAATCAAAAAGAGACGTGAGTGAGAATAAATGGAAGCAGTTGTTGTTTTGCACAAACAAATGAAAATAACAAATGCAGTTGACTTGCAGTCAAGTTACAATAACAAAACTTGCCAACTACCATCGTATCTCATATACACTGGCAAATACGGCCTGTCGATGTCTGAACACTTTCTCGGTTGAACAGAGTCAAAGAACATATCTGAAAATACCACTGTTGTCCCACAAATATATCCAACTCCATGTTTAGTTGATGTCATAGCAAAAATGACTGATCAACAGCAGTAAAACACCATATCACCATCTCTAATTTCAAATTTGAATGCTTTAGATCAATATTAGGAGTAAATTATTGGTTACATTCATATTCCGACCATGAAGCATGACCATACACTGTAGCTCGTTTGAGAATTAAAGACATCATGAACCCTAAAATTATCAGTCATCTTACTAATGTTAGTTGTCCTGCTTGTTGCTAACAAAACTCACAATCATGGATGCATCCAAGTTTGTTCTACACATTGTAGTGCACAGGGATTGAAAAGGACCAGATCTTGAGCTTCATTTTGGGTTAACGTAGCATGAGGATTGGAGACAAGAGTCTTTGCAACAGTATCTTACCAGGATATCTGTGTCGGCTAAATAACCCACAACAAAAAGAGGAAGAAGAACAAGACCTGCAACTTTCTTTTAACATTCATAATAAAGCAAGACTCATCATATCTCCATTCAGACACATTTCTTGACTGTAAATACATGCTGTTACACACACACACACACACCTCAGCCAGGGCTAAGGCATTGGGGTCTGCTTGAGTGTGTGATGGATTGAAGAAATGTCAGATGAGTTCGAACGTGACCCCATTGGCTGGGTCAGTCTGAGCAAAATCGATATGTTTGAGCTGCAGACCTCTGTGGCTTCAGATTTCAATTAAAACTCCAGCAACAGTTTTGGTCATGTGATCATTTCTGACCACTTTATCCTAGCCATGCAATAGAGTGCTCTGCTTTTGGGTTACATATCTGAGTTTTTCATCTTGTGTGTGTGTGTGTGTGTGTGTGTGTGTACTAAAACAAGGTAACCCCTTAAATGCTGTAAGCAGGTCTTTGCTTCAATTCCTCTCTCTACATCACTTACACATTAGTTTCATAGCAGCTAGTGAATAATTTACACAGGTTACTGAATAACAGGTGTAATACTAAACCAGCATAAAATAGCATAGAAACACTAAACAAAAGCTGTGTTTCTGATCTAACTCTGTGGACTGTGCCCTAATACAATAATACATTACAATACAATAATACAATATGATACAGTGACATACAATATGATATGAGGTACTGATATGATCCTACTGAATAATGTGCTACATGATTAATAATCGAATCATAAGTCAAGGGGCTACCTTTCTCATGATTAATACAAACAAACTATGGATGGCTCTCTACACATCTTAAACAGTGTGTGTGCCCATGACAAGCAGACCCTGCTGACAGGTGGATCAGACTAATGTCGGCTCTCTGTGGGCACTAATCCCATTATTTGTATTCTGGGAGAGAACAAATGGCTCCTTTGACCCCTGACTCCACTTCTCAAGGACACTCTGTTAGAGGTTAACACCTTCGCCATGGAGTGGTGAGCAGGAATCACCAGGGAGATCCGGCAGCCACAGCAGACTCGTCCAGCCCCTGTCGGCCCGCAGAGACGGGACAAGGGGCACTGACCTCTTCTGGCTGCTGCTGCTGTCTGACTGAGCCACATGTGGAGTGTTCCAACTCTCTCAACTCTTGGTTATTGTCTTATTTTTACTGACTGGCCCATGGCTACTTAAAAGAATCAATTTCAGAGTGGTATTAAAGAAGTTTGTTGAAGGAAAGTTCAAGAAGAATTGAACTTCAAGTCTTAAACCTCAGTTCATTATGTGCCATTTTTTAGATACATAATGCCTATATATATATATCCTGTCGAATGGCATTCCACTTATGGGAATACTGGAGCCATTAAGAAGTGTTAAAGTATTGAAGATGTTAAAGTATATCCACATGAATGTCAGGACCAAGGCTTACTACCAGAACATTGCCCAGAACATCATACCACTTCTGCTGGCTTGCCTTACTCCCATGGTGCATCAAGGTAATCACTGCACTTGCATCTGGGCATTCATGTGAGATTCATCAGTCCAGATTGTTCCATTGTTTCTTGGTCCAGTACTGAGGTTCAAATGCCCACTGTGGGTGCGTTGGTCAGTGGACATGGGTCAGCAGGTTTGCAGCTACGCAGCCCCATACACAGAGGGCCGAGATGATCTGACTGTGACACTCTTCTATCATTACCAGCATTTTCAGTCATTTGTGCTACAGTAGCTCTTCAGCGAGGACCAGACATGCTGGCCTTCACTCCCCTGGCATGTGTCTTGTTACTGATTCACTGGTTGTTCTACCTTAGACCACTTTTGGTGTCTGCTGAACACGGTTTCCTGGGAACACCTCACAAGACCTGCCATTTTAGAGACACACTGACCCAGTTGTCTAACCATCCTTCTGATCCTTGTCAAAGCCCCTCAGTTCTCTACACTTGCCCATTTTCCTGTTTCCAGCGTATCAACTTCAAAAACTGTCAGTTTACTTGCTACTGCCCCTTTATCTCCTCTATTCTTTAAACCAGTTACAGCTGTGTCCCTCCAACAAGACTACTCACAAAGCTCTCACTGACATTATGCCCCATTTCAAAGAGACACTAAGATTCTCACAGATCCCCACACATATTTTAGATTAGACATAAAATAATCCAATTGCATAGGACAGGAGAAAGTTAGAAAAAAACATTAAAGCTTTAAGTTCTATTTATCTAATGTTTTTTTAATCTATGAAAGAAAGGAAATCAAGCGCCATGCTTACTTCAGATCTAAATTAAAATCCACAGATCCAAGAAGTTACTAATAAATCGATAATCTTTGCGATAGAACATTGCATCTGAACATTTGAGATGTAGTGTAATCCCAAATACAAGTACTGTAAGTGCATAAAAGTATAGGGCACTAACAGCCTGAGGCATGCATGAATGGTTGGTGGCATTCATGCTCTCACTTACATTTTTATTTTTGTGTCTGGTTATTTTAGTATGATACAATAATCTTCTAAGCTGTTTTCATATATGAACTACAGATTCCAGAGAATCAGATGCAGAAACTGTCTGGGCTTGCATTTTCACAGAGGCCGCACATAGAGACAGATCATATTGGGTATGTTCTCACCCATATAAATTACTCAGGGGTGGGGCCTGGGCAGTGCGGAGTAGGTAGTAGCAGACCAAATCATAAGCAACTGAGTCTCTTACTGTTCCTTAAATTTTTCTGACGATTCTGACATCAACCTTTACTGACAGACGTTCTTGAATCTCATGATCTCTCCAGTTAGAATTTTTATTTGGCAACTTTGTGTCAGTGCCCTTTCTTTGAATGTTTGTATTCTTACAATAACATAATAACTTTAGCACATTCCCTTCACACAGGGATTCAATCAGACAAGGACTTTGTACAAGGGTGCTGCCCTGAAAACCTGAAAACTGCAAAATCTGTAATCTTATGAAGACACTTACCAAACATGGAATGTTTAAGGAACGGGCAGCTAAGCTCATTACGAGTAAACAGTACAATGGTAAACCATAAGGAAGTGAAAGGGTCTGACTGGTGCTTGATTCAGATTGACTATAGCTCTACTGACACCACTCACATTACAGCTCACTATTACAGAACAACCAGAAGTAGTAACCTGTGTGTGTGTGTGTGTGTGTGTGTGTGTGTGTGTGTGTGTGTGTGTGTGTGTGCGTTGTGGGTATTACTCTGCTTTGACAGGCTCAGATTCGGGGGGCCT
>JBBPDH010000001.1:27434921-27456997 GCA_037974565.1 Clupeocharax schoutedeni
TCTCTCTCTCTCTCACACACACACACACACACACACACACACACACACACACACACACACACACACACACACACAATGGATTTCAATAAAACCAATAAACATGGTCCAAAATGAAAGGGCATACATATTTCAATACATTAACTAACACTGAAGTTAAAAACCAATGTCCTATTTTCCTTCTCTTAAGATAATTCCTTCTCCTAAATTTTTTTTTGTCAGATGATATCAATATTGGTGTGTGTGTGTGTGTGTGTGTGTGTGTGTGTGGAAGAGAGAGAGAGAGAAAGAGGGAGAGAGAGAGAGAGAGAGAGATATGAGAGTGAGTGTTTCCTGTTCTCTTGACTTACATCATCCCGGGCTGTCAGAGGAAGTGTTAGAGTGGGTATGAACAGCTTTATTTCCAGCAGAGCGGGGTGGAGCCGCCACAAACACAGACATAGCTGTCTGAGCAGTGGGCCACATGCCAGCTCTCTTTTTCTCGATCCCTCTCTCCCTCCATCCTTCTCACTCTCTTTCTCCCTTAGTCTCTAACACTCCGAACCCAGCAGTCAAACCCACTTGCTCTCATGAGTGCCAATCGATCCATCCATCCATTCATCCACCCATCCGCTACACTCTCTGCTCATCTGGGAAGGAGCAGCCGTTGATTTCCATACTGCTCGTTATGACTCTCTCTCTCTATTCCAGGCTACAGGAGGGCTTGTTAACGTTTTCTTATGGCCGAAAAGAGACGGGCCATAGGGGGTGTATGGGGAAACAGATACTCAAACTAACATTTGGTACTATTATATTTTTGCAAACTCCTACAGATTTGTGCTGTACTGTGATTCAGTAATACGAAAACTAAAAGTAACCCGAACCTTCAACCCAGTAACCAAAAGGCAACTTTTCTGCACTTTTTAACCAAAATATCTGCATCTGTAGTGAAAACAGCACATTTCCCATATTTCTTTGTGAGGACCAAAGAAAAATCCCAATGCAGACTTTTCATGTTTTTGTACCAATGTAAGGGCATTAAGACCCTACAAACATCTAAATACTAGACCACACACACACACACACACACACACACACACACACACACACACACACACACACACACAATGTTGATGACTGCCAGTGACTAAACAACACACTGTAAGTTGAGGTGTGTGTGTGTGTGTGTGTTTGTTTTGTGCTGGGCCAGCAGGGGCTTAGGCTGGGTTTAAACAAGGCTAAACACAGTGCTAATGATGCACTGTCCAGCAAGAAACAGCAAGGAAGATTTCTGTCTCTCTCTCTCTCTCTCCCTCTCTCTCTCTCTTGTGCAGGTGGGCTGGGAGCCTAATAGGCCGCAACCACTTCCTGAATGACTGACAAGCATCTTCGAGTGCTGAATACATCCATGCCCCCAGCCTCCATTTCAACAGAGAATGATCCATTGGTACACATACAGCATGCTTTGTTCTTGACAGGGATTTCTGAAGGGGAAGTAGTCACACGAGCCGCTTAGAGCAATGCTACATTTAAAAGATAACAATGCAGGCTACACTCTAATATATGTGTACACTTTACAGTGTATATGCAAACCTATGGAGACTACAGACAGGCTTTGGTGACCTTGATCTGCTCATTAAGCAAAGATTTTTCCTTATTGTTGAAAATCTAGCTGTAGGCATTAATCAATGAATTAATAATAATATCAGTGTCTCATTAGGTGCTCATGAGACAAATTAAATTGTATGGGACACTAACAAAATAACAGATAGCTGGGCAATAGGCTGGCAAAAACAATACTTCTTTTACATTCATTTCAATGACTATAGCACAAAGAGCATTGGATCTCATTAGAGAGAATGCAGCTTTATGCGACAAAACAGATCATCACTTTTTTCAGGAAGAGCAGCATTTGATAACTAATCCTCAGCTTGGAACCACATCGCATGCATGATAAATCAACAGAGGACCAATAAAGAAGGGGAGCAGTGGCTTTCTGTAAGCAGAAGAGATCATTCCTTTTCTGCTCCACAAAAGCACAATCAATCCATTATAAGCACTCTTGCTTTTGTAAAGCTAGGATTTATGCTAGCATGCCATGACTCCGTTTGGCTCCAGAGGAGTGTCTGATTTACTGAAACAGAGCATTCGAATAAAGAGCATAATCAGACTGAAAGAGAACGACAGAGATGGCAGCATAGAGAGATCTATACAACGACAAGGAGGGACAAATAGTCTGAGTCTGCTTCTGATCCTGATATATTTTGTAGAAGCTCCATCCTTTAGATACAGTAAAGTTAAAAGCAATCTTATTAAGGGGAGATCTGACTGACTGACAATTTAAAATGACAAACTATTCTTCTTTTGTCAGTTCTCATAGTGTTATTTCTCTATCTGCTACTGGTAATATAGCTGTGAACCAATTTTTTAAGTGAAAGGCATTACTACAGATATTACAAGGACTGTTTTCATTTTCCACTTTAAAAAAGCCAAAACCCAGCAGATATTTAAGCCTCTTGTCATTTTAAAAAAGGTGAATCAGTTTGGCATCAGTCTGTATTTCCCTGTTGTGGCATAACTACAGCACAACAGGGTAATACAGTCTTTCTAAAGGACAAGAAAATTCTACTTGAAACCATGGGATTTTGTCTTGATCTGCTAAGACCATTCAGCATGGAACAGGACATCCCTATGGAAAACCAAGGAGAGCATTTGCTTGCTGGTGGGTTCATTAGGAAATCCTGTTGGGTATGAGAAGGCCCAATCCATTCCTGGCCTCATATATGCAAAGTGCAAAGGAGGAGGAGGATGAGGTCTTTATCACTGTTACTGTCAAACTATGAATCTGCTCTGGAGTTCCACTGCTGATCAATGAATATGAATAGGAGCTACTTATTCATCAAACAAGGCTTGGAGGCAGAAATCACAAGGGACGTGTATGTGTGCGTGAGGCAGGGGGTGGGGTTACATGGCATTGACAGGCTCCGAATCCTGCGCATTACTGCAGCCTATAGGATCAGTAGACCTTTTCAAAGCCTTCATAAATCAGGCTGGAAAACAAGTGTAGTGGCCTGTGATAAGCTATGGACAGACAGCTTTACTGCACGTGGACATCAGAGAGGAAGGGAGGGAGAGGGAGAGACAAGACGTCCACACCTGGATCAATTTCCGGTTTGAGGAACAAAAGAGGTAGAAAGTCAAGTTTCCAGACGGTCATTGCTTAAGACCCCACTGTTGCCTAAAGCCCCCTTTTTACAGGCTAGGTGTCAAATTGGTATGCTTTGGACAGCTCAGGGTGAGAACGATTGGCTCCAGTGATTTAGCAGAAACAGAATCAAAGGAAGAGCAGCGTATCCCACCGGCTCTGCAGAGGAGCTGCTCAACTTCAGGGAGGAGACGAAGATCTTGTTGAATTGAGGCCTTTTAAAATGTGCGAAAGCTCGAGGCAGAGATACCCAGTCTCATTCTCTCTTTTTTTAAAGACTCGCTCAGGTAATATCTCCCAGGAATGCCCATCCAATAAAATTACATGCCAAACGGATAAGATTACCATGATACAATCTGCAAATGTGATGAATAGAGGAGCTGGATCAGATACACAGGGCTGCGCCTTCCCCAAATTTATTACAGATGTGTCTCTCGGAGATAGGGCTTCCCTTCAAAAGGACTTCAACACTGGGCCTCCGCTTCCTCTTCAAAACAGGAAATGAGCGCTGGAGAGTGGAGAGGCACTATCACCAGATGTCAGTCAACAGAGCCTCTTGTCAGAGTAAAGCTTCCATACTTAGCCTCTCCACATAGCCAAGAACAGACCAAGAAGCAGCCTCCGATTATGATCCTGCAGCAATGGGGATCAAAGCAATCGGGGCTTGATTTCCATTGGAGAAAAACTGGAGAAATAATTTCTTCCCTTCCACACACACACACACACACACACAGTTTTTCTTAAAACTTACAGTCTCAGCCTGACAAACTGAGAACCATGTCCACACATACACACACACACCCTCTCAGACACCCTGGTCAGATGAATGCGTCTGTCAAACTGAGGCTTGGCTGACATTTCATTCTTGTTGGGTAAGCAGAATTTACGGCTCTAGTGCAAACAGGACTTATGATCCAGACACGAAGAGGCTCAATGCCTATACAATCGGCAACCCAGACCTTGGAGCAAAGCCCATCTCGAAGCTCCACATCTCACCTTCCTTTCTTTGCAAGATCCCATTTCAAACTGACAGAGCTGGCTATGCTCAAAACCAAACCATACGACATCTCAGTTCAGTCAGCACTGGACAAGTGTGGTCTGTGATTCACACCTGCAGACATAGTACAAGCATGTTAAAAACTGTTGCCAGTTCCTGTGCTCGGCAGGGTTTGAAATTTAACTGGCTGATTTTCAGTTTCTCAATGACAAAGTTCCGGTGAATCAAGAGAAATACAGAAATAGCCCTTCAACAGTTCATATTAAAGCAATGACTATACAAACTTTACTGCACAAATACATTCATTAACATAACACTTCACACAACCGTGGGGATTACAGAGTTCTAAAAACAGACAACTTATCATAATTACCCATTGACTGCTTTTCATTTCATAGTAAAACATATCAAACTACGCCTTTATAGACAACTGAACAATCCAAATAAAATTAGCTCTAGCACTTGTACCTATAATCTATGGACATGGAGTTCAATGACAGTGTATTATGAACATGCAAATGCATAATAGAGTTGGTGTTGTTGTCTCTGTAATTGTTTAAAAGTCCTATCTCCGTGGGGATATTTTCTGGCGAGGTGTCAAGCCCCTGGCAGCTCTGTGCCAGAGGTGTTCAGAGAGTTTTATATTCCACAAAGCCAGCCGTTTGCCTCTGGGCCTCTGCTTCCCCACAAGCCTAAATGTGTGTTAGAAGCCCAAATACCTTTCATGTCTAATACCATGATATTAGCCTCAAAAGGAAGCTAAACTTTCCCAGCACAACACGTAATCCTGCCTTCATTACAAGTGCAGGCACTTTCACACAGGTGAGGGGGAAGACTTGCTTTGAGGGAGCCAGTGTGAAAAGGTGTGAGGATGTGTGTATGTGTGTCCCTGTGAATCTCAAACATAAACAGAACCTTAAGTTCAAGATCAATATTTCAGGTAACTTCAGGTAAGATGGTATATCATTGACAAAGTTTTATCTTAGTGAGCCTAGTAACAATACAGAACCCTGGAGCATTGCTACACACAAAGAGCTATAACATGTATTAAAACTGTCCAAGCATTCAACACTGACCCTGCTACAATACTACTAAAAACCCTTCAAGATAAAAGGAACAGAGAACACAGTCGAGTCGTTATACTGCATGTAACATCAGTAACAAATCTCTAATTCCATGAGACTGAGTGATTTAATTTGCCACATGTACTAATGACTGTGTGCACATCTTCAAGGGATGATGATAGAGCCTCATTTATCATTTGCAGCATTGTGGAATGCGTATTCTCTCTCTCTCTCAAGCTCCCCAAGGTACAGAGGCTGCAAGTGACTGCTGCTCCTCCAGCAGAAGACGTTCAGATGAGAAGGTGCTGCAGGAGGTGCTGTAGAAGCAATGTGATGAATGCTCCTGAAGATAATATTATTGGCACAGCTGGCTACGCCTGACAAGACATTTCTCACTTGGCCCAACCATGACCACATCACCCCCCCCCCCCTTGACACTGTGCCTCTCCATTTTTTGGGAGGTGACAGAAGATTTGCACAGGACAAACTAGCTTGTCACCAAAGGACAAGCCAACCAGCTGTTAAGGTATGGGGAACATGACAGATCGCTATGTTTTACCTCCGATTAATTCACTTATTAGAGCTAGCCTGAAATCACCCGTCACTGTCATATCAGATGTCACAGCTAGGAAAATGTGTCAGGTATGTGCATACCAGTCAGCCAATCAGCTGCCGTCACTCTTTCAACAAAACACACATATGTGCACACACACAAGCGCCTCCCTTTCTATGCCTCAGACAGTGAGAGGACAGTCACTCGAGTTTCACTCGTGTACAGAGATTTAAAACAATGTGGACCATTCATGCTATAGGAGAGAGCAAACGTGTGTCTATGTTCTGCATGATTATATTCAAAGATACACAATGATATGCTTATGATATAGGACAGGAAGAGCATGATTATGTTTGCTAAACAAAACTTTTAACCCCTGAACAGTCATTCAGCCCTCCAGAACTTTTCCTTTTGAAGTTGCAGGTCTACTGATGATGATAATAAAAGCATGGTGTTACTTATACCTTGCTGAAACAAATGGAGAAATTCTGTTTGAAGTGCAGACTCTGAACTTTCAATCAATACCACATTTGTGTTCTAAAGAAGAAGAAGATACACTTTTTTTATTTATACTCATGTGTTAGATATTTGGATATGTAACTATTACGTTTGAACGACTAAACATAAAATAAACACGTCTGCCTTCGATGATTTAACAATAAATTATAAATATAATCATGAATAATAATGGATAATAAACCTCAGGATATTGTCCTGCAACTGTATTCTGTGCTGTAATAAAAAGATAATGAAAGTAGGGGACATGTTCTTGGTGGTTATTTCCACCCGAATGACAGGCCTTTATTACACAGAGCTGCTTGGAAAATGGGAAACCTCCTGAATCTACAGTGACTGTGTGGTTTCCATCATACCATTAAAGCAGGTGCAAAACTCAGCTTTCGCGACAGCTGTTATTATAGCTGTATAACTACAGATGGCTTCTGTGTAAAGTCCATTTCTTCAGATCTCAGTGAGTCATACAGTGTCAAAAATTTTAATTAGCAGGCCTGTTTCTGTTAGTAACATTAGTGCTGTAGCTCCAGTGTAAAACTATAAGGCACTTTGGAAACCAAACATGTGTCACAGCTGATCAATCTGCAGTGAGGATGAAAGTTTTTTGTCCATTATTTCTGCAACTGCTGTGCATGACACATTTTTACATGAAACCTGAAGCTGACTAAAAGTGTACATGGTGATTGTAGGAGAGAGAGAGAGAGAGAGAGAGAGAGAGAGAGAGACAGACAGAGAGAAAGAGAAAGTGAGGGGCAGGAGCAGAGCTAATAGAGACAGCGTGTGATCGGGGTGTGTATGGCTGCATGGCTTTGTGTGCTCAGCCAAACTGCACTGCAATACAAATCTTTATTCGGTCTTGAGATGGTGACAGGTCAATTGAAGAGAATGAGTCTAGTTTATGATGCAGTTGTCAGAGGCGGTTAGGCCGGGAGTCTGTTTATCTGACTACTCGAGATATTCCGACAATCTCTCTCACAAACCCCCAGAACCTCGAGGTTAATTACTTCACCAATTTGAGTAAATGGCATGCCATAGTCCCATCTGTCTCCATTAGTTCCCCACTATTTCTCAATTTACGAGGACGGGGGTCAAGGCGCCGGGTGCAGCAGGGATGTAATAAAGCATGGGATTTTATGTTTACACAAATGCGGGAGCCAGGGCATAAATAACTGAAATGCATCTCTCAAATGGCGAGAGCATTCATAATAATGCTGCTCTTTAAAAAGTCGTTTTTGAGCCATTCTCTGCTGCCCATAGAGAATAAAAAACACAGAGCACTAAAAACTAACAAGCCAGAGAACAGTGGTAATAAATACATAGACCATGCTGCTTCTTCTCCATGCCTCTCACTCACAAGTGAGCAAAGTGCAATTACACCTCTCCCTCACCAAAGCCACGCAGAGAGCAGCCCCCCCTCAGCTTGCTCTGCTCTCTGTGGCCTGGCCAGCTGCTGGACTAGCTTACACCCTGTTTACCTCAGTGTTATTTATTCATGGCAAAAAAGGCTGTTGCTACTGATTATATTAGTTTTGAATATATGATTAGCATTTTGACTATTAATCAGAGTTTTAGAGGCTCAACTTTGGAAAATTAACAAATAACAAATCATACGCAGCCCTTCAAAGTTTCCAAAAACCTTTCAGAGGACTAGAAAAACTAAACCCCCATTAAACAGACTTGAGAAAAATGCACATAAATATATTTTTCCACCAGGCTCTTTTTCTTACTTCAAGAGAAGCTGGTAGAGGAAGTGAAAAGTCCCAGATTCTTTAAATCTAGATTCTTAATGAATTAAGACTCATCAAGATATGTACATTACTTCATTGGATTTATTTTGTTTTACTTCTGTTTTCGAATCTAAATTCAGGGTTAAGTGATTCAAATCCAGTTATTGTACACAGATCAATTAATGTACACATGTAATTTTGAAGCTTCCTTCAAGAACAAAACGGTGTCTGTTAGTGGAGGACACAGCTGTATGAAAATGTAAGACACAGCCTGTGGCTTCAGTTCCATGTGTGTGTGTGTGTGTGTGTGTGGGGCACAGGGAGGGACTGTTGGGGCAATTAATTTCATAGCAAGGTAAATCCAGTCTGCAGCTCAGGCCCCCCTTCACACTCTTGTTATTAGTCTGGGTCTGCCAGCCTCAGCCTCTGTCCCCAAGGATCCATACATTCAGCTGTTAAAGATGACCTTGCCAAGTACACTAAACTGCTAACTTTCTATCTCTCTCTCTGTCTCTCTCTCTTGCTCTCCCCTTCGTCACAGCACCACCGCGATACTCTTCAAACCCAACAGAATGAAAGAGAGCCTCTTAAAAGGGATTTTTATTTGTTCTGAAAAATACTATCAAGAAAAAAAGGCAAAAAAAAAACAAAAAACGGTGAATGTCGCCTTCACCCACATATCCAGTCACTTTCTCTTCACATTGCTCCACATTTTGGAGGTTGTTGCTGTCTCTCTTTTTAACCCTGCTTCTAATCTCTCTTTCGTGTATGTGTGTGAAAGTGTGTGGATATGCGTGTGTGTATGAGTGGGAGTAGAGAGAGTCGTAGATGGGGCCTCCATGTGCAAACAACAAAGCACCTGTCACTTAATCAGGGTCTCTTTAAAGAGCGCGGGAGCGGCGCTGAGGTGGGACTCCAATGCTTTTCCCTTTTTCAAGGACAATTGTACTTTGCGCTCTCCGCTAGCGTGGAACTCCACTTTCCACGTAAACAACCCGTCACGGAGGAAACGGAGCAGTCGTTTTGCGGCTGTCTTTAAAACAACTTTGGTTTAGGCTCCTTTTTTTGTGAATTATAAATCTAAATCCAGGCACAGATGGCAAAGCTTTTCCACATAGTCTGCACATTTTTTTCTCCCTCCTCTAACTTGCTTTGACGTGTTTGTCACTTGAAAGGGCACACTTCACCTAGAGACAGATTCGAAGAAAAAGTGAGAAAAGGAAAAAAGTCGCAAAACCCCCTCCATGAAGCACGTGCGAAAGGAACACCTCATTTAAGGCGAGTTTGGGAAATTACTATTTGTTTTCAATTTGAGATCATCCAGATTGCTCTACAGGGGGAGAAGGGGCTTGATTATTAATGTGGACGAGCTAACAACGCTTCCTCGACGGAGCAGACAGACCATTAGTCTCCCCTGACAAGCCCAGAGCCTGCCACACACTGCAAAAGTAATGAATTTGGGGCGAAGATAAGAAAATAAAATCATCCTTAATTTCTCAGCCTGCCTTTGTGTAAACTAATATTTTTCCACCCCACTGGCTTTGACGTGCGTCTTGCTCGCACTTGCCGAGCGGAAGTCCCATGAAGGATGATGGCAAACACTCTTGGAATGAAAAGGTCTGAAATATGACTATCAAGCATGCTGACGTTCAGCTCTCCACCACGTCAAACAATGGAGACAGACTGGAGGCCTCTCCTCATCCTCCAGTGAACACAGCCATAAATAAGAGGCTAGTTTATCACCATAGCATCTAACAAAACACACACACACACACACGCACACACACACATGCACACACACACACGCACACACGCACACATACACGCGCACACACACACACACACACACACACACACACACACAGTGCATATAAACAGGAGGCTGAAGAGATGCCCATCTCAAATAGTTGTTGCTCGCTTGTTTGCTTTTTCAAAAACACTTTGAAGTAAATGGGCAGAAAAGACAGAATTTCAACAATGTTGTAACTACACTCAGCAACCCAATCAGCATAGACTAGAACTACCTGGACAAGATCAAACTGCATTAATGAGTGTTCTCTGTATAAATATTCCCAATGCGCACTCTCTCTCTCTCTCTCTCTCTCTCTCACTCACACACACACACAAACACACACACACACACACACACACACACAAACAATAACGGCACGCAGAAGAGAAACCACTATCTAGCATGGCCTAATTTGAAAACAAGTTAAGTGAGCAGCCTGGGGATTGGTGTTTTGGTATTGAAAAAATCATATAGTTGTAGGTAATGGACTGTTTGCATTCAGGGGCAGGAAGGCAATTACTTAGCGACTCATTAAGGTGGCAAATTTGTTAATGCACTGCTAAACACGTTCTAACCAACTGCCGATTTATGTTAATCTCACTACAGCTGTTTTTCCAGCAGCAGAAATGCGCTCATCTGTGGTGAAACTCCGATTTCAGGCTTGCCAAGCAGACCACATCATGAATTTTGTATGGATGATGGGTGTGAAGAATTCACCCAGGGAAATATGAGTGTGAGCTTATGAAAGTGTGCTCATGTGTGTGTGTGTCTATGTGTGTGTTTCCGCTCAGCTGGCGCCCCCAGTGCGCCCAGCTATGCTTCATGGCAGTTTGAACACTGACTTGTGCCTGCAACTCCATGTCACCATGATCTGTACATTTTTACTCATGTACCCCTTATATCATGATTATATATGGTCTCCTATTTGAATTTGTATATAATTGTGCCTGTGTGTGTGTGTGTGTGTATGTGTGTGGCCTGAAGTGACTCATATCACTCAGCCCAGTCTGACCCAGAGTGTTCAGGAAATAGTCAGGATTACTCAAGCCATATCTCTAACAGCCTCTGCTTCAAATCCTTATAAATCGTTTGATCCAGCTGAAACACTGAACAACTAAATAATGCCACTGTTTCTATCAGTGAACAGAATCAAAGCATCTTGTGTGACTTGCTAGTACAGCAATGTCAAAACCATAAAGGAAAGCGACCATTCCTGCAGTCAGACACGTGTGCAACTGGTGAATTATAGAACACTCTCAAAAGGCCTACATTACCCTTTTTCTGTTTTTTTCCCCCCTCAAGGTCTATTTAATACATTTATATGTCTAAATGTACCAAATAGGTTCATACTAATTCTTTTTTACATTCCAAAACTCTTATTATTCCTTTACAAATACAGTTTTTTGTCATTTTGCCTATTAGGACTACAGTTATTTTCAAACATTTGGTCACCCCTGATCAAATTATATATATCACTCAATGTAATGCACAGCTACTGTTTATTTGCTGAATTAATACATATTTTGAAAAAAAAGGAAAAATTGTGGCCTGTGAAACGATTGGGGCACACAGATATTTATGTTTTATTTATTCTAATATGCTCAGCAATAGAAATTGTGCTCTCCAAATTGTTGGAAAATAGCCACATTTGAATGTCAATAATGCCATTCTCTTGGTTTCACATGTCATTTGACCAGGGGTGTTATTAAACTTTTGCACCTGCCTATTGGTAAATAACCTCTTTTCTGATTGGCACCTCTGTGTGGATTAAAAATATTGTTATCACAAAAGCAACAAATGTAAAAGTGGCTGTTTTTGCAGATGTTTATGCAGGCTGGATGGACTGGGAAGTGAACACACTACATTAATGTAATCATAAAGTACAAATACTATTTCTACAAATACAAAATTACAAATGCATCCATTGTTTTAGAAATGTGAGACAAGTTCCTAAACTTGGAAAACTGTACAAGGGATCTTAAGGTAACCCATTTCATTCTTTAAAAAATCATCCGTTAAAATAGTTAAAGTGTTTTTTTTTCTTTCTAGGGGAGCCCTTTCTGCTCTCTTTAGTTTGAATAGTGTGTGTCACTGAGCAGTATATACTCTCTGATACAGCAGACCAACCAGGAAAAAAAATGCAGCCAGCTGTGTGACCCCCATCTCCATGGCTTAATTTCCTTTCAGCCTCTTCCTTCCTTTGTATTGCTGTGGTGCTGATGCATGTTCCACCATCTGAGCATGCTCAGATCGCTCCCCTGAGAGCCAGCCAGCTGCCCACAGTCCTACCGCTCCGCTCCAGCTGCAGGCTCACTACAGCAGCATCACATAACTCTCCAAAGCAGTAACTGTGCATGTTTACATATGGATTTTAGAGGGAATGCAGATAGACGTAAGGGAGAGATTTCTGAGCGGATGCTTGTCTGGAAGAAAGCCGCACGAGGCACTGGAAGGGTTGCGAGGGTCTCATGGCACATGATGAATGAACCAATGCTCATGTCTCAATTAGCAAATAATTAATGGCTGTGTCAAAGCAAATTGCTGGGCTCTAGAGCTGCACTTGTTATTAACTTTCACCAACTGGGTGTGCACTGATGAAAACCGCAAACAAACAAAGAAACAAACAGGAAAAAGAGAACAAAAAGTTACCTCAAAAAAGCACCTCCTTTATGAACATTTTTGACATTATCCTGAGTATATAAACAATTTCTCTCTCTCTCTCTCTCTCTCTTCCTCTCCCTCTCACTCACTCTCTCACCTTCACATATGCACCCAGAAAGTAAATGACATTCAAAATTCAGTGTCCACTGAATATTCTAATTTTAAAAATGTCTGGTATTGAAGGTGTCTGGTAGATAAATTAAACAACAGTCAAAAAGAAGACATTGTTAAAACAGCTAGAAAAAATTCACAAAAGCAAGTCAACAACAAAAAAAAAACCAGTACACAATCTAGAGCAAGTTATAGAGCGAGCAGGGTTCACCAACCGCATGTGTAGCTCTCGGGTCTGTCCTAAAAATAAAACAGCCCCCCAGTGAACAGCATCTATCATTTAGTTTGATCCTGTAGCTATTCTTCTTTAATCATATTTGCATCTATCTAGATTTGAAAAAAAAAAAACCCAAAACATTTAAAACATATTAATAACAGTACACAGTGTCACTCACTCCCTAGATTTAGGGATTTACACTTTAAAAGAAAAGTAACCATTGTGTCATACGTGGACAGCATGAAATTCAACCTCTGCATTTAACCCATTCACCAAGTGAAGCAGCAGGTAGCCAGGAACACAGAACTTGGGGAGCAGTGTGTGTGGATGGTATCTCGCTCAGGGTACCTCAGAGGTACCTAGTGGTCTTGAGAACCCACAACTTCCTGAGCGCAGGGCGAATGCCCTAACCTCTAGGCTTCCAGCTGCCCCAAAATGGGCAAACATAAGGATCTGAGTGACTTTGGCATGGGCCAAACTGTGATGCCTAGAAGACTGAGTCAGATCATCTCCAAAACAGCAAGTCTTATACTTGGTATGCAGTGGTCCAAGGAAGGACAACTGGTGGACTAGTCACAGGGTCATGTGTGCCTGAGGGTCACTGAAGCATGGGGGGTAAAAACTTGCCCATCTGGTCCAAACCCAGAGCAGAGCTACTATAGCACAAACTGCTGAAAAGGTTCATGCTGGCAGTGGCAGAAAGGTGTCAGATCACACAGTGCTTTGCTGCATACAGGGCTGTGTAACTGCAGACTGATCCATGCTGAAACCCTGTCCACTGCAAAACAGCAGATACAATAGGCATGTGAGCATCAGAACGGTATCAGGGAAAAATGGAAGAAGGTGGCCTGGACCGATAAATTATGTTTTTTATATTATGTGTATGGCTGTGTGAGTGTGTGCTTAACTAGGCAAGAGAAGGCACCAGGATGAAAGAAGAAAAGGAAGGAAGAAAGAGAAGGCGGCAAACCAGCACAGGGAGTGTGATGCCCTGTTTAATTTTCTGCTGGAAAACTTTGGATCCTGGCATTTGTGTGGATGGTATCCTTGAAAAGTACCCCCTACCTTAATGGCAGTGGGCTCTTTCAGTAGGAAAACTGCATCCTGCCATCCTGAGTTCAAATTCAAGGTGTTGACTATCATTAAATTCCCCAGATCTCAATCCAATTGAGCATATGTGCCGGACAAACTAGTCCAATCCATGGAGGCCGAATCTCACAACTTATAAGACTTAAAGGATCTGCCTCTAATGTCTTGGTGCCAGATGCCACAGCACATCCTCAGTGATCTTGCTGAATCCATGTCTAGGGTGGGCCTACCTACCCGCACAGTATAGAAATAGTATTGTATTGTAAACTTGTAGTCTTGCATTGTTGTTGGCCTTATGTTTGTATAATACTGAGGGCAGCTGGTGACCTAGTGATCAGGGAGTTTGCCCCTGTGATCAGAAGATCGTAGGTTCCCCGAGGTAACGTCCCCACACACTGCTCCCCTGGCACCCCTCATTGGTGGCAGCCCACTGCTTGGTGAATGTGTTAAAAGCAGAGGAAAAATATTACATAGTTCACATTGTGTGCTATGGTGTGTACACAAATGGTTATAAGCGGCAACTTTACATTTTTGCTCTGTTGTACTCTGTATTCATTTATTATAGAATACTCCATTCATACAGAAAAAAGTAAATACTTGTACCACCAAATAAACTGTGTTAAATGTTATGAATTTGCTTTGCTTCAAGAACACAGTGAACTCCCCTCCCCCAACATCCTGCGGTTGCCAGAGCGTGAGAGACAGAAGTCACATAGCAGATGGGATGAGAAGCTTTGGAATCAGAGCATTTTTGGGCAGAACTGAACTTGAGGGGTGGCGAGGATGCAATGTAGTGGTGGTAGATTCTGGGAGGAGATGGTGGCACGAACACCACAGAAAACTACAGAAATGAAGATAAGAGGTGCAACTCCATTCTGATCAACTGTCTCAGCAGCCAGGCTTTACCGCCACATTTAATGTCTTCTTAATGTATATTCAGCAGCAGGCTAAAGAAAAAAAGGCTGTTATGGGCTGCACTTGCTTGGGGAGCTAGTTAAATGATTCAGGGGGGGAAACTACGGCTTTCATTTAGGTTTGTGCCCTCCAGTCTGTTTATACTGGTCGATACACTTGTCTGAAGAATATAATGGATTAGCACATCATTCAACAAAGCAGCGGCAAGGCAGACTGGGGGCGATGGAGAGAGAAAAGTAAATTACAGTTAGCAGCCAAGGTAGGCCATGCCCTAAGCAAGGAAACATCATATCAGCTCACAACTCCTATTCCGCCACCCAGCCAACCAGAAGGGGAGTGGGGGTGGAAGAAGAACAATCGAGGAAAAAAATCTTGTAACAATGAAATAAAACATTTTAATGAAATAAAACAAAAGCATCTTTTCAAAGCAGTGTCTCACTCTTCTTTTGCATCTTTCCATCTAAGCTGTCTGCTGTCCTCCTGCAATATGAAGTGGATATGGAAGAATGAGGCCAAACCTCTTCCCAAACCCAACCAAGAAAATCACAGTAAATACAAATCCTGCTTCCATTGTGTGCTGACTTTACTTAAGGCACAGATAGAGCTGCTGGTTTCTATTACATGGCATTTGAATTTATTCTCAATTACCCAACTCTGCTATACGAGGACAGAGGCAATGTAAATGAGTCTTCCATCTTATCTTAGCAGCAAGACGGCTTTTCCTGTTGGAAACAAATGAGAAACATGGCTAAGGGTCCTGGAATCTCTCTCTCTCTGTTCCATTAAGAGAGTATCGATCGGAACCCCTGTTGCTCCGCGCTCTGAAATGCCATGATAATCAGAGAAGTTAATACAGCCATTCATTTTCACGGGAAAAGAAGCCTGTACATATACCCAATCAGGGTTGTCTTTCCTGAGGAAATAGTATTATAAGGCTGTGAGCAGGAATTAAACTTTAAGCTATACATTTGGCTTTAGCATAATGACCTAAAGACGTTTGGATAATAGCGAGAAAAAGAGAGTATTTTATTGTAATTTATGGAATGGTGCTGAGCACAAAGCCAGCTCATTTCACAGCTGTGCAGTTTAAACATGCACATTTGTCTCTGCAAAGCAAAGTAAATTTATTTAGTTCCCCTCATTACAATCTACTCAAAAAAGCATCTAATATAAAATTCAAATACAGTTCCATAAACTGCTTCATCACTGATCCTAGACTCAGTTTATGGTTTATCTAATTCTGCTGCACATCAAAATAGTGCATCCCAGAGCTTCTCTAAACCACTCTCAATCACAGCACCCTGTATTGGCAAGGGACAAAAGATAGCCCAAAGGCCTCAGGCTATATGACTTTTTAGTGACAGCATCATCAAAACGAGCCTTTTTTGTTACTCCACTCAACCAAGACATTCGAGCGCTCAGCGCCAGGCTGACTGATCCGTGGCCTTGCATGATATAAACAAATCCACCCAAATGTGTCTATAATTCATACCCTGTGGCCTTAAGGGGAGCCATGTTGCTCTGGTACATGTGGAGCAAAACTGTCGCTTGTAGCGCCTGAAAAACAATATCCTAATCTCTCCTGAGTATTCCACTAATGGCTGTTGACAATCACCCTTCATAAAAATTTCATTACCCGTCCAGGGCTCACCTGCACAAAGAGCATCACGAGAAAATGTGCAATTAAACTGGAAGTAACACAACCTAATATGACCAATTATTATCACATTAAATTCACTAAGCGTTCATACATTAAAAATGACCTTCTACCTATTTGGTAACCAACAGTTCTTTTTCGGGGGCCAAGCAGTAGTGCGTGTTCCTCTCCCCCCTCTGTTTCTCTGGTGAGCTGCAGACACACTGTAAGGTGTAGAAACATGGAACTTGTTTGAAAGGTGCACCCTGACTGTCCTGGTAGTGGTGCTACCGTAGAATCCGTTTTATCAGCTTAACCATTATGCTCCACACCCTGGACTAATATGCATACTTTGCAACATCTATTTTACAGCTGTTTTAAACATGTCCATAAATGTTCCATAAAAGCATGAATGAATTTGCAAAGCTAGTCCTCAACAGAAATTGTGGAATATTTTCTCACGAGTAGCTTTTTTAGCTACTCTGAGCACCGTATAAGTAAATGCAAAGTGAGCTATCATTGAAGTAGTGGTACATGGACTCCAATGATTGCTTATTTTGGTTGGCTAGACAGTTAAGCAAAGCTTTGTATGCATCTTTGTGCTTTATGTCTCAACTTATGCCAGTCTGATGAGATGTTGGGTTTTAAGCCATAAACAATATAACCTTTACCTCCACAATCCCTTTACTGATTTTCCTAGAAAGACACAATCTGTGCCTTAAGCCAGGATGCTACCATACTGATCGCTCTGCCCTCCCCTGAGATGCTCTCCCTTCAAGCAAACCTTGAATTTTTTAAATGTCTAATGCATTTTCAAATAGATTGTCAAAGCACCCAAATGCAGTATCTTTTTATTGCATGTCAAATCTTGGCGTAGAGTAAGGAGAACTTAATCTTTTTCCTCCCTCTGATATGCAACCACCGTACCTCACAAATGAAAATATTGTCAACAGCTGTATGCACAGAACCTGCAGGGGCAGTATCGGATGGATCTTACATATAGTAATATGAGGCAGATACTGTCAAGCTATAACCATTATTAGAGTAGAAAGGCTAATATGAACAGCAGATAAAACACATTTTGTGTGGTAACCACACATAACGACTCCCACCACTACTACATGATTGCAATTTGAGCTATAATATGTGGGTAAGTAGTGTCTTAACTTGAAAAGTCGATTTGAAAACAAGCAACACCCTTTGGTCAGTAGCACTCTTCTCAATGTTCATCTCAATGTTCTTAGGGTTTGCTAACAAGATATATATTTTTACATTTATTTTATCTACATGTGTCTTTAATATTGTTCAGTTATTAATTTTTATTAGATTCATCTCTAAACCATGGTAATTCATATGTACAGCAGTTTAGCACTAAGGAAAAGGGTATGGAGTGTTTTGTATGTGTTTGTCCTGTTGTGTTTGGAATAATACAAAAGTCGAAAGAATAACCCAAATTTTCTGAAGGAACGCAACTCATATTGTGTTCTTCACCGAAACCTTGAATTGAATAAAAAGCATTTTCCAAAAACAAGACTATGAGAAGGCCTTCTACAGGCATTGCACCATACGCCTTTCAGAGAGTTAAGAATGGCTAAAACAAAATAAAAGTCTCACCAAAGGGTTAGGATGACATTGGCATGCAGCTGCTAAGCCTTTCCAAAATGACAGCCATTTGCACTTAAATGAGAGGATTTGTGCCTGGCCAACCCATTACCAATACGCCATATGTGAAACCATGTCTTTATCCCACATTATAGAGGAGGGAATGAGATCTCCTTAGACCACATTCTTTCTCTTTCTCTCTTCCTCTCCTTCTGCCCTCAGCCCCCCACTCACTTCAGATGGGATTCCCTCTTCTCCGTCATGGACAAGGCCGACATGCATCATGCAACTCTCTGCTTGTACCCAAAGCGATCAAAAATGAGCTTGAATCTTCCATACACCCATATGGGAAATTGGTCTATCTGTCTGTCTGTCCATACCACCTGCTAAAGTCAAATTAAGTTTATTAATGGCCACCAAACCCAAACTAATACTCACCATCACTCAATAGGCTCATTGTTATTCCACAAACAGGTCCACACTTGTTATGAGGCAAATGATGGGGATCCTTTTCCTCATTCACATGTTGTGTCTGATGGATGTAAAGGGATCAGGACGTGCCTCTGGCCCAGCAGCAGATACCAAGCGCAACATCCCTCTTTCTTAATGCAGTCCTATCAGAACGGAGCCATAAGGATGGAGGACAGATATCATACACTCGCTAAAACAGAAATGTGACTCGGAGGCAGCACGATGGAGCGCACTCATCCTTCACCGGCGCCCCTGCCGCGCCTCGTCTGTTTATTTTAGTCCTTTATCAATCCTGAGGTGTGCCATACTACTCTCTCCATCCTCTCGCAACTCCACGTATTATTGATTCATTACTAATTATCTATCATACAGGCCAGAGTGCACCGTGCATCATTGCAGGTGTTCCTCACGATAATGGATGGATGAAGTTATCATCCTTGTACACAAAGTGGCAGTGACATTTGCAAAATCCTCTAAGCAAATTCCCCTTCTTATCTGCTCCTAGTTGTGGTACAGAGGTGCCTGCTCACAACACCCTCATTAAGTGACAATAATTAACTCTCATTTGTAAAAGCTCATGTACATAAATCCTGATAATTGTATTAGTGATATTTATGGACAGGAAACTACATGTGCTTTAGGCAGAACTATTAGGACCCAAGCGAGTTTTTCTTTAGGAGCAATGCTTCTCTGGAAGGAAACGGACAGCAAGTTAAAAAGTGGCTTACAAAATGCTCTCTAGCAAGCAATACTATTGAAAGTTCCTTTACAAAAACTGAGGAACATTCCTAGAACAGCAACGTCTTCAATATCTATTATATATACACCATTCAGTAAACGAAAAAACATTTGTACTTGGACTTAGTCTCTAGATGCAGATAAAATAGCAGGCCATGCCCTCCTCTCAGCCCCAGCCCACACTCAACAAGACTATAATGCAAATAAATAAATAAACAAACAAATGAATAAACACATCAATCAATCAAGTAAATCAGTACCTGAATAGTGACCTGTAATTTAGATTATTAAAATTACAGTTAGTAAAATGTACCAATTAAATTGTAATAGTCTTATTTCTACATAGTTATATTTCTACATATTTTGAGTGTTCGGCAGGTTGTAATTATTTTAAATTATTGTTTTAATACTGTGGTCAGAGGCCCATGGCTGCTGTCTTTGCTGGAAGAGTCCGAATAATTCCAGGCTTAATACTGAAAACTGAAGGGTAATGTTCTGAAAACGTATTTCGTCCCACGTTTCCTCCACAAAAGCATTGTGTCACAACAAATGCAATGACAGAACACAAAAAAGCACCGACAGAACTTACAATTGTTGTAGGATCTGAATATCTTTCAAGCTGGGATGATAGTGTAACTTTATTTACCACATTCTTTAAAACGGTGTTATAACAGCTTAGTGAACACATCTTGCTGGCGTGCAAAAGAAACCCCTGCCTCTTTTTCTTCATATATCTTTTTATGTTCTTCCCTCCCCCACCTTGCCCCAATGCTCAATGATGGTCTTATTTTTCCTAGGTGAGAAATTGGAAACAGGAGGTATACATGGTGTCCATGACTGTGCTCCTCTTTCAGAGAGGGTCAAGTCTCATCTATTATTCTCCATGGCAAGAGTCACAGGGCCTCATCAGGCCTTGTTATATCCTTATATGATGGGTTTCCAGCCTCTAATACATGGAAGAGATTACAAACACATTTTTCTCTTTTGCAGCATCTAGGTGGATATGTCACATTAAGGTGTCACCCTGGCTTCTGTTAAAACAGGTTTTTGCCAGTTCTATGGGCCTGCCTGAAGGAAGGAGAACACAAGTTATGTGTAATGAATGTCATCTTTTCCTAGGAAGGTGAACTGTACAAGCACAGGGGGCAAATGTTCTCATTCGACATTTCTTCAAAATCAAATGGTGGTTAATTACTACTCCAGCTCATGGTTCTATGGTTCTCTTCCCTAGCAATATATCAATCATTCATACTATCTAAACTCACACCTGAACACAATCAAACACGCCAAATCTGCATGCAAGTCATTTTCTTTGTACTTTTCTCCATCTACGTTGTTTAAGGAGTGCCACTCGCTCCGCTGCTTTCTTATTCATCTGTTCTTTCACTCTCACTCTCTCTTTGTACTGAACTGCCATTAAAAACACAAATTAAAACATTGCTATATATCCAACTTTCCAGTAAATACTGATCAAATTCTATGAAACACAAGGAAGTACACGAGCAGGTCCTGACTGAAAACCTTTTGATATCAATGTTCTGTTGAACACTCAATAAAAACAACTGGGAATGAAAAAACAAAACAAAAAACAAACAGCATCTCAGAGAATGTAGAACAAAAATCACTAGCAACTTCCAGAGGGTCAATAATATTAAAGTATGGCTAGAAGATTAACCATAAGTTATTGAGCAACCTTACATTTTTATCTAGATATTTGTTGAAGAAGTGCAACAGTGGCTCACTGTTATTGTTAATTTACTAAGCCTAATCTGCACACAATTACAAATAATATTTGTTTGCGTCTATTCAGAAAGCTGGAATAAGAATGAAAAAATTCTATTCAGTATACTTTACTTTTCACTCAATTAATATGACATCATTCTTTTCACAGTTTTGCTCCTTTTCTAATTTGTGGTTTAAATCTGCAGAAGGACTCAGCCTTCATGCTTGTTTTCAGTACTTTCAGAAGTATAATAATAACCAAAATTCTAATTTAACATGAAAATGCACTACGGATCTAGTCATGCTGAGTGTTCATAACTGGCAGAATCTCTCTCATCCTGAATGTGATACCTGCTGAAACTGAGTCAGACTCCCCATCCAGATTTCTCCAGATCACCACTCAGATCAAAGACCGGGTAAAAGCCCTGTGTCAGCATGCCAGAGCTGTGATGGAACAGATCTACTGGCAGATATTAATAAGGGGCAGCAGACATCTGAAATGAGAGCGGCCATATCAGTCTGGAGATGAGCTGGAGGATGGGGGAGAAATCTGACTACTGCACTTATCAAAGAACCATTTAGAGATGGATGATAGCAGCAAGGCTAACATGTGGCTAGCCATAAACTGTTGCAGAAAGGTGAGCTCACAGAAATTCACTACAACTGACCAAAGACTAGATGCAAGCAATGCAAAACTGTGATTAAATGTGAAATCTTTAGTGAATGAATTAATTGAAAAATTTCCATACACATCTTAATTGACCTATCCACGCTCCAAACACAACAAAGTGTTGTAACACATAAATTATGGCTATTTTTCTTTTAGGACAGACTTCTGTTGTGCACTGGACTACCAGCAAATTTGAATTATATTGAATTATATATTTGAATATTTTTGCTCTAATGCAAAATATTTACTTTTCTAATCTAACTTGTTTCGTTTGTATTTCACTGCTTTTCCCCCAAAGGAGATAAAGCGAATTAAACTGATGGTCCTCACAAAAAACGGACAAACAATTTTGATCTCATCCAACTCACTGTTGTGCATTAAAATTCCTGTACAAATTCTTCAGGGATTTTTGACAGA
>JBBPDH010000001.1:27457097-27473391 GCA_037974565.1 Clupeocharax schoutedeni
AAGAACATGTTTGTGGGCGGAGCAAGGATAGGTCAATTATAGTAATAGGGTAAAGCACATACAGCATTAGACAGTGACAGAGTATCCAATACAAGAGTGTTTGCTGCTTAGGCTGTGCAGAGACAAAGATAAAAGATGAAGGAGAAAACCTACAATGACTTAAACAAATGACATTTAGTTTAAAAGCCTAAAACAAAAGGTGACAGAGGAACAGAAATCATCTTGAAAGTTCTGTGACCTTGACAATGTACTGCCAACCCATCTGCTGCTGAGTGTCAGCAGCTCCCTGCTTCTCCCCAGACTGCCTCCTTTTTCTCTTCCCTCTCTCTGCCTCTTCTTTCTCTCTCCTCTTTCTTCTGTAAAGGTGTATTTCAGAATAGGTGCTGAACTAGGATCAGCTTCGCTTTGTCCATTGTATAGAATTCATAAAAATTTGAAACCAGTCCCAGATTACAGCACTTCTTGTGAGAAGGTTAATAAACATGCCCTCTGTATCTTCACTCTGTATTCCACTATCGCACCAGGGAAACAACACTGTCTGCAGTTAAACAATAACCAAGCCACCCTATCTACAATGCTGGTGCTCTGCTTCCAACTTACATTCATCCAATTATTAACAGCCCTTGTTGACTTTGAGATTCTTGCAGATTCTTCTTTTTTTATATTGTTTTTTTTGGCTTGATATCAAGATGGAAAGGCTGGAAACTCCAGCTCCCAAAAGGACGCTGCCCTCCGAAACCTTGACATGCACAAAAGACGGGTGTGCAGACAGACCTGCCCTGCCGAGAACGATAAGGTCACCCGTGGGATTGCTGAGATTATCTCT
This sequence comes from Clupeocharax schoutedeni, assembly GCA_037974565.1. Taxonomy (NCBI): domain Eukaryota; kingdom Metazoa; phylum Chordata; class Actinopteri; order Characiformes; family Alestidae; genus Clupeocharax; species Clupeocharax schoutedeni. Next base: position 27,457,924 of record JBBPDH010000001.1, read on the forward strand.
GTCAAGCACTTGGACACAGCACAGTCAAATGATGCATCATGCAGTCATTTTCAGGGGAAAAAAATCAATTTCTTCACCAGGTTGCTATTTGCTTTTCAAAGTGCCCTTGTAGTCTTTGGCTCGGAGCATTTATCAATTTAAATGTTGTGAATTGATAATGTTTTTCAGCCGTACGGCTGTGTAAAGACAGTTCACCAGTGAGCACTAGGGAAACCTCCCCCACCTTCACCCTGCTGCGTCTGCGTCACATCCGGGAAACATGTCGGGGACTGTATTCAAAGCTGGGGAAATGCATGAAATGTTTAGTCAATAGTTACGTTTGTCCACCGATGATGGACAATTCTATTTTTAACACGGGGGTAAACAGAGAAGTAAAATAATTTTTTCATGAATTTATATAATAAATTATTTGCCCGTTACAATCGTCAAGGTAAACGTCGGTACAGTTTTACTCTTTCCAGCACTTTGAAACAGAACACTGAACATGGAAGAGATGCAAAGCGCATCTGAGACACTTTCTTTCCTTTTAGTTTTTTGCATGTAGTGTATAGAACTTAGTCTGCTCAAATAAAATCCACAAAACTGGCCCAAAATCGGGCCTCTTGAGTTCTTGTGTTGGGTTCACGTCATGTGAAAGGCTGTGCTGTCAGGGTGGGGAGACAGAAGGGAACAGAGGTGGCTCAATTAAACATGACCTCCCTCAACCCTGCCTCTCTCGGCACTGCTACAAACCTGCATGCAAATACTGACCCTCAGCCGCCACAACATCATAAATAAAAGAGTACTTATTATACATTTAGTACTATTCTGCTATTCTGCCTCGATGGGCTATTAGAATAGCAAGTAGAATAACCCTCCAGTGCTTTCAGAGGGCATGTCTAGGAAAAAGTGCACAAAATAAATGGGTAACGCTCAGATGAATAGACTGCAGCACCTCAATTAACGGAATATGTACAAATGTATTAATAAAAAATAACAAAATAATCTAAGTACTCATAGTCGACATATTCACCTTTCCTATTAATACCGTGAATGTCGAGTAATATTATTTTATGGACCAATTGATGAAGTATGTCTCTCAATGACATGTCTGGATATAACCGGTCGAAAACAAATTATATTCTCTTTAGAAAATACCTGCCACACATCTGCCATGTATTCATGCAAAAATAATACAATTCACCTTCGTGCAAAATAGCACAATTAATAAATAAGCAAATAAAAAACAACAACAAAAAAACCCTGAAAAGATTCAATTATTTGATTAGGCAGAACAGTGCTTTCAAAAATGGCTTCCTGTCAGACAGGTAGAAGAAGACGCTAAAGCCGAGGCAGAGAGGGGTGTAAATGAGTGAAGGAATGAGGGATGGGATAAAGCAAGGGAACAGGGCTGATCTCCCCACAAAGATGTGATCAGACATTCAGGCAGACGGTTATGCTAATACATTCAATATTCCTGCGCTCTCTGTGGCAGGGCCGGTGCGCTGGGGGCGGGGAGGGGAGGGGTTGGGCGGGGAGCAGGGAGGTGGGGGAGGGGTGACTGGGGAAGAATGAGGAGGGAGGCCTCTCTGATGGTTCTCAGGTGGCGGTGCACATGCTGATCTGTCCCACGTAGCCCAGCAGGTGTCTATATTTCCTTCCAAGTCTGCTGCTGTCTGGGCACACTGCAGGGATTTCAGCATTGCTGGTAAAACAGCACTCAACTGTGAGGCAAGGCACGTTTTGTAAGCAGATTTTTGTCTTGAGAAAGTTAATTAAGGAAACCAAGTTCTCATGTAAGAGTTCAAAAGTTCTCAAGAGGTAAATGTCTATACAGTAACCCCCACTTTTATGCAGATCAGGAGCTGTGGAATCAGTCTTATGTGATTTTTTCCCCGGAGAACTGCATACGAAAATCCCCACAATAACGAGGAAACTGCAAATATTCTCCACTTAAAAATTATTTTTTTTCTAAATGATTAAGAAAAATTTTATTTACCAATTTTGTAACATACTTAGTAACATAAACTCTAAGTTATGCAGCTACATTTCCTGCATAACTTTATAAATGTTTTTCTACTGCCCAGAGTCCTAGAAAGCATGTCTTGGGATGGTTAAATACAGCTGTACTCAGTTTGATGCACCTGTGGCAGGCAGTCCAGAATTTCCCTGCAGGAGTGTATTTAGTGTTTTTCTTGTTTTTCGTTTTGTTCTACTTAAAGCCATGCATTTTTATTACTGTAAATTAAATTAAAAGAGGCTGTTGAGCTCAGTCGCCATCCGATGTCTTCTTTGATCGGTGGGTCACTACAATACAACTCCTCCTGAAGCCCCTGAATAAAACGCTGGATAAACAGTGAATTGTAAAAATATTGATGATTACCCATACATTTTACTGTATATTTATTATTTTAAAAGTGCATCGATTTATTACTGTGTTTTACCTGCTTGTACCAAAGAAAATGGCAGCACATACACCTATTTTGAAGGGAGATGATTAATTTAATTTATAGTGCAGTAATAAAATTACTGGGATTTAAAAAAATGAAAACCATAAGAAACACTCAAGATGAGTGTATTAAATTAAAAATTTGGAATTCTCTGAAACACACTAAAGTAGAAATGCAAAAAGGAGTCAGGGGCGAACTGGCAATCTGTGCTTTCTGAAAAAGAAGGGCTGTCCGACGCACGGCGGCCATTGGTGTAATGTCTCAGCCAGTGGCCGGTAGAGGTCACAGTTTTAAGTTTTGTTATGGCGACTTTTATTTTGAATTTATGAGTCTATGTTAGTGTCTTGGGTAACTGTGTCAGCTATCTTGTGTTTAGTTAAAATGGAATTCTCTGAAACACATTAAAGTAGAAAAAAATAGATAAATAAAAAACTAAAAAAGAGCAGAGCAGCACCAACATTTTTTGGCGTGATTGAAACAATGATGTCGTATTCAACATCCACAACAAGCACGCGTCCAGACTGGATTAGAGTCAACATGTCTGATGTGTGGGTGCATTTCGTTATCTCTAAAAAAGACACGCGGAAAGCCATTTGTAAAGTGTTCAATGCCAACATTTCTAAAGGTGGTGCATCCACAAAGACTTTCACAACATTGGGAGTAATTTATCATATAAAATCAAAACATCCCAATCACCATGTAGAGTTTGATGCAGAATTGAGGCAAGACCCTTCGACCCTCCGTCTGTGTTTTTGGAAAGGCAAGAAAGTTCTCCAATGATTCCAGTTACTATATGGGCTGCCAGTCTTTGTTTTAATTACCGATTTTTTTTAGGTCTACAGAGAATGCTGTTATATCTTTCAACAGTTTTTAAAACACTTGTTCTGAATGCACTTTGTTCAGAATAATATAAAATGCACTTGAATTCACTTGTTTTATGAGAGTAGATATTTAATTGTACAATACTTCAGCTATCTTGCTTTTAGTGGTGTCAAGTAATATACTTTATTTCAAATGTTATTTTACATTGTGCATCTTTTAATAATTTAAAAGAATTATTTGATTTCGGTTTTCGGTCAAGTGTTTCCGCATAGGGATGCACATCCCTACTATTTATGTCACAAAATTAATAAAATTTTCTTATTTTAGAAGTTAAATGTGTGAAAAAAAATCATATTGCCAAGCAGAGAATATTTACAGGTTCCGCATTGTTGTGGAGATTTCCGCGTGAGTTAGGTGCTCGTTAAAAATCTGCGTGTGATTGGATCCACGAGTCCTGATCCGTGTAAAACTAGCGGTAGTAAAAACCTGCATTCCTAGTCAGTGATTTGCTGTTCACACTTTTTTCTTATACAGATGCTTAGGGCTTTTACTTAACCTCCTGTTAAACCAGTCAATTTTTTCAGAAAAAAGGCTAAAACAGGTTACTGAGCAATCAAATCATCTAACTCATTTGACCGCACCAGCAGGTGTCTGCATTTCCTTCGAGTGCTGCTTCCCCGTGTTGATAGGGATGAGGGGCAGCCGGCTCCTTCAGGCCTTCTCTAGTGAGAGAGAGGCTCTGCTGTTGCAGATAGGAGGGGTTGGCCGGAGGCGTTCCAGACCCGTCGCTATCGCCAAACACAAACAACCAAGAGAGACAAATTCTTCCACCATATGGTAGATTACACATGGCCTTCAGATGTTGCCGAGCTTACAGTTATGCTACGCTTCCAGCTACAAGCAACGGGTTAAAATCTAAAACCCTCCGTGGCAGATGAGAACTCAGATGCTCTCTGTATTCCAGATGTATCAATTTCCTTGGATATCCAGTCCATGCGAGTGCATATGCTGTACTGGCAGGGGTGCAGGCTGAAAAATGGCCACCTTCCAAAAGCTAATATTCTTTTGGCCGGAATAATGCGATTATTATTTTCCTAGCCATCAGCCTCAGCACACAATGCCATCTGTTACACAAAGCAAACATACACATCTCAATTACAAAACAGACAGCTGCCCACTCGCAAGCTGTACCTCAATATCACTGCAGGGACTCCTATGACCCTGCAACAAGGTCTTACAAAAAAAGCCACTTTCAGCCCACGACCCTGCACCATACTGATTGTCTTACAGACCACGTAAGGAAGGCCCAAGTGGCATGATTATACTGCTGCCACTCAATTTGTGTCGTGGGATGGTTTATTGAATGGCACAAGTGCAATTCTTGTGATTAATCTAGAAAGACGGCATCCCATCCATCACATATTAATTATTGGAAATGAACTAATCACCCAGCTCAGAAGCCAAATATTAGTGAAGGGGCTGAATAACTAAGACATGTGAGAGTTTTGGCAGCATATGCCTATTTACATGCAGAAGTGAAATGATTGCGGCTATTAGCACAACAAAAATGGTTAAATGGCCATCTGGTGGAGTGAATAATACGAGTAGGAATCGCAGTGTTTCACCTACTGTCAAACACGCGCCTCATTATCAGAGGGATCTGGAAGTGGAGTCACACACAGCGGAGATAAGAGAGCAAGTACACATCCACTGCCTTCAGCTCAAGCATGCTGAGTGCATTATCAAATAGCTAAGGGCATCTGCTGAGGTTGTACGCCATCACAATAGTGTCCACAATACAAGAGGAAAAGCTTGCTCGTGCTGTAAAAACCTGTTAGGTGCTCCGCTCTGCACACATTAATCTAACACAAGGTGGTCAATGGCCACAGAGGGAAAAGCAATTTCACATCACTCTCTCATTCAGCTTGGGGGTGGTGCACAGGAAAAGGAGGGAAAAAGGCTTTAAAAACATTCTCCTGGGTGCACAGGCCAGAAAGAATGTCTTTGTAGGCAGATCAAAATTTAGCCCAATCACAGTCCAGGCCATTCAATGCGATCCTTTCCTTATATTGCATGTGCAAAGTGCATGATATGGAAAGACATCAGAGATTTTTTTGACCCTCGAAAGTTGGTAGATATGTTAATAGGAAGTTACTGCGTTTTGTGTAGCAACACTATTTGAATGCAAATATAGAATTACTACACACCGCACATTTATATTTCTTTTCAATGTGCATTAAATATTACAAGGCTTTTTATTCCACAATAACTTTCTATCAAATTCACATCATATCACTTACAAACACAAATGCAGTGAATTACATCATGCTATTGTTAATGCTGCTGATAAGTACCAGGGTTAAACACATACAGACACAAACACAAACCCATACACCTGTAAGTTATAAGCCCTTTGGCTTTCACCCATTATTGCTCATCACTCAGCTAACCATCTAAACACCTGAAAGCTGATTATTGTCTTACAAGTTTTAAATCTCAACATGTTGCTTTGAAATTCAGCACATGTAATTGTGATACTAGCTGGCAGCACCATCTCTCTGCTGTGGAGAACAGGAGAGGATGCTTTATATCTACTATCAAAGTCCTGAGGAAGGGCTCGGCTGGGAGATTAGCGCTCCTCCAGTGCCTCTAGAAGCCTCAGTGTCTCCCTGAGAGTAAAGCTGGGATCTGAGTGTCTGAACACCCGGATGATTCAGCATCGGTGCTCAAAGGTCATTCTATCGACTATAGTCCAGTAATGGCTGCACTATGATTCAAGTCTCGAGTGGCTAATAACGTCCATCATTAACTCCTTCAACATCAGAAATAATGCATTGCAGATTAAAGACATGCATTACTTTTCACATTCATGCAATAACAGAGTATGTGGGGAAAAAAGTTGTGTTTATGTACATACTATACAGAATGCCATTCAAGTAATTGAATGCACAAAAACTTTCAAAGCCAAAGAATGCACTTCAGTTTCACAAGTGAATTCGTTTAATTAAAGAAAAGAGTGAAAAATACACAAGTCAGAACCTTGTCAATTTGCACAAGCTTAAATAACACTAATCTAATTAATGTTAAAAATAATTAACCAAGTTGCACACATTTTGGTTCTAAGACAGATTAACAGACTATAAGGTTTCCAGCAATTAAGATGAGGAGACTCGCAGGATCAGCTTAGCCATGTAAGATAATAAACTCTACTCATACTAAAGACTTAACAAGCCCTTTATCAGCAGGCCAACCTCCCAAGTGCAGATAAAACCCACATAAAAGATAAGTGCAACAAATTCCACAAGCTTTGGGGACAACTAATCAATTATTTGATAAAAATCATCAATCAATTAAAGCCGAATTAAATTAGAATTTGCCTTAGTCTGCTGCTAATAATTCATATATGTAATCTACAATCTGGCAGACAGTAGGCCATTTTGTTTTAGTTATACCCACTTTTTTCTTTTGATTTTAGGATTAAAAAAACTTGCATATGCTAGTACCTGCACCTGACTACAGTACACCAACGAGAGAAAGTGAAAGATTAATCTTAAACTAAGCACTGGGCTTATCTAACACATGGTTTTCACCTGATCGAGTCTTGCCAGGTCTGAAGTTAGCTCAACTAGACAGTAGCAGTATGAGAACTCAAGGTCATTCGCCCACACTCTGACCTTCGCAATCACTCGAGTTATTGATAGGTCCTGGCTCTGGCCAATAGGAGAAGAGGGTATTAGGCATCCTCACGAGAATCTGTGAGTGCTAACACATGCAACACTGAAGGCTGCAAATTACAGCCCAGCCAGGTTTTGAATTAGTGCTAATAACTCCACTGTGTAGGTGTGGACAGAGACAAAATTTGACATGCACTCACCTGTGAAAGCCCCAGGTATATGGACACGGTTTCTGAGATGTACAAAAACCTCCCCTCCTTGTTTAGTGCAAATACGAATCCATCCAGGGACTGGATGAGGAGAGAGAGAGAGAGAAAGAGAGGGAGAGAGAGAGAGAGAGAGAAAGAAACAGGTGAGACGATATACACATAAACAACTCGTTTTTCAAACCAGAGGGAGAAGTGTGGCTCACAGCTTCGCCCTAAAACAGTTACAACCACAATCACACCCCGTGTAGAAAGGCCTCGGGGAGGTCGTTAAAACAAACAATTACAACATAAATCAACAGTTCTGTATCACAGATGCAACTACTGAAGGAATCATGGAGAATGCATAAAAATCACATCACTGCAAAGAGACACTTTCGGTTTATAATGTCTCGCAAACACAAGAAGTAGGCTTCTTTAATGCTTCCGAGATTACATGCATATTATTAGCGACTTTGCAGTACAGAAAGCCTTGTGGTATGGAGATCACTGCTGGAGACTTAGAAGCAGAGCCTCCAACAGGCAACAATTAAGGCATTGAGGTCAGTCAGGTTAATTACATATTGTCCCCTACTGATTCAGATAATCTGTAGGGCCTGCTAAGCACAGGAGAGAAGGGTAAGTAACAAATGAGAAAAAGGCTTTTTTACAAGAAAAAAGAATAGTGAAAAACAAAGCACTGTTCACAATGTCCCAGTTGATCTGATCACCTTTTGTGGTTTATACAGACGAGGTAAAGGAGAGTCTTTCCTTCTCTCTCCCTTTCTGTCTCTTTTGCTCTCTCTGTCTTTCTCTCTCTCGTTTATTTCCAACTCTAAAAAGAGCAGTGGCAGCTGGCGAGAGGAGTGCGCGGTCTCTACCCGCCGATAAAACAGCACAGCCCCAGGCTATTTACAGCACGCTGATATGCAGCTGACAACAGCAGCCCCCTCAGAGGGCTGCCTGAGCCCACCAGCTTCCCCAAACACATGCATGCTAGTGCCGACTCTTAGCCTAAACTTTACATTAAGCTGCATTTACACCACCGCTGACACTTCCTATGACACTTCACAACACACAGCCCAGGATATATCACATATGAATCCACTTTACATTAAGTGTACTAATGCTAGCACTGTGGTTTTGTTTACATTTACATTTACGGCATTTATCAGACGCTTTTATCCAAAGCCACTTCCATTCTCTAACTACAGGGGACAGTCTCCCTGGAGCAACTTGGGGTTAAGGGTCTTGCTCAGGGACCCAGTGGTGTTGCTGAAGGTAGGATTCGAACGCGTGACCTCTTGGTCTGGAGGCAAGTATCCTACCCACTGAGCTACCTCCACCTTTTGTCACATGCTGCATCACACGATGCTAATACCACAATGCATCACGCTATGCTAATGGTACTGCTGTGATTACATTAAGCCTAATCTCAGTCATGCTTATGCCAATACTGATGCACAAGACTAAACATCGTTCTATGCTTAAAGCAAATGGCTAGCTACGTCTTACCTAACCATATAGAGTGTAACGAAGTGGAATGAGTCTGCATAAGAAATGGATAGTATATAAACAAATAGGTGCATTACTTATTAAAAATAAAAGACAGCTGAAAATCAATTCTGGGGTGTATGGTTTTTAGGCTAAAGTAAGCAGGCAAATGAACCTATCCAATTAGTATAGTAGACAGTAACAAAAGTATATGCATAAGAACAGAATTACTACAAAACTATGGTAACTGAAATATATCTATGCAATATCAATTATATACAATGATTATATATTATGACATTAATACCACTTGCCTAATACTGTGTAAGTTCCCTTAATGCCACCAGTACAAGCCGGTCGAGGCATAGACACCAAACGATAATTAAAGACGTACTGTGGTATTTGGCATTAAAATCAAGTCCTGTCATTTGTGAATGAGGCCTCCAGTTTGTTCTATAGTAGCTCTTTAGTGGCACAAGAAAAGATGGGCTAGCCACTGAATCCCAAGTGCCTTGGGTGACTATGACCCCAATGTTGGTTCAATAGATGATCTTCCTTGGATCTCTTTTGGTAGACCCTAGCCACTGAATACAGGGAACACCTCACAAGACCTGATGTTTAGGAGATGTAGTGACTGAGCTGTCTAGGTATCACAAATTAATCCTTGTAAAAGCCTGAGATCTTTATGCTTGACCATTTTCCTGTCTCCAACAAATCAGCTTTAAGAACTGAAGAGTGTTCACTTGCTGCCTAATATATCCCACAGCTTGATAGGTGCCACTATAACGAGATAATCAATGTTATTCACTTTGCTTGTAGGTGCTTTTAATGTTGCTTTTAATATTACTGTCCTAACATTACAAAACTCCTATTTTAAATAATTAAAGACACACAAAATACACCTGTACCACACAACTGTACCACTGGTGTGTTTGTGTGTGTGTATGCATATGAACAAACTCACTGACTTATTTGTCTGAGATAACCTGCATTTTTAGGCCTTCTTCATATCAGTTTTGAGCTGTTCATCATTCTCAACCAGTGTATAGTGCTCTCCACTGGGAGACCACCCTTACCCCTCCTCAGTGGAGGATTATTCCTCAACCTCTTGACCAGGGGAAACCTACTCAGCCACTGACACGTCTGCATGCATCCCAGCAGACCAAACCCTGTCTGTCAAGAGGACCCCCAGCAGTCACCTCCAGCCTGGTTGCAATCATCTCCAGGCCGTTTGTCTCTTAAAGGCAGCGCCGCTGAGGGGCAGCAGAGCCGGGTCTCTGGAGGAGCCTCCGCCAGCATCAGCTTTAGCAGCCTCCCCCCATGATAAACGGCCTCTGTTTACAGGCTAACCACTGGGTAAAGTGCCCTATAAATCACCAAGCAGACAAACTTCTGGGGGAGAAATGTGTTACATTAGGATGGGCTTTTTATGTCATTTGTTTAAAACAGTCATGCCTCGTGAGCAGCCTCCCCAAAGGAAATGCGACAGAATAGAAGGACAATGGCTAGAGACTTGCTCTGAGGTTATGTGCTTGACCTTTGGCAAGATACCACATGGCTGCAAGCTCAGAGAGACTAGATTAAGCTAGGACAGATGAGCCAGTTCTCCTCGTAGATGCCGAACTTAAGGAGCGGAAATTTTCAACGAGAAACACATGGTGTGGCTTTGGATCTACGTAGTCAGGCAATGGGTTTTGCTTGCCAATTCTTGGAAAGGAATCCTTAGAACTTTCTTTCATATTTCTACAATGCAATATTATGCTCATACTGCTTCACAGTTATGTATGACATGTATGTAAAATATAATACATAATGACGTACTTCATTACACAGATGATTTAATCATTAATTACGTTTATGTTTGGTTAACATTCTGCATATATAGATTCAAGTCACCTAGTCTTTCTCCTGTTTGTGTCTATAGGAAATAATAAAAACATAGCAAACAGGAGAAGGACCTTATTTGTTTCAGCAAAAGAAAAATGTTTAAAGAACAACTTTTTATCAAATTCAGATTAGAATAAACATAAACACAAATATGATACTAATAGTTTAGAATCAGAATAGATCTATTAAATACCACTTCTAGTACTATGTTTACCTTATAACATTAGATGGATGACAATAAAAAGATATTCTGTCTTTTTAGAATGATATAAACATTTTTTACCTCGAACAACACACTGCAGTGGTCAATGGATCGTCACAGATTGACCTTTCCTAACTTTCCCCGTCAGCAGTGGTGGAATAAACCTTGTACTTCATGTACAACACAATCATGCTTCAATAAAATTCACCTTTATACTGCCCTTTCTTTCCAGCTACAACATACAGAACACAGATCTTAAAAGTTGATCAATATTTTTCATCACTTTTGGTTTAAATTACTTGAGGCTGAGATGTAAAGTGAATAAAAAAGATGGGCGCCATCTTGCTGCGCTAGAAGAGCAAACAGTACCTCTGTCCAAAGCGGCCCATGTTTTTCCTAACAGAGGACAAATATGCTGGAGCTGAAGGACATGGACTGACAAACATCAATCTGCTCCCTGAGTCCCGTCCAGAGCCACCACACTGCCATAATAACACACACAGCGCTGGCCAGCAGAGAACAGCCTCATTGACTATTAACATATCATTAACTATTAGGTCAGACAAAATGGAGAGCAAGTGAGGCAGAGAGGGAGCAGGGCAGCTGGCGACGGGGGCATGCCACATGTTCAAATTCCGCTAAGACCCCCATCCCTCCATCCCTCCGTCTACTCCATCCACTCCAAACCCCCTCCTTTAAAGAACAATCACTGCAATCAACACTTCCAGCAGGGCTGCCAAAATCATTTTGTGTGTGTGTGTGTGCGTGTGTGCAAGTATGTGAAAGGAAGAGAGAAGGCTCCTACCATTGGAGACAGATCTCATTATTAGCCCATCTCCCTGCCTTACACACACACACACACACACACACACACACATACACACACACACAAAGCATGACAGAAAGAGCAAAAAAATTACAGGGTCTTTTAATTCAATGAACAAATAGAAGTGAGCAGCCGGCCCATTACTGCTCCGATCTTTTCTCTCTCACAGATGGCTGAAATTGACAGGGTTCCTCTTAGACTCATCACTCTTTCGCACTCGTGTTGTGTGTGTGTGTGTAAAGATAGATAGACAGATAGAGAGATACAGAGACAGACAGATAGACAGACAGAGAGATACAGAGACAGATAAAGAAATAGATAGAGAGAGATAGAAGAGAGAGAGAGAGAGAGAGAGAGCGAGAGAGAGAGAGAGAATTATGAGAAGTGTTTAGAGACCTTATCAGAACTTTTCTATTGCCATGGGAGCTGTGAAAAATATATTTTTCACTGAAGTCAATTTTGAGGCTGACAAGCCATGTAGAAATGTGCAAATATGGATGCAGAGTATTGATTTATTTATTGAAGGCACTAGCTCGGGGGATGCTGAAATCACTCATCTTACCCCACGCTGAGACCTCCTTCAAATAAGAGCATCGTTATAATGCTTATTTCATACTGGGCTTAGCACCAGAGAAAGGATCTCACCTCCTGCTCAACATGACGTATTTATTGGCCTACATTATAGGCCGAATGACCCACTCCAGGCATCCATTTTAAAAAAAGGCACCATACTCTAAACACTGCAACCCCTCATTCTCACACAGAGGACTTCCCCTCTGAATTTCAAAATTACCTCTTCATTTACTGTGGAACGTCTGACAGTTTACATGTATTACAGAAACAATGCAGTACAAATCTAGTACTAAATACAGCAAAAAACAACAAAATACATGTGCTTACATAACTCAACAATGACGATCCATTTGTTCACACTTTAACTGCACAGTAAAAAAATTCTAAACGCATATTAACAGCTACAAATTAAACGATTCTCCACAAACTGATCTAAATTATTTAGTTATCCACAAATGTTCCCAAAATGAATGTGAATGAACATAGTGCAGCATGTCTGATTAGTGCTTATAAAAAAGCATTGTTCTCAGACATGGCCCACTGGCGAAGGAGACTCCTTGGCTGATATTTGAAATCTAAATTAGCGTATAGCACTAGGGGAGAATATGATCCACACTGGTGGAGAGCAGAAAGTGAACATGGGCTTTTCTCTGTCCAAATTGCCACGCTTTGGAAAAGTTCCTTCGGGTGACGAGGCAACAATATTGTTTCTACCTCCCTGCGTGTCTGGATTTAATTAAGTGATAACAGTCACCTTCGGGTGATGGCACAAGACAATAATATTAGAGTTAAGAGAAAGTGCTGAGGAGACTGGGCTCTCTCTGTTATCACTTGAGTGAGTGAGTGAGTGAGTGAGTGAGTGAGAGAGAGAGAGAGAGAGAGAGAGAGAGAGAGAGAGAGAAAGATTTTCCCTGATGTCTCCCTATTACAAACTCATTCCTTCTTGGCTTTAGCCAGGTTAGGCTGAGGAAATATTTCCTAAGTCTAATCTGTAGGGTTAGAGGAGGATTTAGTTCAGCCCTAAGAGGATTAATTCTAATTTGAATGCTTATGTGTTTAAACACAAGCTTAATAAAGTAATATGATGTCCGTACAAACAAATGAAAGGCCTGACTCGGGAGGGGACTGCCTGCTAGGAGCTGACACTAAGCCCAGGCTGAGGTTAAATACACTCGTACACGGTTGCACACACACACGCAAGTACAAAGATTGGGGTCATACATATGTCCCATATGTATTATGTATATTGCTGTCATAACACCCAAATGGTAACTTTACAGGATAAGAAAAAAACCTAGAAGTAATTCCGTAAAGTTCATGAAAATTTCATGAAAAAAGTAATAAAAACTGCAGTCTTGACAATGTAGGCTAGCCCAGATTTTCTTGGGTCCTCCAGCAGGATAATTTTGTCTTGAAAATGTACAAAAACAATCCTACATATACACACACACATGGAGTAAGGCTGGGTGGGGTGTGCCATGTGGTCTTGCGTGGCTACTTTGGGCTAAAACTCCAGCGTCTGGCAGGAAATGGAAGAAATAAGGCAGATGAATATGAACTTTCCATGCGACAAAGAGAAGTGACCTCAAAGCCACAGCAAGTTCACACAGCTATTAAAATGATTAAGAATTGCATAGTATCATACAATCCTCACAAAAATCAAGCTGACCTCAGCCTGCTGGATGGTATAAAAGTAGCTTCTAACATCTTGATTGGCTATCATAGCCAAACATGTGGGGCTTATTGAAGGCACTGTCAAATAGAAGCTGGAAAACCCTGGCATGAATGCAGATGTAAAGAGCGTGGGGGGTCAGTCTCCTCAGAGACACTGGAGCAACAGCTCTGCAGGACTCGACAGAAACCCATCATCAAGGAGGCTCTATTACAGCAGAAGACCGACATGATAATTACACTATAATCAGCTCGTCAGTAAGGGTCTATGGAGTGGCTTTGGGCTTGGGAAGGTACACTCAGGGTATATGACTCACACTGAGGTCAACACAACCAGACTGTGGCCTTCTCTTCAACACACTCAGGCCACACAATGGGGTCTAGTGCTCTTTTTAAGTGGCTATCAAATCAGCCTTTTTGTAAAATGGTTCCTCTTTTGGTGATGAGCCAGCACAATGGAGCCATTTCAAATGGCGCAATTCGACCAAACTGATGTTTTGTTACTCTTTGATATGCTTGCTTACGCTGAATAATACATAAGCATAGTAATGTCAGATATCGAAGTTTTGTTGTTGAGGTCCAAGGCTAGCTGGGCTACTGCAGTCCTACAGGAAACGAGGACCTTCAAACCGACAAGCCTGATTGCCTTCCGCTGTTCTACCTATCACCACTCAGAAACACAATATTATACAAAAAAGGGCCGCACACAAACGCACACAGACACACACAGACACACACACAGACACACACACACACACACATGCACACACACACACACACACACACACACACACACACACACACACAAACCTCAGCCATGTCTCTTAAGAAATCACATAGGGTCTGACCACCACAGTCTAATTATGCTAATTGCTTCAATGCCCTTGCTTTATTTATGCGTGGTGGCTAAGATAAATAAAAGGAAATTGCTTTGGATCTAACTGTATTCATTTCAGAATGCAAACTAGCTCGTGTTTGTTATGAGATTGCTGATCTGTTTACCCCTGAAATTCTGCAGGTAATTGCAATTTTGATTGTACATTTATTTTTCCCAGTGACAGTCCCAGGACTGCATCTGTCTTCAGTTTTTATAATTAAATGTTTTGTAATATTTAAGCACACCAAATGGAAGAAAAGCAGCACACATTAGAATATTTTATTCAGTAGACTGAATGGCTTACTCAGGGGGATGGGGATAAGCTTGCAGAATGGAGACGCTTGATCTGAATACTTCTGAAGTTCTGGAATTAGTGGGGGTGTTGATGCATATGTTGCAGTGGTGTATCAGAGGACAGAGTTAAGAACTAGTCTTGTGCAAGGAATAGTCCATCAGGTGTGCATATAGTGTCTTTTCAGACTCTTTACAGTGTTTTTGTTTTAGTTTACACATTAAGTGAAAAGTATAATATGAATGGTGTGCATTGCAAAAATGGGCATTCACAGGTGTCCAACACACAAGCAACAAAAACGAACATTTAATAAGTATAAAAGAACCAACTTATAGAACCAATTTATATGATATATGATGATTTATTATATATATATCCATTTGATTGTAGCATTTTCCTCATGGGTATAATACTTGTGTGCAATATTTTGAGTACAATTATTGAGGTTTGTCACAGAAGTCTGACTGCAGTATCTTGGTTAAATAGTTGACATGAATTTAAGCTGTTTTTCAAGTAAGAAACAGTTGTGGACTTCT
>JBBPDH010000001.1:27493554-27506494 GCA_037974565.1 Clupeocharax schoutedeni
TCTCTCTCTCTCTCTCTCTCTCTCTGTCTGTCTCTCTTTCTCTCTCTCTCTCTGTGTCTCTCTTTCTCTCTATGGTGTGCAGTACTGTAAGTAAAGGGTGCTGTGTTCTCTGTCTGAGGAGTTGGATAAATAAGAGCATGGTTAAAGCATACAGGTTTGATTTAACAGAAGTGCATAGAGCAAGTACAGCTGTTACACAAGACAAACAAGCGGCTCTCTACCTTCACCACAGCAGAGCTATCACTGCAGCCAAGCTGCCTGTAATGGGAACACAGCTGCATGCTGCAAGTGCCAAGATGGTAGGGTCATGGCTACCAGTATGTAAATATTTATATCACTATTCAGGTATTACCTACATTGAAGTCAGGGAGGTGAAGACAAGTCTTACATGGTCCTGTTCTGATATCCAATAAACCATTCCTGTTTATTAAATATTTCAAATCATTGCAAACATCCATTATTACTGCAAGAAGAACAGAGTAACTGTACTACATTAAAAGTAATTGCAATGGATAAATGCTTTTTAAGTTATTTTCATACTGGCTTAAATTCTCTCAACGTTAACATGATCATTTAACCAGGCATTAACTTTATTACGTCCAATAACAAACTCCTAACAACCTTCTGTTTTCCTAGTAATTCACTCTACTTAGTGTTGGTTACTTATGTATAGTGTTAATACCCCAGCATCTGTGTATGTAGTATAATGTATTGTATATTGTCATATTGAGTATTTTCCTTGGAGTTGTATTGGATTTATTTATACCTTTTTTATATTATTCTTATCTCTGTGTCTATGCAGCTTTAACACAAGCATTTCCTCCAGAATCAATACATGTAAAACATTCTGCCCCCTGTAACACCAGGTCTGAGGTACTGGGAACTTGTCCCTTTATAGACGTTTGAACAAAACCTGCTACTATTTGAATATTTTGCTTTAGTATTTACGTTATTTTTTAGGTTGCATCTATCATGGTGAAGGGAAATTGTATAATTTTAACAATGAACAGCACAATGCCGCAACTCTAAAAACAGACTCCTTATTGGTGAAAATGACTCAAGGCCGCAGCAGATATGAGTGATTGGAATGAGTCGAACCATGGTTTCAACATAATCAATAGCCATTTGTGTCCAAAATATCGAACCTGTCTTTTGGTCATAAATATAACCTTTCTGTTCCTTTTGACTGCAGCTTTCTCATTGTGACGAAACTCCAGGTAACTTTGATTGCACAAAGCCTGCTGGGCAAGAATAATAACCACACACAGAAAAACATCCACTGTTACAGCATACATGCAAAGTCAAGTGTCTTAGTACATTCAGAAGCAATACTGAGCAACATTCAACACAACATATGAAAAAAACGTTTCTGTTTCATGCTTTGAAATGTCAAAATTGCCAGGAGGAGGGGGGCGAGAGAGAGAGAGAAGAAAGAATGAAAGAGAGGGAAATTAAGACAGAAAGAAAATAGGGAGAGAGAGGAAAAGAGAGATTGCAGGAAGACAACCGCTTCAAACAGAATCATATTCATTTTTAAGTGAAAGAAAACTAACAGTTTTAACTGCTATCATAAATAACAACTTGTTTCTGTGGCTTACATCTAGCATTTAAAGATAGTCCCAAAGTAATGACATATGAGCCCCAATGAAAAAGCATTAAAAGCCCATTTTGCTGCTTTGCACTGCTGAGGTGGGCCGTTAACACAGTTAAAATAGAGCGCTCCGTCTCCTCAAACCAACAGGGCTTCTGCTCTCAGCTCCAACACGATGGAGCTACTTACACTTTACAACTCCTGGCTGACAAATTCTGCCTGCAATAAAACAGCATGCAGAAAAAAAGGCAGCGCAAGACTCAACAACGCCATGACAAAGGGCCTGGAGGCCAGATGCTATCTGCCTCGCTGCCTGATGCCTGACAGTGCACAGATGCAGCTTCTTTTCCCTAGCCTTGTTATTATTCACTTTATTCCTACCTCATTCTCTTCACTGACGGATCAGTAGAACACGCATGGATTCAAAACTAATCTGTATTTCCATCTTACAGTTTGTATCCTGTAGATTTTAAAGTGTAGCATACGTACCGGATGCTGAATATAACTCAAAACACTGTCCAAAAGTGTGCGGAAAACGTACCTTTCTAATTACTGAATTTAGCTACTTTAAGGTATGCATACAGCTTTCCATAATGAAGCACTGCCAATAGAACAAGACACTCTGGAGTAGCCTTTCCAGAACCTACGAACACCATGTCCAATGCAAAGCAGCAGCTAGAATAGCAAAAAGTGTCAACAACAGTGGGCTATGTGTAATGGAGCTCCATCTACCTTCGAAACTTGTTTATGATTCATAGCTAAGCCAACATCAGCTGTTGGTCTCACAATGCTCTTGGGTAGGATACTTGCCTCCAGACCAAGAGGTCACAGGTTCGAATCCTACCTTCAGCACCACCACTGGGTGGGGTTAAGACCCTTAACCCCAAGTTGCTCCAGGGAGACTGTCCCCCGTAGTTAGAGAATGGAAGTCGCTTTGGATAAAAGCGTCTGATAAATGCCGTAAATGTAAATGCTCTTACGAAATCTAGGGTTAAGCCCTCATAATAAAGTAGGGGGCAGGCAACATAACCTTGATCCAGAAGTATTCAAAAGTATCTAGAACTTATTCTATTAATACATGTATGAATGGTTGTCAGCATTTGGGGAAATTACAGCCTATATATGTCAGGACATAAGACTGAGAAATGCGATGTATTTCTCATTCTGTTTCTCTGAGACAGAAAGACCATTTCATCAGACAGGCCAACTGGTGATCTTCCAATGGTCGTATCATCAGGAAACAAATTAAGAGTCTCCCCTTTGTTTAGCTATGTGACAGCAATAAAGGGTTAAATAGTCAATTTTAACACAACATCATTATGTTTAGAAAACTGAAAATGTATCCAAATATATCTAAACATTATAATACAAGCTTTTTGTGAAGAGAACGAGAGATTCAGAAAATTAAGAAATTATGAAAATCCCAAAAGTCTTACAGGTAGCTTGAGAAGTATGACAACTGTGAAGTGACATTCATTAAGGAAAGGGCATCTTTACAAAGGTTTAATTAAATAAAAATATAAATACTTAATTATACGAACCATCAACAGTTATTTGAAATTTTAGCCTCTTAAACTGAGCATCAGTATCACAAAATGCCCGGTCCTAATGAAGACTGAAAGTTTAGTTTCTCCTTTTCTCAGAAGAGGGCTACCAGTGAGAACAATGAATATGATATTGAATATGATATCACACTTGTGTTACTGCTGACAAGAACTGTGTCTTCTAAAGATTTAAAGGGTATGCAGAGTTAATATATCCAGTGAGTCTGAGCTGCTGCAACATGTTTTATATATTCACAGAAGGTTTTAATGTGTCGCTCTTGCACATGTTATTGAGACAGGCTTGACAACAAGGGAAAAAAAAACAAAAAATAAAAACAGTAATTAAATATGCAGTGATCTATCCTTTATACTGCACTTTATACTGATTTACTTTGCACTTATATCCCATCTATATCCAGCACAGTGTTCCTTTAATAAGCCTGCTTCTCTGCTCTCTGGCAGACATAATGACATTTAACCAGAGATAGACAGGGTCTTATAATCAATACACATTTAACTGACGGGTCAAGGCATTTCTCACACTCTTCATGAATCTGATTTCACCATACTGTAGATAATCTCCCTCTCTCTGTTTTTTTGCCTCAACATCCAACAATGTGCTCTTACTGCATATTTTCTCCAAAGACAACATGCAATGTGCTGTTGCAAGTTCTGACTATTTCTCAGGGGTATATTTACATGGCTATTGCAGCACAAATCCTTCTGATGTACTATGAAAATATTTCTCCATGAAATGTTTCTGTATATTATTAAAGAATTATTTTAGAATCCACACACAGACTTATATGAAAGTGTTTATTCGTAGGCTAATGATGCAAGAATTGCTTCTGTGGAAAGGCACAAATTGCACTTTGTGTCAGTGGTTTAGAAACGAATATGCCTTTTTAATCATATACTTGTAGGAGCATTGTATGCAAGTGTTCTATTGAAACGTTTTTATAAAGCATGCAGAGTATTAATCTGGAACACAGTGCACATTAATTGTGTCTTGAACTTTACTGTGCAGAAGCTGTTGACACAAAAGACTGACGCGGACAGAAAAAGACAGGGTGAGGGTGTGATAGAGACAGGAAAGAAACAGAGAGTGAATGTTTGAAACAGACAGGAACATAAAAGCATTAGAGAGAAAGGTAGAAAGAAAGGGAGATAGAATGGAAAGAGAAAATGGTATCCTGTGAGAACATGAGAATGTGAGAAGAAAAAGATAGACAGAAAAAAAGGGAGAACAGAAAAGAAGCAAGAAGTATAGAGCAGAAGAGAAAATAAAGTGAGAAAAATAGTAAAGGAGAGAAAGAAATACATTGAGAGAGAACAAGATAGAGAAGAGAGGAAAGAACATGAAACAAAATAGAGAGAGAGAGCGAAAGAGAGAGAGAGCGAAAGAGAGAGTGAAAAAGAGAGAGCGAGAGAGCGAAAGAGAGAGAGAGAGAGAGTGTGAAAGAAAGAGAGAGAGTGAAAGAGGGAGAGAGTGAAAGAAAGAGAGAGAGAGAGTGAAAGAGAGAATGAAAGAGAGAGTGAAAGGAGAGAGAGAGTGAAAGAGAGAGAGCGAGCTTCTCCTCTTTCCTTTACAGTGAAGCCACTTATTAATCCACATGCTCACAAGTTACAATGAAATTATTCAATGGGATCAAATTCCTTTGGCGCGACACAATGAGGAACAGAGAAATGAGCGGATTAATTTCCACAGTCGGATTTGCGCTCACTATTTGGAGACGGAGGTTTACATTTCTCCCCCGTCATTAGGAAGTCAGAGGCGTTAAGACGTCTAAAGCTCCATCCCATCCCAGCTCGGATCGGCCCAATCCAAACGACACACTCCGGCACTCCAGCAGCACCTCTCAGCCTGGAATTTCGCTGTCTGAGATATTGTTTCTAACGCTTGGCTGCTTTCAGAGGCTCAGTAGTCAGAGGGAATTGAAAAGCAGTAGAGAGCTAAATGTGTCCAACGCTGAGCGCTCTGTACAGAGAGAACACTCTGATTACTCAAAACCCAATCCCAAATAGTCCAACACACACAACTCAGCCACTAAATACTCTCTTACCAAGAGTAAAATAATTCTGATTTTAAGGAGCAAAATATTCCAATAACTGGCAATATTCACCAGAAAGAATTAAACGGACTCCAATAGTTAAAGACTTTACTGTCTGATAGTTTATATATAGTTTAATGAAAACAAAGATGCTACCTAAATAAATTACTACTTATTATACCTTTAATGCATCAGTCACTGTTTACTATGCCTTACTGTACACTGTGTTTACTTACAGTCTTGATCCAACTGAACTATATGTCATTTGCACTGTAGATTGTCCTTTGCACTAAATGCTGTCCGTCATGCATGTTTCAATTTGGCCCTGAAGATTTGGCCCTGAAGATACTCTAAAGTCTTCTCAATCAAGAAGACTATAGAGAAACCTGTCTATATGAATGTCTCTTCTAAATGAAACTCATTAGACACCTTCCCAACCATTTCTAAGCACCTACTTCAAGCTAAAAAAAAGGTATTAAACGAATTATTGAAAAAAATTACTGGAAACATGTACCCCCCACCCAGTTCACCATCAACCCTATTAACAGAAATATACGTTTACTCTAGCTAAGCTAAACTTTATGTAGGTCGTTTTATTTGCTATCATTAATATTAATATGATAAACAACAAATAACATTACAGAACAATGTAAAAGTTAACTAGCTATGTTAGCTGCTGTCAGATCATACAGGACTCTACAGTCCACACATTTACAATGGAACACATTCTGTATAAAGATAAATATCGACGCCATCTCATGAATGTCATTATTACGTTTTCATTACAGCTAGAATACCTTTTTACAACATAGTGAGTCCTCTCCAGCATGTAACACTGATGCAGCTTTAGTTTTAGTGTTAGTTTCTCATTAGCTCACCTGAAGTGGTAGCTTCCATAATTTCAGTCGTCTGATTATTACATATGAAACCCCTCTTTATGCTATTAATCACTTCAGTGTTGGCACAAATCTCATCAATGATTCCAGAAGATCCTGGCTGACTTTTATATATATATATATATATATATATATAATATATTCATCCCAGAGGAAATTGCTCAATTCTCTGCATTTAACCCATTCACAGAGTGAAGCAGTGGGCAGCCAGGAACACGGCGCCCGGGGAGCAGTGTGTGGGGACGGTACCTTGCTCAGGGTGTAAAAAAAAAGCAATGCGTTGGCCGGGAATCTAACCCGGGTCAACTGCTTGGAAGGCAGCCATGCTAACCACTATACCACCAATATCTGACAGGTTTAGCAATAATAACTAAGGGAACCAAGACTTGCTGCAAACATCGTTACATTTCTTAAACATAAATAAGCAACAGAAATTCAAGTCTTTGAACCACAGAAATATTCATTATTGGGCGGTGGAGCATCCAAGAAATTCTGATCAATTTGACGGAATTAACCGTTACTTAGAACTCATGTTGCAGCTCTCTTTATAGATGTTCCAGTGTCTATTATAAGTTGTCATCCTTTGCTAAAAGTCCGTTTTGTCTTATAAAGTTTTCCTATTTTAACCACAATAGTGTGTTGTACCACTTCAGCCAATATTGTTGAAATAGATGTTTGTTTGTTACAGCATAAACCAAGCCATTACATATTCACCAAGCCTCAATATTCACCAACATTGTCAGTTATCATTTAACAATATACTGTACAGGCTCATCCTTATCCTAAATACTTTCAACAGCCACAAAGACAGAGCTGAAATACCATGGCACCAAATGCCTATTGTTGCATATTGCATTAAGGCAGTAAAGGCCAAAGGAGACACACACAGCTGAGACAACAGCCTCTATTCTGTCCCAGTTAAATCACTTACACACCCACGCTACTGCGTCTAGGTATGACACTACTTCAGCTGAGAAAAAGAAGGCAGCATATGGCAATTATCATATAAAAGCATGCCAGAACAAAACTGTAAGGGTATGCTAGAGTGTGAGTTCAATGCAAAAGGTGAACGCAGAAGTGTCTGTAGTAGAGCGGGGTGGAGAGGGAAGTAAATGAGAAAAAGGCCAAACAGATCTGGATGCTGAAAAATGCTTTAATTTGTGGGTGTGTAAGAATATATATGTGTGTGTTTGTGTGTGAGAATTTTTTCAGCCACATTAACAGAGTAGAACAGTGCTGAGACAATCAGGGAGTTGGAAGCCACCTAGAGAAAGAATGAAGGAAAGGAGGAAGAGTGACAAGAGTGAGAAGGAGGGCGAGAGAGAGAGGAAACGAAGAGAAAGAGATAGTGATACAGAGAGAGAGGTACAGCAAGAAAAGATTGAGATGAAAAGGAGTAAAAGGAAAGAAAGGAAAGAAGATAGATAGAGAGAGAAAGTGAATGAGAGAGAAGTGTCTCTTTTGGAAACATGCCCCTGCACTGGTCTCCTGGCCAGTTGAAATTCTGCAGGTATTTCAAGGTTGTTATCTATTTCAGATCAACAGTGCAGGTCAGGGTTCAGGGCTACCCCCGTCCACCAATCCTCCACAGACTCCTGATTGACAGCAATCAGCATCTCGCCGCCATCACTCGGGAAACAAAGCGAGGGTCAAGACAGCGGGCGATTTGGTCTGTCATTTTTAATTATCCAAATGATATTCACAGACAAAACCTTTCCCATCCATCAGGGCAGCACATTACCATAGACAATGTTTGTTTAAAGACTGGCCTATAAAATCAAACAATTATGAATGCAGACAAGCCTTGCTATTGACTGCATAAATAATGAGGCTGGATTTTTTTCCCTCCCCTTCTCCCCATCCAAATTCCCATTGCTAATGAATCAGTGGGGCTGTACAGAAAATAGAGGGAGGGATCATCAAAATGCCTGGCTTCACGCTGCCCATTGACCTTTTTTCCCCCAAGATCCTTCAGTGGCGTCTGGTCAGGCTTGCACTGGAGCGTTATTGACAGGGAGGCTGAGCTGAGACTAAAGGCGGCAGAATATACAGTAGAGGATACATCTGCCCTATTAGCATGCAGGCTAACGTACCTAAAACAACACGCCAAAGGTCAGTAAGGGCTTATACATCAACACCCAACACTGGCCACTTAGAACTATGGCATGAATACATATCTGCATGGTGGAGTTCTTAAAGATGCATGGCTTACCTACTGTTTACCTACTGCAATGGAGCACTGTGTGTGTGTGTGTGTGTGTACCTGGAGCAGCAGCTGTGTGCATTCCTTAATACCTGTGGCTGTTTAACACCTGCAGCCCAAAGACAGCATAGCTCACAGCACACTTGCCTACAACAGCCACCTGCAGTCACACACACACAAACACGCATTTATGCACGGAGGGATGCACACACTACCTGATTCATTACCTGCATCCCGCGGAACATAAACTTCTATTTCCAAACATAAAAATCCATTAAATTCAAGTGTTGCTGAAAAATGGCCCATAATAAATCTGCTAAGAATGTGAATGGTGCTAACATTTCAAATTTATTGATATGATGCAGTAAATAATTTTCCGAACTACCATAACAATCAAATATTGGTAAACTTTGACTTTAAACTATTTACAAAAAATATAAATGAAATCAACTAAAACAAGCTGAACTTTGATATTAATCATTTAAAGAGCTGCAACTGAATGAAATTTGTGATCAATGGACTGCTTACATAAAATGTAATCAACAACTGAATCAAACTGTCATGGAATTTTAGATGTTATGATTCAGTAAACTATTTCCAAAGAAAAATAATGAAACCAATTAGCGGTCAAATTTGAGATTCATTTTATTATTTCCGTGGACCTGTGATCTACGTTGCATGACTTTAGGATACTCTGTGCATTCTGTCCTGAGTTTTGTTGTCTTCTGCGCATGGAAGACATGCGTTGAATGACACAGAGGTGTGACAGTTCCAAATATAGAGTGAGAAAGCGAGGGAGAGAGTGGATGAGTATCAGAGATGTGTGTGTAGGCTCATCAGTTGGGTTGGACAGCATCATAAATGATGGTCTGTCAGAAAGCTAGCCAGCACAGAGATGAGATCAAGTGGATGCTTGGGTGTGTGTTTGTGTCTGAGTGTGTTTGTGTGTTAGTGTGTGTGTTTATGGATATGTAAATTTTGCTCCCATTATGTTATGCAAGCTAGTGAACCACGGCAGGAAAAGCTCTGACATGTTTGCTTTCAACAGCAAATTAGTCAACAAAGGAGAAACTCCAGTGCTGCTTCGACAGTTGATCTAAATAAAAGAACTAAAAGCACAGTGGGCTGACCTTCAGCCCACTCAAACGGACTCTTCTCTCTGGCAAGGTGATGGACATGTTAAAAAACATGTTTTTCTCACATTCACACAGTCAGGCCTGATGAAAATAAATGTAAGTACACACATGAGGAAAGCCAAGACTAATGCAGACACTGGACAGACACATCTCTGTGTATATATTATAATATGCACAGATTTAAAACCACAGATGGAAAACTGACATCGACATGGTGTTTTTCATCATTCATGTGTAAATGTTCTCTGAGAAGACTGTCAAATGGCCTGAATGGATGATGATATTACAGATTCTCAACAAAAATATGACTGCATTGTTACAGCTCACTTTCTGAAAATATTTAGTGCTCAACCTGAATGAGTGAACCTCTACAGCAGGATTCAAATAGATGACAGCTGGATTGTGGGTCAGTGTGGCTGTGTCAAACAGTAAAATAATTCTTAATTGTATCACAATATTCATTTTAAATTTCCTGATGATTAGCGGAGATTATAATTACCAGGGCAAGTGCTCATGTAACTGGAAACTGGCGGAAAGGAGAAAACTGCCTAGACACTTCAGTCTATAATGGACAATGCCGATCACCCACTCAACAGTGCTGTGATCGAACAGAGAAGTACTTTTTAGCCACAGACTCACAAGCATAAAGTGCTTCACTGAACACCACTGAAATCCTTCCTCCCTACTGCCATTAGACTCATTAGACTCCTTCCCCTGTCACACACATATACAATAATTTGTACAATAACCTGCTGCTACCCAGATGTGCAACTTCTTATAGCTAAATCATTATCATTATCGGCAATATCTTTATCATTATGTGCAAATATCTGTGCAGCATCCCTACTTATGTCACTATTTTGTGAAATTAACTTGGTATAGAGTACAACGCCAAACCACTATTTGTGTTAACTAGTTTATTATTTCAGCAGTAATTTTATTCATTTATCTACAATAATTATATCCACCTCTCTTAGCGACTTCATTTTGTTTTCATAGTATTTTCTGAAGAAATTTATTTTAATTTCATATCATATTTTATATTACTCTTGTCTTTGTGTCTCTGTGCAGTCTTTCTCCCGTATCAATAAAGTTTTCGACTTCGGATTCTGAAGCACTGTTGTGCAAGCAAACATTACTCACTGCTGCCCCCTAACGGTGCTAGAAAATATCAAATAAACAAACACTATTCTCCCACTTTTTATAATTAAGTGAATATGTGCTACTCTTATAGCACATGTGTGGATCCACGTTGCAAAAAAGTCTCTGTGCAGAATGACCTAGGATGAAGAAGTATCGGTTAGTTTGGGCATGAATAGACACCCACATAGACACACATGCACACCCACACCCAAGTGCATATACAGGACACATGAAACACCCAGACACATACACTCAGAAACACTCATGCAAACAACCACACCCCTGGTCCATCGTGTATAGAACAGCATAATGAGTGGCAGGTGGGTGTGTCACAGTATGCATAACTGAGCAGTGCCTTTTAGCATTGGTCCACATTCCTAGACTGTTTTGTCTGGAGAGAGAGAGTTAATACAAAGCTTGTTTCCAACATTTTCCCAATTAACCTCTACCATTATGGGCCCTTGCAAATCCAACAATGGTCATGTGACCTGCAGTCAATAGAGCTGCTCTGATGCACTGGGGGCTGATCTGCATGAACAGCAAGGGACAGGGGCTGAGGCGTGATGGCTTTAGGAGGTGAAAAATGCCTTCACACTCTGCTGTTTTCTCCTCACAGCCTTCTACTGCTCTTAGCAGCCAGACTTTGCGAGCCAAGCGGCAGAGCGGCGATGGCGATTGGTGTGAACCACAAATCAACCTGCGATTACAGGCTGTGACAGCTGCACACAGACGGCCTCAAAGACACTGCCTCGCTCCTCCTTGATGTTATGCAAATGTAAACAGCTGTCATTTCACAAGCCGCCGTCTTTGTGCTTTCCGCCGGTGTGGAGATCGAAGGGTTCTCAAAGTGTGTGTATGTGTGTGTGTGTGCATTTTTTTAATCTGAGCCCCATTATCACACACTAGTCTGAGTTGAGAACAACAAAGACAACAGCAGTGAAAAAACAAACAAGAGGAAAGAAAAGAGCAAAATGAGGAAAAAAATTCAAAGTAAACAGAAGTTGATGAAAGATTGGGCCTTGGGACCTGGAGATGTGAGGCATATTAGCAGGCACATGGTGTTCTGTCACCTCCACTCTATACAGGTACGGAAAGAAGCTTTATGCGACACATACACACACACACTCACACACACTAGCTGTAATTAAGCCTCTCTGTCGATGAGAGATACCCTTCATCCTCACAGGAAACAGCACACTTCATCCTTTATCATTAAAACACATCAAAAGCCAAATGGCTTTTATAAGCAACAAACAGCATAAGCACTAATGCTGACTATGAAGAGAGAGAACTTAGACACATAATTTGCTTTGCCAACTAATAAACTGGGTTTGCAAAAACAGTGAATATATATTGCATAGGAAAGAATTTCATTACTGGGCCAGCTGCACTACAAACTAAATATTTTGCTGCTTTTTAGAGTACTCAGAAATGCCAATTTGCTGTTTTATGGGGAAAGTCTAAAGAGAATAGTTAGCATCTGTATATCTATAAACATCATCAACAGTAAACAGTAGCTTCTTAAATTATGTCTTAGCATTAAATTAATGGCTTGGTGATAAAGTCTGCAACTTCTTGATGAAGAGCTGAAAGTGGTTTGAGCGGGTTTAGAGAGGCTCTGCGGATGTATTTACGGGAATAATTTGAATAACTATTGGCTTCTAATGTATCAATTTTACCTTTGCAGCTTCAGTTCTGAAATAAAGAAGCAAAATATGGATTCCAAATATACACAAATAACTGATTACATCTAGGAAAAGAGGAAAATTGTGTTTGTTTTGCTAAGACAGCCCTTTCTCTTAACTATGGTGTTTATTGTGAATTGAAAAAGAAATATAACATTTGATTGCTGGCTGTACTGACAGCATAATTCTGCAAGGAAGCATCTTGCATCTTACTATAGTAGTATTAAGAATACAGTAACATGTGCATTCACATAATCTTTAAACTGCATCAGACACTAAATTTACACCGTTGAAAATAAACATTTTAGAAAATCTACTGATATACGTCTTAATAAGAAAAACAGTGACACTAGCAGGCATGGCTGGCAGTGCACACTGTGATGGATGTATTGAACTGCTTATATTAAAAATCCTTCTACCCTATGCACAAATTTAGTCATGCTTGTAATGCATTGTCTTTTAATATGTCAGTCATTTTAATTTGCTATGACAACAAGAAGGAAAGGAATAAATTTAGTAAAAATCTCACATAATGTGCCCATAACCTCTCCCCTTGACCCTGCAACAAAGTGCCCAGTATCTTGACTACAAAGTAGTACAATTCGTTCTTTATTGTCCAGGCAAAAAGCAGCTATTTCTTTACTTCTTTCTTGAATGGTATGATTTTTCACGGCTGTTGTTGCATTTATTA